>CM045565.1:14911439-15273320 GCA_024721245.1 Mitragyna speciosa | reverse complement strand
CCCAAAGGGTGAGAATTACATATATGCCCCATGAGGGCCCTATTATTACATTCTCCCCCTCTAATAAAAAGTTTCAGCCTCGAAACTTACGTACCGTGCAATTCGAATAGCGTCGGATATTTCTTTCTCATTTCCTCCTCGAGCTCCCACATCGCTTCACGAACAGTGTGATTGGCCTATTAGACTTTAACATACGGAATCGTTCTCTTCCTTAGTACTTGATCCTTGCGGTCCACGATCCGAAGAGGTTTCTTACCATAAGTCAAAATCTTCCTGGATCGGCAGTGGCTCGAACTCAAGCACATGACTAGGATCGGATATGTACTTTCTGAGTTGGGAAACATGAAAGATGTTGTGAATTTTGAACAAGGCCAGTGGATAAAGTTTACTTGAAACGCCAATTCTCCAACCCGGTCTAAGATCTCAAAGGGTCCCACATATCTTGCACTTAATTTTTCACTTTTTTCAAACTGCATCACACCTTTGGTTGGGAAAATCTTGAGGTGCACTTTTTCCCCCAGTTGGAACTCCAAAGGTCGTCTCTTCAAATTTGCCCAGCTCTGTTGTCGGTCTTGAGCTGCTTTCATTAGGTCCCTCACTAAAGCTAGTTTCTCCACGGTGGCTTGCACAAACTCGGGTCCGGTGATTGTCTTCTCTCCAACTTCATCCTAGTACAACGGCGATCTACAATTGCGTCCGTACAATGCTTCGAATGGTGCCATCCCAATACTACTGTGGTAGCTATTGTTGTAGGAGAACTCAATTAACATCAAGGAATCTTCCCAGCTACCTCCAAAATCCATAACGCACACTCGACGCATATCTTCCAAGGTCTGTATAGTGCGTTCCGACTGCCCGTCAGTCTGAGGATGATACACGGTGCTAAGGCTCAATCGAGTACCCATTGCCTGTTAGAAGCTTTTCCAAAAGCGTGACGTGAACCAAGGGATCCCTGATCGGACACGATACTTCACTGGCATTCCATGATATCGGACAATACGATCCATGTAGAGATCGGCCAAAGTATCCATAGAAATTGCCGTTGCCATTGGTAGAAAGTGAGCGGACTTCGTCAATCGATCAACGATCACCCAAATAGCATCATGCCCCTTTCTTGTCTTCGAAAGTCCAACTACGAAATCCATGTTCACATGTTCCTACTTCCACTCCGGTATCTCCAAAGACTTTAACAAGCCGACGGGTCGTTGATGTTCGATCTTAATTTTTTGACACACTAGGTATCTCGAAATGTACTCCGCAATGTCTATTTTCATCCCGCTCCACTAATATAACTGCTTTAAATCTCAGTATATTTTCGTGCTTCTGGGGTGAATCGAAAACTTAGAAAAATGGGCCTCCGCCATAACTTCATTCCCCAATTCTTCTTCTTTAGGCGCGACCAATCGATTG
This sequence comes from Mitragyna speciosa, assembly GCA_024721245.1. Lineage (NCBI taxonomy): Eukaryota > Viridiplantae > Streptophyta > Magnoliopsida > Gentianales > Rubiaceae > Mitragyna > Mitragyna speciosa. Next base: position 15,271,910 of record CM045565.1, on the reverse strand, counting down.
CTCATCCATAAACTACCATCTTCGTGCAAATGAAAGTCGGGTAACTCCTCATTCCTGATCTTCTTCTTGAGTTTCACCAAATCTTTATCCTTTTCTTGAGCTTCTTTAATCCTTACTACTAGTGTCGGTTGAGAAATTAGAGCCGTTAGTACATTTTGAGTGGATTCCACTACCTCCAAACTCAACTCATCCAATTGTTTTGCTAACATAGCCGCCATGGTTCCCGTGCTCTTCCGGCTCAAAGCATCGGCTACTTTGTTGGCTTTTTTGGATGATAACTGATAGTGAGGTCGTAGTCTTTTAGTAACTCAAGCCATTTTTGTTGTCTCATGTTGAGCTCTTTCTACGTGGACAAGTACTTCAAACTTTTGTGATCAATAAAGACTTCACACGGTTCTCCGTACAAGTAGTACCTCCAAATCTTCAAGGCAAACACCACAACTACTAGTTCTAAGTCATGAATCAGATAGTTTTGTTTGTAGGGCTTCAATTGGTGCGAAGCATAGGCTATCACTTGATCATTTTGCATCAACACACATCCTAACTCGTTCTTCAAGGCATCACTGTAAATGACGAACCTGCATGACTTCGAAGGTAGCGCAAGAACTAGAGCCGACACTAACTTGTTCTTCAACTCTTGTAAGCTTTCCTCGCACTTGGGAGTCTATTTGAACTTTACTCGTTTTTTGGTTAAACGAGTCAACGGCATTGCGATAGACAAGAATCCTTCTACGAACTTTCGGTAGTAACCCGCCAAACTCAAAAAATTTCGTACTTCTGTTACATTGGTTGGTCGAGACCAATCCACAATTACTTCAATTTTTCGAGAATCTATCGAAACTCCTTCTATAAAATCACGTGCTCTGAGAAAGAGACACTCTTGAGCCAAAACTCACACTTGTTTAACTTGGCGTAGAGCTGCTCATGCTTTAGGATTTGCAAAGCCTCTCTTAGGTGATTTTCGTGTTTCGCTTCACTTGAGGAGTATACCAAAATATCGTCTAATGAACACCACGATAAACCTATACAATTGCTCCTTAAACACCCTGTTCATCAAATCCATAAAAGCAGTAGAAGCATTGGTTAGTCCGAAAGGCATAACGAGAAACTCATAATACTCATACCTTAGTTCGGAAAGTGCTCTTAGGAATATCCTCCTAGTTTAATCCTCAATTGGTGGTATCCTGAGCGAAGGTCGATCTTAGAGAACACTCTAACCCCCTTCAACTGATCGAATAAGTTCATCTAATCTGAGGTAGAGGATACTTGTTCTTCACAGTGATCTTGTTGAGCTCCCGATAGTCAATGCACAACCACATACTACCATCCTTCTTCTTCACGAACAAGACCGGAGCACCCCAAGGTGACACACTCGGTCGAATCAACTTCTTGTCCAATAACTCCTAGAGTTGGACCTTGAGCTCCCTCAACTCTGCCGGAGCCATACGATAAGGTGCCTTAGAAATGGGTTCCATCTCGGGCACCAAATTGATTTCGAAATCAATTCTCTCTTTTGGTAGGCAATCCCGGTAATTCCTTCTGGAATACCTCTGGAAACTCTCTCACCACAGGGATATCCTCCAACTTCACTTCTTTCTTCTTGTCCACGTCCACTACGTAGGCTAGGAAACAATCACACCCTTTCCTAATGACTTTGAAAGTTTGAAGAGCGAATAGAATAGGTAAGAATTTCTCTTTTCTGGATTTTCGAGCACACCCTTAGAAAGTAAAGAGAGAGGTATTTGGAATACGGAATCTACCTTTTTTTCACGACAATCTACATAGGCATAATTGTCCAACAACCAATCCATGCCTAAAATTACATCAAAACCGCTCACATTCAATTGCACTAAGTTGGCCTTAAACTCCCGTTCCTCCAAGCCTAGCACACACCCATTGAATACAAAGCTCGACACCAAAACCTTTCCCCCGAAGTCTCTACTCTATATGGCTCATCTAACATGCATGAAATAACATTCAACAAGGGAGCAAATTTCTTAGAAATGAAAGAGTGATAAGCTCCACAATCGAATAGTGTAAAAGCTGAGAGGGAGTTAACTATCACTATATCTTGTCACCACATCCTCTGAATCTCTCGACCTTGGACGGCGTCAAAAGCATATACCTTTGAGTTTGCCGGTGCACGATTGACGTTGCTAGATAGCCAGCGTCCCTTGCTTGTTGCCGCCTACCTACGGGCTTATGGCTTGCTTGACTCAGCCGTGAACTAAATTTGATTGGAATTTGGCTTGACTTGTATTGGAGTGGAACGGAGCTTACGGTTACTTGTGTTCGAGGTTGGGCAATGGCTCACTCTATGCACAAATTGCCCACACTCGAAACATGCTCCAGATTTCCATCTACACTCCCCTGAGTGTACCCTTAGCAAACATCACATTGCTTTGCGGTCCTCGGCGAAACTACAGCTTTTGCGGTAGCATCGGAGTAGAGCCACTTAATTGAGAACCTGGTCGGTTGTGGTGAATTACTTGGGCGAGGCAGGCCTAGAGCTTTGAAAGGACAGTCCTCCACTAGGATGTGGCCCTTGAGCTTATAAATGGTTTGGCCCATTGCCTTAGCTTCAGCAATTCCTCTCTCTTTATATCCTACTCGACGTCCAAATTGGCCTCATATATTTGATCGCACGAAGTATAGAAGTTTCTCTAGATTTTGGATTAAATCCGGCCATTCAATCTACCCTTGAAAGACACTATCTTGACGGTCTCATCCGCCATCACCGAAAGAACAAAGCGTCCCAAAGAAAGGAAGGTAGAATAATACTTTGCCACGGACATTGACCCTTGTTTCAAATGGTTGAATTGTTGAATCTTTTGGATGCGGATCGCCGGTGGAAAATAGTGCTAGAGGAAGACCTTCTTGAAATCTCCCCAAGTCAATTCACGGTCCGAGGAAGCCAATGTTATGGACACACTGTCCCACCACTTTTCGGCCTCTCCAACTAGAAAGGAGGTCACTACTTGAGACCAATGTGGTTCAGAACTTACATTGTCTAAAATTTCTTCTCCACTTGGGAGAGCCATCTCTAGGCCATATCGGGATTTGGGCCCCCATCGAAGGTGGAGACATTAACCTTGCTTAACTCTTTAAAATGGTAGCGTAAGCTACCTCGGTCTTCTCCTTGGGCTCCTTGGTTTTCTCCTTGTTGCCTTTGCGTACTCTTGAGAAGCCATAGAGAAATTGGTACGTGACCACTAGGGTCGTAGGATCTAATTGGGACGGTGGAGGAGGATTCCTCATTTCTTGGTCGTAAGGGAGGGGTCACGCGAAGAAGTTCCCTCCTCTCGAGGTCTTCGGAAGTCCGGCAGGCATATGCCATAAAGCTCCCAATAGGTACATTGATGCCTTCTTCTTCTTCTTCTTCATTATCTTCTCATTTGGGGCCAAGGTCTTCCCACCGAGGCTCGATGTCATCCACTACTCGTTTGACATTGCCATCTAAATGAACCTCCAATCTTTGTTTTCTTCGAGGTGGCATTCTGCTACAAAACACATGTTAGAAACACATCAACCTCAATGACCCATCTAACACTGCGAAATTAAGATCAACACCCAAAGTAAACATTCACTAGATCAACTCTAGCATCTAATCCATTTTCACACCTAAGGTAGCCTAGAAGGTTCAAACCTAAGCTCTGATACCACTAAAAATGTCACGCCCCGTGTCCGAGACGTGGCACCTGCCATGCCCTAGGCTAAGTTAGGACACAAGGCTAAACCAAGACAAAAGATCAACTAACATAATATAAAGCTCGAATAAATACTCAAATTGCTCCATGAAGATCATTTCATTCATAACCCAAAATATACATTGTCCATTACATTTCTAATCTATACCAAAAGTAGTTGGGAGAAACATGTATAACCTAATCTATACCAAAAGTATGGCTATACATCAATGCTTTCAAAAATAACCTCAATCCTGCTTACATCAATTATGTCTAAGAGGCCCAAAAGTCTCCCCAATCACCTTCTACAAAGTCGTCACTTGCGAGGTTAAACAAATGGGGTGAGTGATAAAATCACCCAATAAGTAGCAAAAGTTCTCTTTGGGGCTTTAGTTTGTTATTTATACATAAGTAATTTCCAAACCAAAATCAAAATCATCGTCATTCATAACATGTGGTCCATATATATAAACTATACAAATTCAAAGCATTACATAATGCAATTCAAAGAAAAAGAGAGATCAAGTAGTTAGTGGACACATGACCCTGGAATTCCAATTGTTAACTATAACCCGATTAACGCGGTTTAAAACCAACTATCACCTGGTTGGTCCAGTTCAAGACTAACTATCATCCGGTTAGTACGGTCCAAATATTTTACTACATACACCAAATTAAGGAACTAGTCCCGTCACAAATCCATTTCACATACAAGAGCTCAAACGTATATTCATTCGAATGATTATTTAGACCACACATACTCATTTCGTCGCAAAACCAATGTAACCAAACATGAACCCATTTATATGGAGAAAATATCATTCAAAGCATTTGTCATCCTCAAAGTGCATTTCCAAAAGCAAAGAGAATCAAATACTACTTACCTCGATCCAAAGATTAATTCAAATAATCGGAATAAGGATAGACGCCTTTGTCACATATAACACACAAATAAGACTCGCATCATGTACTAATTCTATCAAGAAGTCACAATTAAGGCTTAAACCTAGCTTAACACGCAAAACGAGAAACAGAGGCAAAAACTGCCCTGACCCGACAGGCGTCAGCCGCGGCTCAGATACTAGTACCCAGCCGCGGCTCGGGTCAGAGCCACAAGGGTTTCCATCCGCGACGTCATCCGCAGCGCGGTTGGCACCGCGGATGACCCCAGAGGGGCAACCCAGACGAGCCGCGGTTCATCCGCAACGCGGATGGCACCGTGGATAAGGCCAGACGCTAACTCTGCAGTCCTCTGCAACACTCAAAATCCAAAATCGAACTTTTTCAACTCAACCCAACACAAACCAACATCAAAGTAACTCCAAAAATAGCAGAATATGATAAAGGAACACTACATTTCAACACATATTAGGAATTATTCTCAAAGATTACACCAAATTTCTCAAGATCTTATACCAACATCCCACCAAAAGTCTTTAGACTCCAAAGCTCACATACTCACACACTCTAAAGCACAAGCATAACACTTAAAAGCATGAGACTCAAGGATTTCCTCCAATACAACTACCATCCCACAAAATCAAAGAATCTAAACTAAAGAAATGAACTAGACTTTGGAAGAGGGGAATTACCTTGAGTGGAAGATTCAAAAGGGCTTCTACTTGCTCCCCTTGGCGAGTGGAAGTTGGGTTCTTCAATTCCTTCTTCACCCAATGTAGAGAAAAGGAAAGAGATTTAGGAGAGGAAAACATTGCTAAAAGAAATGAGGAAGATAGAAAGAACCCTAAGTCTTTTTGGGGTAAAAATCAATTTGACAAAATTGTATTCAAGCCCTTCAAGGTTTCTAATCTACTAAAAGGCCCAAAGGGTGAGAATTACATATATGCCCATGAGGGCCCTATTATTACACACAATGATATACTAAAGGTTTGGCCTACTATTTCACATATGCTAGTTTAGAGCAATAAAATACCAATAATAAACTCTCCATCTGTATACTCTTCCTCTAAGCCAGAAAGATTGAATGCTAAGAATAGTAATTCAGAGAATGAAAATTTATCTTTATAATTAGTTCGTTTCTTATGATTAAAACATACATCTCTTGATTTATTCAAACTAATTAATTATGTCCTGTATTGAATCTAATCTTATTAAGTACTAAGGTATATAAATACTTATATTATTAGAGTTATACAAAGTAAGGGGAGGAGTAGGAAATTTAAGAAAATTTTGGAGAGCAAGGACGTGTTAAATAAAAAATGATTAGTATAATTTGGTGAACTATTTAAAATTTTGTGGGGCATCCCTCTCTCCCCGTCCAAAACGAAAAAGATGCCAAAACAAAAAAAACCAATTCAACCCGTGAATAAATCCTTTGATACCACTTAGGGCAAATTTGTTGAAATATTGCCCAAAAAAAGAAAATTCAGCATTTATAGGTGTCAGAAAAAAAAAATTTAGCATCTAAACGCGCGTTGACGCTGCTAATTTTTTTTTTTAATTTGTCATGCTCCGCGTTTCCCAAACGCGGCGCATGAACAGTAGCCGCGTTTGGGAAACGCGGCGGTTACTGTTCACGTACTTTTTTACTGTTCATTTTTTTTTTTTACAGAATAGGTAAGTGTTTAAGATTTTTTGTATTATTGTTTAGATAGATTTATAGGATTTAAGTAAAAGTAATCAAGGTAATTCAATATTTGAATTGAAAAATTTTAGATTTAAAAATAATAAAGCTATAAACACCAAATTTTGATATACCACTAAATTTTCTAATATCTTGTGAGCCATTTTTTATTTTTCAGAATGTGAAATTTGGTTTTTAGAGAAAGTGTGCAAAAGTCTTCCGGAAAATTGTAATTTCAGCACGTAAATATATTTTTTGTCAATTTTTTATTTTTAAATTCATATTTATACCATCGTACAAATTTCTAAATTTTGAAATTTTTCTAGATGAATCACTATTTTTCTAGGTATTACGTCAGTTCAAGGACAAAATAATCATTTCAATTTTTGAATACCTTTTTTTGGCTATTTTTGAATCCCAAACTCATATTTCATACTTTTACATATATTCTAAATTTGTGATAATTTTTCGGGTTCAAAAACTATTTTTTCTATAATGCATACATACCTGAGGCAAAATCGTTATTTTTTTTGTACCTGAAAAATTATCACAAATATAAATTGTGCTTAAAATTATGAAATATGAATTTAAGATTCTAAAAAAAATTGAAAATAACTATTTTGCCCTTGAATTGACGTAGGTACACAAAAAAATAGTAGTTCATCTAAAAAAATTACAAAATTTAGAAATTTGTACAAGGGTATAAAATATGAATTTAAAAATAAAAAATTGACCAAAAAGGTATTTACGTGCTGAAATTACAATTTTACCAGAAGACTTTTGCACACTTTCTCTAAAAACTAGATTTCGCATTCGAAAAATAAAAAATGACCCACAAGATATTAGAAAATTTAGTGGTATATCAAAATTTGGTATTTATAGCTTTATTATTTTTAAATCTAAAATTCTTCAATTCAAATATTGAACTACTTCGATTACTTTTACTTAAATTCTATAAATCTACCTAAACAATAATACAAAAAACCTTAAACACTTACCTATCTGTAAAAAAAAAAAAAAGAGTGAACAGTAAAAAAGTACGTGAACAGTACCGCGGCGTTTCCCAAACGCGACACCTTTAGATGCCAAAAAATTTTTTTCTGACACCTATAAATGCCGAATTTTCTTTTTTTGGTACAATATTTCAACAAATTTGCCACCACTTAGGCAAACAAGTTTCGAAATGGACAAGTACCTAACATCAGGGCATAACATGTGGAATCTATGGTTATCATCGTCCTAAAAAAATTTGATCCTGACTTGTTTGTTAGACTTATCTATCAAACTGACGTACGAACACCATCATTACAACTTTTTGATTTAGCAGGTTTAGATAGTGTGTAAATGTCTTACATTAATAAGCTCATATGGATCCAAAAAGCCAATTTGCTTGTTTCAGTCAACAAAACGAATCAATTTGTTTGCTAGAACTTCAATTTTAAAATTATATTGCTCTTTATATTTCTCCTGCATACAAAGACAAAAAGTTATCGTGTCAGGACCAGACGCACACAATACACACACAAAAGATACACACACAAAAGATATACGTGTTTGTACATATACACACGTTCATGCGCACACACATATGTGTGCACACATAGGTATACACATATATATACACATACACATACACACATATGTACATACATATGTGTGTATATATGTTGCATGTATACACAAGAGAGAGATATATATATACACACGCATATATATACGTGTACATAAATATGTACGTGTTTGTGTGTGAGACACACACAAATATATACATTTGCACAAATATTGGTCACACAAACATATATATGTATGTATGCATATGTAAATACACGTATGTATGTGTTTGTGTGTCTTAAAGCATATCGTATATTTGATTTGATGTATCTTGTAAATATTCTATTTCTATTCTCTTTCCTTTTTTTCTCTTGTAAATATTCTGTTTCCTTTTCTTCCATTATTTCCTACCGTAGCTATTCTTATTGTATATAAATTTTCAGTTCTTGTAACATAATAATATATAGCAGCAATAGCACTGCTTCTTCCTTTTATGTCTTCTTTTCTCATGGTATCAGAGCGGTGATCCATCTCTCTGTTTTTTTTTTTTTAAAAAATTTTCAGTTTTGAGCCTAAAAAGTCATGGCAGAAAGTCCTCAAACGGACTCCTGTGATAACCCCAAGTCTCCATACTATTTACACCCTTCTGATAATCCCGGGACTGCTCTTGTCTCCCAAAATCTTATAGGAGATAATTATGCAACTTGGAAACGTGCCATGAAAATGGCACTTTCTGCAAAAAATAAATTAGTTTTTGTTAACGGGCAACTTCCCAAGCCTTCTTCTCCTTCGTCAGCAGTTTCGGCATGGGAACGGTGCAATGATATGGTACTCTCATGGTTACTCAATTCTCTCTCTCCTGATATAGCACATAGTGTTATTTATTCTAGAAACTGCGACTGACGTTTGGCAAGATCTTGAAGAGCGTTTCTCACAAAGTAATGCTCCAAGGATTTATGAGATCAAACGTTCAATTTGTACACTTTCTCAAGATCAATCCTCCTTGGCAGCATATTTTACAAAATTGAAGGGGTATTGGGATGAGCTTGGTTCATATACCTAATCTTCCAGTTTGTACTTGTGGCGTCTCAAAGTTACTTACTGAATATCAGCAACAAGAACGCACCTATCAATTTCTCATGGGATTGAATGATAGTTATTCATCCATTCGAAGTCAAATACTTGCCATGGATCCCTTTCCATCAATTAATAAAGCATATGCTCTTCTTTTACAAGAAGAGAAACAAAGGGAACTACATACTACTCCTTCCCAACTTGATATTGCTGCCCTTGCTGTACCAAAGAATGATGGCTTGCGTGATCGAAAACGTGATCAAAATCGTCAACGGTTTTTTTGTGACTATTGTGAACGATCTGGGCATACACGTGCTAAGTGTTATAAGCTACATGGTTTCCCCCCTAATCATGATGCTAGGTGCTACTGTACATAAGTCAGATAACACCACCAAGAAGGACAAAACATCTATGGTTCACAAGTCTCAAACTCATCTGTCCAATCAGGCAAATGTTGCTACATCTTCCAGTGATGTTTCTCATCCTAATGCAAGTAGGATTCTTAAAGACTTTCCAACCTTGTCGCAACTAACCAAGGAACAATGTGAGCAGCTCTTATCTATTCTTAATCTAGGAAACTCCAGTCCTACTATCAACGCAACAGGTACGTCTATCTGTTGTTCTTCCTATTTGTCATCTTCTTGGGTAATAGATAGTGGAGCATCAGATCATATTACCTTTTCTTCCCAATTTCTAACTGAAATGTCTCCTGTTAAAGACAAACAACCTGTGAAACTTCCAAACGGTAACTCAGCTCAAGTTACTCACATAGGAAGGATTTCATTATCTCCAAATTTGCAGATTGATAATGTTTTATCTGTCCCGACTTTTACTTTTAATCTTCTTTCTGTCAGTAAAGTGACCAAATCCTTGAATTGTGTAGTCCTCTTTTTTCCTGATTTCTGTGTCTTTCAGGACCTAGTCACGAAGAAGATGATTGGTTTGGGTAAAGAACATGGAGGACTATACTATTTTCATCCCATATCAGACTCCAAAGCTTTGGCCACTCAATCATTCACATCATCTACCATATGGCACCAACGCTTAGGGCACCCATTAGATTCACGCCTTTCAATACTTGCCAAGAATAATCCTCATGTTTCTAGTTTAAGTTCTCATTGTGGAATATGTCCACTTGCTAAACAAAGTCGATTACCTTTTCCACATGAAAACAATCGGTGTAATGAGCCTTTTTCTTTAATTCATTGTGATATTTGGGGTGATTTTTCCTTGCCTTCTACATCGGGTGCTCATTATTTTTTAACCATAGTTGATGATTTTTCTCGTTGTACTTGGGTGTACTTAATGAGACACAAATTCGAGACACAAACTCTCCTTAAGAATTACATCTCTATGGTGAAAACTCAATTTCAATTAGCCGTTCAGCAAGTGCGTAGTGATAATGGCTTAGAATTTCTTTCACTGAAATCTTTTTTTGATAGTAATGGCATTTTGCACCAACGAAGTTGTGTTCACACTCCACAACAAAATGGAGTTGTTGAACGCAAACATCGCCACCTTTTGGAGGTTGCACGAGCATTACTTTTTCAAGCCAATTTGCCTATTAAATTTTGGGGTGAAGCTGTTCTAACTGCTGCTTATCTTATCAATCGTCTCCCAACCTCTCTTCTAGCTGGGAAAACCCCTCATGAGACACTTCTTAAGTCCAAACCCCAATACAACCATCTTCGTGTGTTTGGTTGCTTGTGTTATGCTAAAAATTTGTCTCCCAAACAACACAAATTCTCTTCCCGTGCTATTAAAGGAGTCTTTCTTGGCTATCCTTTTGGTCAACGTGGTTATAAAATATATGATCTTAATCAGCAAAAAATTTTTACTAGTCGGGATGTTAAGTTCTTTGAAGACAAATTTCCTTTCAAGGACTCATCTAGCTCCGAGTCTAATCCATTCATGGTTCTACCTTTACCTTTACCTGACACATCTGAAACTGATTTGTCTTTCCCATCCCAGTCTAATCCATCTCATCCTATTACAGATCAGCCTAGTTCCACATTTCGTCGTTCCACTCGACCATCTCGACCACCTACATATTTACAAGATTATCATTGCTCATTTGCAACACCCAATCCTACATTGCCTAATTCACTCTCTTGTCCTTCCACTTCAAATCTGGTGTATCCAATTCAAAGTCAACTTTCATACAACTCTTTATCTCCAGCACATTATGCATTCACTGCTGCTATTTCTTCTACAATTGAACCTAAGTCTTTTTTTGAGGCAATCTGTGATCACAATTGGCGAGAGGCCATGGCTGCTGAGATTCACGCTCTTGAAAAGAACAACACTTGGACTTTGGTACCAATTCCTCCTGGCAAAAAGCCCATCGATTGTAGATGGGTGTATAAGATTAAACATCAAGCTGATGGATCCATTGAACGTTACAAGGCTCGTCTTGTTGCCAAAGGATACACTCAAGTTGAGGGCCTTGATTATCATGAAACTTTTGCACCTGTGGCTAAATTAGTTACTGTGCGTTGTTTACTTGCCATTGCTGCAGTTAAAAAATGGCCTTTACATCAACTTGATGTTCATAATGCTTTTCTTCATGGAGATCTTCACTGAAGAAGTATATATGACTCTTCCTCCCGGTTTTCCTAAACAGGAGGAGAACGTCGTTTGTCGCCTCTAGAAAGTCCTTGTATGGTCTTAAGCAGGCCTCTCGCAATTGGTTTGCTAAGTTTTCATCTACTCTCCATTATGTCGGATTCAAACAATCTGCAGCTGATTCTTCCCTTTTTATTCAGCAATCAGGCCCTTCAATTACTGCTTGTCCTTGTTTATGTTGATGAATATCATTGTAATAGGGAATAATCATGCTGCTCTTGCTGGATTGAAGGCCTTCTTGCATAGCCGTTTTCACATCAAAGATCTTGGTTCCTTGAAATACTTCTTGGGCATTGAGGTTGCCAGATCTCACAAAGGCATTTTTTTGTCTCAAAGGAAATATGCACTGGACATCTTGACGGATGCTGGTCAATTAGGTGCACGACCTGCTGCTTTTCCTATGGAACAAAATCTCAAGCTCAATGCGAAGGACGGGCAGCTTCTTCCCCAACCCCTCTCAGTTTCGTCGCTTGGTTGGCCGTCTAATTTATCTCACTATCACTCGTCCAGAAATCACCTTTTCAGTCAATCTTCTCAATCAATTTATGCATGCACCGCGACAGCCTCACCTTGAAGCAGCATATCGTATATTGCGGTATATCAAATCTACACCTGGGCAAGGAATTCTCTTATCTTCCTCCAGTTCTCTTCATTTACGAGCATATTGCGACTCTGATTGGGCTTCTTGTCCTATGTCACGCAAATCAGTTACTGGGTACTGTGTCTTCCTTGGTGATAGTCTTATATCTTGGAAAAGCAAAAAACAATCCACTGTTTCTCGATCCTCTGCTGAATCTGAGTATCGCTCTATGGCTTCGACTACTTCAAAATTGCTGTGGTTGAAGTACTTACTCACTGATCTTGGTATTTCTCATCCCCAGCCTATGCAGCTTTTTTGTGACAACCAAGCTGCATTGCATATTGCTGCCAATCCAGTTTTTCACGAGCGTACGAAGCATATTGAAATTGATTGTCACCTTGTTCGTGAGAAACTCCAAGCCGGTCTCATTCAGACTTCTCATGTTCCCTCTAAGCACCAAATTGCAGATGTTTTTACCAAAGCACTTGGCAAAGAGCAGTTTGGTTTTCTTTCTAGCAAGTTGGGCATTCATAACATTCATGCTCCAACTTGAGGGGGAGTCTTAAAGCATATCGTATATTTGATTTGATGTATCTTGTAAATAGTTCTATTTCTATTCTCTTTCCTTTTTTTTCTCTTGTAAATATTTTGTTTCCTTTTCTTCCATTATTTCCTACCGTAGCTATTCTTATTGTATATAAATTTTCAGTTCTTGTAACCTAATAATATATAGCAGCAATAGTACTGCTTCTTCGTTTTATGTCTTCTTTTCTCAGTGTGTGTGCACACGCGCACAAAGATATACTCGCGTGCACACATACACACACATATGTGTGTGAGCATATTTGTGTTTGTATCTATGTATATGTATATATGTACACACACATATGTATGTGTGTGTACATACATACGTAGATACATAAATACATACATATATATATATATGCATATATAGATATATAGAGACACATATATAAATACATATGCATGTGTTTGTGTGTGTGCACACGCTCACAAACATACACTCGCGTGCACACATACACACACATATGTGTGTAAGCATATGTGTGTTTGTATCTATGTATATGTATATATGTTATGTATGTGTATGTGTGTTTGTATCTATATATATGTATATATGTACACACATATGTATGTGTGTGTACATACATATGTAGATACATAAATACATAAATATATATATACACATATATATATAGAGACACATACATAAATACATAGATACATATGTTATACACACGCATCTACATACATATACATCAATATCCTGTAGATTAGCCTTAACGCACCTTGAAATGCCGGCTACTGGACCCCAATCAATAAAAAATATATATTAAAACTCAACATGCTGGGCAGGTTTTTACTCAAAAAATATAAGATAGACAGCAAACATCTTCCTATTATTATTCTCAAACTGTTGAGAAGGTTGTACTTTCAACTAAGCTGTCAGAGTGACGTTCTGAACCTCTGTCGATTAAGAAATTTTTTTGAGCATGTGGAATCTTCGATGATCTAGTTAGTAGTTGGCGGTGGAGTAAAAGATTTGAATTGGTTGTATCAAGTGATTCATATGGCGTAAATTAATTTATTAGTTAAGTCTTGATTTGACTTGTTTATCAATTAATTAGCAGTTTGATCAGTTTGTAAAGTTGACCGAGTTAATCGGGATAGTGATTGATGGGTTAAGTAGTTTGGCTTATGATCTTAATTGAATTTAAGAATCAATGATATGCCACTTAAAGCTGACTTGGGTGGCTGAGGACTTTCAACATTTTCTAGGTTATTGTAGGATTTCAAATAAGTTGCAGCATTGTTTTGTTTCAGAAAAAGTAGAGGTGACAAACCTTTGAAATCTTGAAATCGATTAGCTTAGACAGCAAGTGTTACAGGGGAAATGACCATTTTCATATCTAAAGTTTGGCAAATGTTTAACTTTGGATCAGTTTGGTCCTCAATGTTTCAGCTGAAATTAACGTAATCCCCAAAGTATTTGACATCGGTCAAATTGATTCCTAATATTTCTGTAAAAAGCAATATAATGTTAAAAATATTCAATTTTAACCAAATTGATCCTCAAAGTTTTATAAAAAATTTAGAAAAATTCATAAAAGAATACAAAATACATACAAAAATCATATAAATTACATAAAAGTATAAGTAGTTGTTAAAATTCAGTTTCAAATTTTTGTTTTACTTTATTTATAAATTGTAAAATTATTAGCAAATATTTTAAAATTCTATACATGATAGTTGAGGGCTTGTCCTCATCTATTCTTCATTTTAAAATTAATTTTCTAAAAGCTAATTGTTTGTTAAGAAAAATAAACTATGTTTTGAAGTTAACTATTTTTAAAAGACTAAAAACTTTTTTTAGGATTAAAAAAGTTCAAATACATATTTCAAAATTAGTTGAAAATATCTCTCAATTCATTTTAGTTATACGCAGTTGAAAACATAAAACAAAATCAAGTTCCATGTAAAACACACAATTAGAACACTTATTTTATATCTTTATGATAGTTTTATAATTTTCATTCTTTTATTTTTTAAAATTTTGAGAATTTTTCTATAATTTTAAAGACTTTTATGAATTTATTGTTTATATTTTTCATAGAATTTTTTAAAAATATTATGAAACATTATGTGCAATTTGGTTGTCGTTAAATATTTGGGGATCACATTGGTTGACACTAAATATTACACACAAATTTGGCCAATAGTAAAACTTTGCAGTACATTGATTACAACTGAAACATTAGGGACCATATTAGCTAAAGTGCAACACGAGGGACTCCAGTTTGGCCAATGGGCGAAACTTCAGAGATGAAAATGATCAATTTTCCCTTCTTTTCCATGTTTTCAAACATGTTTTGTATAACTTAAAAGTTTATAATCCATATTTTTATCAACTAATTTCTAGTAATTGAAATTAGGACAGAGAAATTAGAAAGTGAGAGAGATTGAGAAAGAAGTGAATTAATTAGTTTAAAAGAGTGATAAGAATAATTGGGAGATTAACTTATTTCATTCAACAACCATCAGCGGCAAAAGTAAAAAAAACCCTTCTGTAACTCACATAACAGACCGTTAACTCAACTTGATTTGTAACTAAGATTTTGTTTGATATATAACTCAATTTGATATTAAAAATTATTGAATTATGAGTTTTAAAATTCAACATATTTGATAACAAAATTCATTTATTACTTAATACTATTAATCACTACCTAATTTGTATACAAATCACAAGCACATTCTCACTCTCACTCTCACTCTCACTCTCACTCTCATTCACTCTCTCATATCTATACACATGCACACACTTTCAAACAAATACACATTCTCTGTCTCTTCCACATACACATTCTTTGACACACACACACACACTCACAAACATATGCATATCAATATACTATATTTTTCATATATATACATATGATTTCTTTCTCTTGTACTCATATGTACATATAAAAATTTTTCTTCTCTCGCACAAAGATAATAGTAATTTTTTCTTCTCTCGCACAAAGATAATAGTACTTTATCTCTCGTACAAACACGTACTCTCACTTGCTCTCTCTCTCTCTCTCTCTCTCTCTCTCTCTCTCTCTCTCTCTCTCTCTCTCTCTCTCTCTCATACACCCACACACACACACACACTCTCATACACACACACACAAAGATATAAATTAAATACATGTTCAAATGAAATGAATTAAAACTTTTTATTAGACCATATTCGTTTTAGTAATAAAATTCTTGTATGACATGTAAATTAGATAATATATTGGCATCATTTCAACAAAAAATAAAAAGTTAGTATTTACATATTGAGTGTTTCTTAAGAATTACTATACATATACACAAATCCTTCTATATTAAAACAAAATATGTACACATATATATTTTGACAACTTCCACATGAACACTTCTATGGTGAACAGAATAAGTTTGCAAAGAATGAATAGAATTTTGACAACTCATTTGGGCCCGCCTATTTGTAGATTAAATTAGCAACTTATGTGGGTCCATCCTTTTTGTTCTCATGAACCTTTGGTTCCTTATATGGTGTATACCATAGACAAATCCCACATACGTATAAGATTATATATACACAAACAAAACATGCATATATCTTACTTAGTTTAAATCAAGTTTACTTAACAAAATCCAAACTCAACTCTTAGCGTAAGTTCTAGAATCAAACTCAATCCAGCCTATTTTCACGTAGGCTCAGCTCTAACTAATTTAGGCTGGTCGGGCTCAACTTCTGCCAACGTGGCCCAATTGACAATCCCATCTCCATGCGAAATTTGGGCCTCTCAAATTCCATTTCCAGCAAATTGATGGGTAAGATTGAACATGGCAAAAAGGAATAGTTGAGATAGTGTGCCATGATCGATAAATTTTGGAGAAGAGAAAATACTAAAAACGAGGTAATTTTGAGAAAAAAAAGTGATTATATTATAATCCTAGACAAGTTACACTAAATTATTGAATAGTTACACAAAAATAGCAAAACAGTAACATAGCTCCAACTTGAAGGAAATGGAAACCCCTAAACTGTGAGTACTGAGCCCCTCGATGCACCAACACGTTTTGGCTTCCATTACTACTTACATTAGGGGGAAAGAAAAAGGACTCTAAACAAATTACAAATACTCAATATCGATTGTCCACATTTTCATCTGCCAATGTTTTCACAAATCCATCCTCTCACATGACAAGTATTCTCTCATTAGCTAAATAATGCTTGATCATTTGTCATCAATATTTGCTTTGCCCTATATATGTACACACACGCATACACACACACACACACAAATTTCCTTGCTTCTCTAATTAATCAAACGTCACAAATAGCATTTTTCCACAGCTTAAATCTATGAATGCTGGCTATGTATAGTTCTCATGTGAACTCGAGCCTCCAATTATTTTATCTATTTTGGTTTTATAATTTTGAGAAGGAAAAAAAAATCAAGTGTGATCATATCGTTGGCTAAATTGAGATGTCCATAAGTTAAACGTTTAACAGGCTAAGGAATGCAATGATCAGAATCTAGCTGTTTTCAATGATTTAATATACTTTCAAGGATTAACAAAGTAATAATCACCTTACGATTTTCCTCCTAATATAAATGAGATGACAAATCTGACTATGTTTTACCATTTGTTAAAATGGGGGGAAAAAAAAGTGGATAACTAACCAACTTAGCTTTTTGAATTTGAAGAATATAGCACTGACCTCACTTGGATTAACTATAGTTGAATGAGCATCCCTTCAGAATTTTAAAATTATAGTTACCTCCCCCACAATTTCATGTTATTTTAATTAATTCACCTAAATTAAATGCATGAGTTATAATTATAGCTGCCTTCCGACACAAGAATTTTCAACTTTTGGAAGCTTTCTAAGATCGACCTGGAGATTTGCTTTCTAAAATCGACCTAATTAAGGGTCTCAGTTTGTCTGGAAATACATTTAGCTTCTTTTTTTATCACGGAAGTCTTTAATTTTGTTAATCTAACCAGTATGTACAGCAAAACTAAGCAGTAATTATCCTAATTTATGTGAATTACTAATAAAAAGCTAAAAAGGAAGGAGACAAGGTAAATTTAACAAACTCATACAGATCAATTCAATAACTCGAACAAATGCTTAAAATTTACAATGCAGATGATTTTGTGGCCAGGGGGCCAAGCCATCTTTTAAATATAGTTGATAAATCGTTTTAGCAGATGAAATTCTGCTTAAACTACAACTTCAGGTAAATCCAAGAAGTATACAATCATGAAATATGTAAATATTAACAACAAAAATAAAAATTTGGTGACAAGAAGAAAATAATCAAAGCCATTTCGAAGGGAAACAATATGACAGCATTATTTAGTAGCTTCGCCTTTGATTTTGAAATAATCAAATGTTGCTTCAGTGTCAGCATTCGTGCTCAAAAGAACCTCCATAAACTCTTCGAACTGGAACCCCCTATATGCTGGGGGATCGGTTGGAGTAACAACTGATTTTGCAGGCTCAATAATCCTATCATATGGATAATTAACAAAGCTCGCAAGTGATATCCTGGAATAATCTGAATTCGCAATCACTCGATGCGGAGCACTTCTTAGCTTGCCATTACTAATTACCTGCAAAAACACATGAAGCAAAACGAAATCTAAATAATCAGAGGTAGTAATTATCCAATTGATCTCTTTCATTTACATATTTCCCACCAAGAACGTTTCATAAAAATCGTTCACCTCGTGAACTTAGAGTAGTCTACTTTCGCGTAATAACCATAATACAGCAAGCAATTTATGTGTATCTGTCTATGATCTTTCTCTTTCGTTGTAAATGTAAAGGTATCAAGAAAAAATTCTTTGAAGTGAATAATAACGGAACCAGCAATTGCAAATTCCAAACAGTTAAACAACGATGACAAAGGCGTAATCTAGTTGGAGAAATAGGCTATAATTTCTTTTGCAGTAAGTATTTAACTTTATATACCTCTAGTGTAAAGGATATATTGATCACAAACGCGTTAGGAAGAGGCTCAACGCCAAGCCAATTGCCATCCTTGAATAGTTGGAGCCCATAAACTTCTTGCTGAAGTACAGTTATGAGATTACCGTCGCAGTGTCGATCTGCTCCCAAGACCGAGCTCGGGTCTGGGCATGCCGGGTAGTTGTGGATCATCAGATGTAAGTTGTAGTTGTCAAATTCTTCCTCTGTAAATCCCAATCCTTCATAGATGTGCTCCAAAATTCTCTTGCCCATCTTTCTCACCTCAACTGTATAAGGTCCTATAATCTCTCTGCAAATTGAAAAAGTTACCTTTTTTTTTTTCTAGCCCACCAAAATTTGGAAATTTAAAAGTTATGGTCCATGCAGAAATGTTAAAAAAAGAAGCCACGAGTTCAATCTTTATTGTTGGGCACCTTTGAGGCACTGATCTCTATTTGCCTATCAGTCATTTACGTCTTAAAAGCAAAAAAAATTTAAGACATTGTTTAAATGTATCATTAATTTTATCTGACGAGTAGACAGTTGTTTAAATGTATCATTAATTTTTTTTATTTTTTTTTTTTGCCTATCAGTCATTCAAAGTCTTAATCTGCAACTTAAAACTATTGTATGAACCTCATTATAAGAAGGCTAATAAAGATCAGTTCTTGAAAAAACATGAGAATTCAATATGCAAGTTACCCTTGAATAACTAATGAAAAACTAAACGAAACTGCAACGAATTGATAAATCTTTAATGCCATGAAGTGTAAAAAGTAGTTTACACGAACCTAATTTCATGCCAGATGATCTAATTGTAAAGAGTGTTATAGTTTACACGAACCTAATTTCCTGCCAGATGATCTAATTGTAAAGAGTGTTATAGTTTACACGAACCTAATTTCATGCCAGATGATCTAATTGTAAAGAGTGTTAATTAGACTGTACCGGTATCTTGCAGGCTTATCAGGCCATGTTTTGATGCAGCTTTCAAGAGGATGACACGGGTGTTCCAAAGTATCCTTCCAGTATGCAAAATCGTGGGTGCAAAATCTTCCAGAACTGGTGTAGACCTTGAATCCATTTTCTGCATCGTCACTACTTATCTTTATTTTCTCCTCAGCAGCCAAGGAAAAGAACTCTTTGCCCACGTTCATAGCATCAATCATCAACTTTTCCGGTACTCCATGGTTGATCACCTGTTTCATTATATTCATTAGCTGTTAATGCAGTCAAGAAAACATCGATCATTTCGTAACTACATGTTCAAGTGGATAAAAACCTGGAATAAACCAAATTCTTGGCTGGCTTTCATGATTTTCTGAACCAAATCAGCTCGATTTGCATCCCCTAGATCAATCACTGGTATGTCCTTGCTTACTGGGGCGGGTTCTCCAGGCCTTTTCTCTTCAGGTACAACGTAATTTGCAGGAAAAGATTGCAGACTGGAAGACCAGCTTGAAAGAAGAGATGCCATATTTTTTCTCTTGATGATTAATTCAATGGATTAACACGTCTTATATAGCTGCAAAACTCACGCTTATCACCTGTCAGTCCGCCAACAATGAGCTCAATAATCAAATGTACCTTGTCAATAATAATTAATTTTCCAGCAGACCATGGGGTGGCTGCATAAAAACAGCTATAGGTCCGGTAATGAAGCACACAAATTGCTTTCTATCCATTTTATCGAGTTTTGTAATGCTATAATATAAAAAATAAACTTTTTTAGCTCGTTGTTTATATTGAACTTGTTTTTAAAGATTTAATATGAGTTCAAATTAGTCAAGCTATAATTGTCTGTAATAACAGAATCACTACCAAAACTGCGTTTGTAATCCCTCTAATATGTCAGATAAAGGGGCTCAGGCATAATTTGGACTGTTCCAATGTGCCAAAATGTAAAAATTTTGCTAGCAATCCCCTCTAAATTTATTTTTGGAGAGAAAGAATATGTAAAGATGTATATGTTATGAAAGTTATCTGTGACCAGTTACTCAGTTTAGAAGCATGGAGGAACCGAACGTACCAATATCTCTCGTAAAATCTGAGGCCTCACAATTTGGCTCCCTAATCAAACTCCAATATCTTTAATCAAATATTTATTTTGAATCGTCTTCTTAAGTTTACTGAAGTTTATTATATCGTAGTAAGCATGCCTAACTTATCCAAATGATAAATGTAGTTAAATTCGAATTATTAATTACGTGTAAAGGTTGACTCAAGTCGTAAATTCACTCTCTCCACTAAGTGTCAAAGTTTTTTCACATATATTGCTCCCAATACATCAACCTATTCTGGCATTCTCCTTTCTTGTTAGAATGGTTATTAAAGAACAACAACCATATGCAACATTGACTATAAACGAAGTTGGATTACTTGATTAATTACGTAGTATAATACTTCAAAGAATTATGTTGAGGATGATTAGCAAATAATTAACCTCTTCAAATGATGGCACATGATTTGCTATTCTATAATCTGACCACCTAAAGTCAACTTGTACCTTCGATTTAATAATCCGTCTTTTCTCCATCTTAAATAAAGTAATTAGTTGTTATGTCTCAAATTTTTAGACATATATCTGACTAATCCCACAGCTTTTGGGTTTGATCATTATGCCATTTAAATTTCGATTTCAACTATCGCAATTACAGCTGGTTTCTTTCAAAATGTCGTATCTAATCCTATGACTAATCTTAGTTTAATATTCTTTTATACCACTTTTATTCATTGTAATGGCATCCTACGTAGGCTACATGGCTTCTTTTCCGGTAGCCGCCAGAGCTTCATTAACTTAGTTCTAAAAAAGATAAACTCATAACTTCAATTATAATGATGCATTTCTCTTATGTTTCCCCAACATGCAAGGTAAGACTTAATGCTACCCCGTGATGGTACACATTAGCATGCTAAAAATATTAGGAACTGAAATTAGTTTGAAACTATATAGTATTTCCACGAGGGAAAAAAGATCAATTATAGATGACCCCTTGAAATTTAGTGGTAGTTGCACTTTGGCCCCCTTGAATATAAACTCACTTTGTACCCGTAAGGAATGCTTTTCAGTATCTTTGACAGGATATGTATGACTTTTAACCCTAAAAATATTTCCATTTTATCATCGTGAATTATTTTACCCTTATATTACATGTTACGTTCTTGACTTTGTTTATAGCATTTTTTTTTTCTTTTTGTTCTTAGAAAAAAGATACTAAATAAAAATATGTTATTTATTTTCTTATTGAAATTGATACTGTTGAAGTACAACATAATTCTATTTCTTTTTTCTAAAAAATGAAATATATCTCAAACTCACGACCGAAAAATTATATTAATTTATTCAATTAAATATTTGTTCAATAATCTTTTTATTTCAAATCATGTTGTGTTGATTAATTGAATTACTCATATTCATAAACAAAATAGTGCGTATAATCATATAATTATTAGCAATGAACATTTACTTAAAATTTTATTAAGGAAAATAAAATCAAATATTTAAACTAAAAAATAGAAAATAAATTAAAGCAAAGAAGAAAGGGAAAAAGAAGTGGAAAAGAAAAAAAGAAACATGCCTCTAATAGTCGTGAACTTTTATCGGCAAAAATACCGGGCTCAAATTAGTACTATTTATATGCTATTACATAAAGAAATAGGAAGGAGAGAATAAGATTAGTGTTTGAATATTGAAGGGCTTGTTGATCAGTTTCTAGCTAAGATTATATGGTTAATTACATAAGACATGTACATCCTATATATGAAAAGTTAAATTATTTAGAAATTTCGTGGTGAAACGTTATTTAGAATTCAAGCAACCAAGAGGGCTCTTAACCTTTAATTGGAACCTGAACTTCCAGTCTAAATCAATTAATTTAATTAACATTTTCAGTTGCAAAATGTCACTTATAGGTGTGTCTATCTGTCATTCCACATTCCAATGAAAACACACAATTAAAAAACTAACTGGGACGGCACCTTTTCCAACTGTATCCTCCTGTGCTTGGACAGCAAAGATTGACAATGATAAGTATAAACTCAACAAATAAGACTGTTGAATTAAGCTAGAAACTTGAGATAATAGGAAATTGGATAACTAATTCAAACTATTGTTTGCTAAGAGAACTTGAGATCCAGACGTAATAGCAAAATTACGTGCTAGAAGTTGATGTTAGAAGACAAATGAATTCATTATAAAAGGAAGGAAAATGTAAGTTTACCTGATGAATTCTGATCTAAAATGCCCACTGAATGATTGCCTTCAATAGGGCATTGGATGGCTTAAATGCACAAAACGTAACATGATTTTTTGAGTTATAATTATGGCTTGGATTTTTTTTTTTTATGTTAGCTCATAATGGGCAACTTTAGTTAACTAAACATGATTTTTTGAACTTTCGGCTACTAGCATTAGTGGATGCATTAGTGGATGTATTGGTAATTATAGGTACTACCTAGCCTATACTACCAGAAATAATTTAGTTCCGTAAAGTAAAGAAAACTGACATACATACATACATACATACATACATACATACATACATACATACATACATACACACATATATATATATATACATACATATATATAGAGAGAGAGAGAGAGAGGGAGAGACCTGCATCTCTATGCTACTAAATTATGCTGCTTTGGTTTTATAATGTGGTTATCTCTTGCATTTGGAAACCTTTAGATTGAATTACTATAAATTAAATATTTGAGTTATCATGCATTATGTGTTTCTGCTCATTGTTCTGACAATAGAATGATGGGTGTACACTTTTTGGAGATAGGTTCTCTCTGCTATCCTTCTCTCCAATTATCTATTCACTTATTTATATTAAACTTTTTGGGGTTGGATTTTTTTGACGGCATTCATTAGAAGAATTCTTATGCTATTAATTTCATATTAATAAGTATGTTATTATGCTTAAAAATCATTTTCATTTCCAAAGGTTTTATATACCAATTTGCAAAATAATTTAGGTTGGTGAATTTGATGGAACAATCATATGACCAAATTAAATAACATTTCAATTATGTAGCGCAATTAAAATCAAGTGTATTATGAATGAAGTTGATTTCTATTTGTACTATTAAATCAAAAAATTATATGTATATTGGAGTGTAATGGAGGATTTAATCCTCTAATTAGTTGGAGTGGATCTTAGTCCCACTTTTGAGCATCTTTTTCAGAAGAAAGTAATTGTTGAATCATTTATATTAAATTTTTTTAATTATAAATTTACATTGGTCAGAACGTTAGTCATACGTGAATCAATTCTCGTTTGATTAAAAAGACTCTCGAACTCTTTTGGTTGTTCACATTGAAATTACTTTTGGTTGGTTTAATTCTTTTATGGCTTTAAACAGCATGAGTTATGTGTCCTTACATTAATGCTACAATTTTATCAAATTAGAAGTAAAGTGAATGTCCATGGCTAATTAAATCAACCATCAGGAATCCCCGATTATCTAACTATTTTTTTTTTTTTTTGAAATAGACAATTTCACAAACTGCCCCTGAGATTTATGAAAATTACAACTAAGCTCCCCCAAGGTTTCAAAAATTATATTTAACTCCCTTAATGAATCAAAATTACTATATTAACCTTCTCAAAATAATGTTACTTGATGCGAAATAATGTTACATTAATGCTTGGGGAGAGAATTAAGTTGGTGAGAGATTAAAAGACTCGATAGGAGAGGCCAAATATGGAGCGGTGGGGTAGTCAAGAGTGGAAGTTGCTAGGAGAGATTGTTGGCCCTAAAAATAATACAACTAATATAAAGATAAATAAACTTGCAATAATAATAATAATAATAAAGATAAGGTAAAACAAGTACACGAACAAATAACAATTAAAGTAAAAGGAATAAAGAAACAAAACCAAGATTTTTATAGTGGTTCAGTACCAAACTTGGTACTTACATCCACTCCCAAATATAACTACTTGGAATTCAATCCACTAGTAGCTTCTTCAATTGTTGGTGAAGCAAACCAACTTGTACATAAGGGAGAATTACTCTTACTCTCTCTTCCTAGTTATAGTTGAGCCAAAGTCACCACTTTGCTCACACTAAGCTCTACCGAGACTAGCCAACAGTTTTACACTACTCACAACCCCCACACTATGTTACAATTGAATACTTCCACTCACCCAATTAAGAACTACTTTATCCCAACCAATTACCTCACTTAGAACTACAAGCACACACTCACACAAGAGTATTTTCCTTCAAAATCACTCTTTAAACACTTGTAAACTAAGTAGGCAAAAATCTTTTTCATTTCTATACATTTTGGTATATATAGGGGTGAGAAAAGGGGTTAAAAAGAGCTCAAACGGTCAAAAACACAATGTTAAAAAACTAGCCGTTACTGCATCCGAATGGTCATCTGGATCATGCGGACGTCCGGATGGTCGTTCGGATGATCGTCCGTATGGTCTCTGTCCAACTCATTTTGAGTTCTTCCAACTGTCCAGATGTCCACATCTCTTCTGGTGCGTCCACATGGTCGTTCGGATGAGTTTTTCTTTGCATTTTACATCTTCTTTTGATTCCTAATTATTTTACTGCAAAGATAACTCAATAAACATTAGTAAACATTATCATTAGTTTGTTAATCATCAAAATTAAGATGATGTGAGACCCTAAGGTCTTTAGAGATCTAGTATCTAGCTATAAGAATGAACAGAGATAGAGATATGGTGGTGGCTGAGGGTTGAAGACATGGAAGTGGCTGGAACCAAATTCATAGACAAAGAGTGGGTGGCCTTCTTGCCAAGTGGGGGGCGGGGGGGGGTTTGTGCAAAGTTTAAGGTTTGGATGAGAAGGAGAGAAGGAAATTGGTGGATTTGATTTAGGCCTTTGGTAGAGTGTTGAAAGTAGGAAGAATAATAACTATATTATTGAATGATTTTTTTAATTCAAACAAATTATTTATGGGCAATTTCAGATATTAATATGATTTTCCCTACTTACATCCACCAAATGCAACGCAAAGCTACTGGATAGGGTAGGTATTTGTAATTTTTGAAACCTAAGAAGAGCTAGCTGTTATTATCTTTAACCTCAAGGGAGGATTGTAGAATTATCCCTTTGAAAACTTCTCATAAAAGTCGATATTGGTGAATTTTTCAGTTCAAGAATTTTTATATCTACTTCTCATTGTCTAAATTTTAAATTATGCTTTTACAATTTACATTTGAGTATAAGATTAAGCGTCTAATAAAAGGTTAACGTTGGAATCCAATTAAAGTAAAATCCTAAAGTTTGTATTATTATTTACTTTTGAAAGCAATAAAAGTAATATGAATACATAAAGTAAAGCAATTTTAAATTTATAGTCAATTTAATAATCTAAGGTACGTGAGAAAGAGTTTAGATAGGTGAGAGAGGGATATTCCTATTGATTAAACAGCCTCTTCGTTGTACTCTCTGAAAAACTCAGCAAATAACACCAACGTTTCCTCAATAAAAAAAAAATTTCTTTTATGTATTTTCGTGCTATAGAAATTTGGGAGTGACTTTTGTGTTAATTGTTCCAAAAATAATCTGAAAACATCTTTCATATAATTTCTTATTTTCGCCCGTTTCTGAAAACATCTTTCATATAATTTCTTATTTTCGCCCGTTATAGGTTCTTACTTTCAATCCAAATCGCTTCCATGAGTTTCATTACTTTGAAAGCAGAAAATATTCCCGATTAATTAGAATAATCCAACTGGACTTAACATATCTCTACTTTGAGATGCTTCAAAAGCATTTAAACTGAGGGACTGACCTTTTATTACTCATTTATTTACATTGCCAAAAACAAAAACTTTTAAAGCTTCCCAATAAATTAAATTTTGTAGACATATAGAAGCTGTTACATTGTGGAAATTTGATAATAAAAAAAAATCAATCAAAACCTCTCATAACACTTCTCATTACAGCTATTAAAATACTTCAAATTAAGCTTCAGCTGTGATAAGATTAGTTGATAACATTTTCGTGTGAAGAGCTTGTAGAGGCACTAGTACTGTTTTAATGACAGTGACACTGCAACTTTGAGCAGTTGTATCAGCTTGTGTAAGTTCATTTTCGATCATAATAAAGCTTTATAGTTGACGGGGGAAAAAAGAAGTTATATCTAGAAGAGCCTTTAAAAATCAAGGGGGAATCACTGATAAATCCCTTTTTTTTTTTTTTTTAAGCATCTGAAGTGCTGCTCTCATAAATCGACTACAAGCACTACCCATTACACTTTCTTAATTCATGCCCCCAATAACTGGACTGATTGTTGAGAAATTACACGTTAAACAAGGCCAACACATCCAGAAACAGCTTCATCTCCAATGTACCCCAAGCCCCTTAGGTTTCAGAAACACACACCTTCACTCACACACACACACACACACAAACTTCAATCACAATTGTTGAAGCCACTATGGCAATAGATAAAACAACCTCCTTCATGTTACTTATTAAAAAAAGAAGCATCTTTCATATTTTTCATATTTCTTGTTTCCCATAGCTAGACCTACAACATTCCATCATAGAGATTTCTCACATTTTTAAGCTCTATATAGATGCATCCATATATTTACACAAAGCTAACCTTTCTTCACAAAGTATATGGGCAGAGAAGCAAAGCATATTAACAATAAAAGGCAAGAAGTCTAACAGTTCCAACTCCTAAAAATATAATTAAGCATATCAGAATGAGCTTGTTCTCCGAAGCTGATATCTTGGTTCAGACAACAAATCTAATGGCAGCATCTGTTCCAATTCCTGCATAGGAAGTTAACATTAACTGCTACTATCACTGTAGAACAACAGAACCACAACCTTTATTATCATTTTAAAGAAAATGCAAATGACAAAGATTCAACGAGGAAGATAATACACAAAGGCAAATGGCAATTGTCCACCTAAATTGCAAAAGAATTTGAAATAAACTACGCCACTATATACTGTGGTCAATATAAGATAACCATTTGAATAGGA
Source organism: Mitragyna speciosa (assembly GCA_024721245.1). Classification (NCBI taxonomy): domain Eukaryota; kingdom Viridiplantae; phylum Streptophyta; class Magnoliopsida; order Gentianales; family Rubiaceae; genus Mitragyna; species Mitragyna speciosa. The sequence continues at coordinate 15,244,295 of CM045565.1, read as the reverse complement.
CAACACAACCTTCACATTGTTGTTGATTTGCATTTCATATTTCTTTTTCCACTTCTGATATCTGTAGCAGTCATGAATACGGTAAAATCTCAAAATCCAACAGGGCCCCCAAAAAAAACCAAAAAGAAAAAAAAAAACCAAAACAAAAACACAAGAGAAAATTAAACGGGAAAAAAGATTCCACCTTTAGGCAGGAAAAAAATTTCAGTCTTTTCAGTTGCTGCAAGAGATAGTCTCTAATTAAGGCTGTGCCTTCCATAAGAACCATCCTTTGTTGTACAAGAATATTAGAAGTCTATCCTTGGATTTTATAGAGTACTAAAATGAGCTCAAGCAGTAAGCAACAGAATCAATTTTAGCACTACTGGATAATTAATTTGTCTACGTAGTGACTTAAGGAAGCAAATATTATGACCCAAGGTAGTAATTAGAGCGATCCTTCCTGAACAAAGGGTTAGCAAGGATCGGCTGAACTACTTAAATCAACGATACAGAAAGATACATCAATAACTATGCGACCTAAAATTACCTAGTTTTATTTAATTACAAAATCCTGGAAAGAATTGTTTAAAATCAAAACGAAAAAATAATTTATCTAAAGAAAAAGGCAACCACGATGACATCGTTTCTCAAAGATTTAATTTTTCTAGTTACTATACTTTGAGTCAGCTTTTTTGACAAAAGTCATCTTTTTTCGCTCCATCACAATGTCAGTCAATGGATACCCTACTGCTTTGGCAGGTCAAACTTCCTCCATCACTACTTCCACTATGAAAATAGATTGCAGTCAATGTGAGTTCCATTTCAATAGGTAAAAGTTCAATTTAAAGAGATTAAAACCCTATACAGAACAAACAAAAGATTCAGTGAACTCAAATCCAAAGTTCTGAATTTTAACCCACTTGCTTGCCCATCAAAGAGATTGCAAACTATTAGAATGGAAGAAACCATCATGCTGTCTAAAAGAAATCTTGTAGAGTGTTGGTATCTAAAACTATTTATATGGCTTATGAAATGTACCAAGTATCTGCGTCAATATCTGAAAAGATCTTTCATGAACAAAGCTTAACCAGTTGGCCTGGCTCATTTGCAAGTAATATAGATTGAGCTTGAGCTTCCGTGTTAGATCATATTTCAAATCAATTCAACCTCATATAGGTGACTAGACTAAATTGACCCCAATAACACAGGTTGGTTAGTTATTTTTATGAAATGAAATACTTTTTGTAAAGAAAACTTTACTCGGCAAAATACTGGATAACCACTTTTTTATCAGAACTTCAGGGAATCGCTTTATGCTCAAGTATGTGTGTTTGTATACAAGTCCCAAGAAGTTCAAATACAAACTTAACTTCGAGCCAAAATTAAGCTCACTTGTTGTCTCAAGACAAGCTACAGCTCAAGATCCAGCTTTATCTATTAACTGCCCTAATTCTAAACAACACCAATCCAACACTTGATAATCTGGTGAGGGCATGGATATGGCTTATGTCCTTTATTGAGCTATCATATCGTGCACATTTGCTTCACAAAAAATGGAGCAGGTAATTTACAGTGACTACACAATTCATCAATCTATCTTCAATTCAAAAACATTGACTATTCTGTTGAACAAAGCAAGCAATAAATACTTCCTCCTAGATAATTCTAGGAAGAGCATTCAAGGGAAACTTACACTCTAAGAGGAGTTTCTGAGGAAAAAACACTCCCCACCCGCCCCTTCCTCTTTTCCTCCTCTGTTCTTTCTATAGCAAGCCAAAATCATTCTCATTCAGTTGCATGTTATTTCCAACCCCATCTGTCTGCTGCACCAGACAATGCCTCTGCTTCACCAGGCATGGAGTGTTCTCCCTAACTTCTTTTCTTCTATCCTATTTCTTATGTTTGCGCCCTCCATATCTTGCTGTAGCCCTTATCCCCCATCTCAATCAGTTTCTTACTCTTGAAGGGAAGGACTGCTATTGTCTCCAACAATCAAAGGCACATTCTACCCAGAAGAAGAATGCCATCAGTTAAGCTAAAGGACAGACATCTTATGGTTCACAGAGAAATTTCTGAGAGAGGAATGTCCCTCGAAGCTCATCTTATTTACTATCCTAATGGAAGGGGACAACTAGAAGGAAAGAATGTGATGAAAATACAAACGCAAGAAGATATGCCATAAGTCTTTTTCGTAAAGGGTTAGATAATTCAACTCCTCGGTGCTTGCTAACAAGGAGTTGCTGCAGAATGTTTGTTTATGGCCTTACTTCACCGGTGGATCTCCTAACAATGCATTAATAGTAAACCATTCGCTAGCAATACTAGGTCACCAACAACTTCTTGACAACCAAGTTTGCTTGGACACCAGTTCATCCAATGAAGTTCTAGTACAAGCTCTCTTTTGGAAGCATAATCTCCAAGGATATCTTCAGCAATGAGTTACCTCTAAGTCATAGTTGCGAAGCCAAAACCTCTTTCATCTTCTCTTATTTTTCTCCTCTTCTTCTCTTCAACTTTCTTTCAACATTTCCACATCCAAATAAGGCCTTACTTCTGCAGCCAGGCAGCATCCGAAAACCACAAATAGGCAATCTTTCAATACCAAATCAGTAAGGACTTCATATCTAGTATAGTTAACCAGCAGCATAGCATTTCCTTTAAACTTTATAGACTAGCAATAGACTAACTCTGCAGATAACCATTATTTTGGTGTAAAATTGAAGATCTGGAAGAGGTATACTATCAAGGAAAGTCATTAATAAGCCAGAGAGTTTAGAACAACAAAATTATGGTATTTCAGATGCCCTATGTTACTTGGACTTGGGTATAGGAGTCTTGCGTAAAGGATTATGCCAATGAAAAATGAAGAGTCTGACACAGGGACACTCGGACAAAGTGAAGAGTCTTAAGTACAGATGCCAAAAGAATCTATTCAAATGCCACTATAATGCATTCTCCATGGACTTGGAAAAAGACAAAAGCTCATTCCATACTTAGCTCATTTAGTACTCACCCTTCTCCCTTCCTTCCCACCCCACAACACAACAAAAAAAATAAAAAATAAAAATAGAAAAAAAAGGAAAAAAAAAAAAAGAGCAAATAAACAAACTCCAGATGGGCATATGCACTCCTATCACTCTTAGAGGAAGCCAGAAAAGGCATCATCCATTTCCCGTCACCCAACTTTTTCATCCTTCTGAGCTTTTACAGCTTAAGCAACTAATTAATTAGATACCTGAGAAAACTAATCCTCAGAATACACAGCTTCTACATTGATGGGACTTGAATGTCCAGGTAGAACATTTCATTTGACACCTAGACAAGGCACAACCAAGCCTAAGATACACAAGCAATTGTTACAAATAATACAACAGAAGGTTTTTGTTGCCTGGTTAATCACTATATTATGGACTTCTCTAATAAACCTAATTGACCATTTTAGGATCACCTTACAGAGTAGAATAATCATTACAATTCAGTGACTCTTAGGGAATCCTCATTATTCAGGTGCTTGGGCTAAAAGTTGACCTCCCCCAAACAGCACGTTGCAAATTTTCCCCAGAAAAGGCTCTACACATCTAGTCACCAGCATAACTTGTTGTATTTACACATGATCAAATTCCAGATCATGCATCCTCGAGCTACATGCATGACTATGTGCTAACATGAATATCTAACAGCTCCATGAGTATACATATAAGGTCCTGTAACAATCCAACAAAGTACAGGGAGAAATCAAACCAACTCCCGCACTTACGATAAATCAATATACATGATTTAAAATATTCCAGGTAATTCGCATAGAACGAAACCAGAAACTAGTTCATCGCCAGACCTTTGTTTACATTAGCAGGAGTCATTGGCGGAGCTACATTTGCTCCAGTTGCTTCCCCTCCATCCTTTGAAAACTATAAAATTACCAAGCAAAAGTTTAGATTTGTTCAAAATTACCCCACTATTGCATCCCCTGATTTTAATATTCCATCTGTCCCCACAATTGCCCCCGAAAAATGTTAAATTTTTTCAAATTCCCTAAAATAAATTTTTTCAAATTCCTTAAAAACTTTTACACTGAACGTTAAACAAATAGTACTAGACCCATCCAAATTAAAAGGCTATATGCTAAGAGAACAATTTTTAAAGAGTTTGAACCTAAACATGTAAATATACAAGCCAACCAATTATTCATTTGACAATTTGAACAAGTACTGATGCAGCACCAGGAAGCTATGGTGGATGAGATCTTATTTCCAAACTCTTTAGAGATAGAAACTTCAGAGAATTAGAAGAGAATTTGAGATAGCAGTAGAAGAAGTTTAGGAAGAGGTAGCAAGAGGAGTAAGAAATTCTAGGAGTTCAACCTTTATCTCCTTATGATTAACCACCTCCTAAGGTGAAAGGCTGCCTGCCTTCATTTCTAAAAGACAGCAAACACACAACTTTATAACTCAATAAAACATAAATTCATTCCATCCCACCTAAAGCTATTACAACTGATACATATACATGGAACACAAGACCTAATGGCTAAGGTTTATAGAAACCAAGTAAACTCACTGGTGAACAAAATCTGACAACAAAAAAGCTAAAATCTAAGAGCAGAAAGAACAAGAGTGCAGTAGTACAGTATGATTTGACTACCTTAAGAGGCAGCCGTTAAACTTTAAGACAAAATTTTAACTCCCACAAACCCTTAACTTCCAATAGAACAAAAATACTACTGCTACTAATAGAATAAAATAATCTACAACACACTGAAATAATAAAAGAAGAAACAAGGATACTAAAAATCCATTGTTTACTAGAATTCTCTGAACAGTCATGTTCTTGTGTTTGCGTTCTGCATCATGCACACATTATACAACTATCATCTAGAAAAGACAAGCATATCTTGTAGTTTAGTCTATAGTATTATTATGCAGATGTGTATTGAGGATCAATGTCCACAGTAAATCACAAGCAGAAAACAATTTTAATATTTTTGTTTACATTGAATAAATTGGTGCACGTCTCCACAATCCCTCAACCAAACACTATAAATTCAAGTAACAATTAGTGCATCCCCTGGTCTTGACTCTGCCACGGCAGGAGTACATGTAATTTTCAACGTGATATCTTATTACTTGTGGGCTTTTACTTCCTCCTTTATGGTTACTGTTTCTGAATGAAAAGATTTAGCTATTTAGCTATCTGTAGAAGAAGTGAAGAGTAATTATGAGAATTCAGAAGTTAACGAGCCTTATTTATAAATTATGAATGTTGAATTGGTAAACAAAGGTTATTCCAAGCTAGAAGTTCGAGTGTATTTAGGTGAAATCTCATTTTATGTCCTAGTTATGTCATAAGCTTTGGAGACTTAATAATTTAGCTTTTGGGAGTTCTTGGTAATTGTTCCAAGTTGCAGATTTATCTTTGTAGGAAGCTTGTCAATATCGGCAATTATTGTTTATACAGCACTAGACATGCTCAAATCCATAGTCAAACCTAATGAAGTCGAAGCAATGAATCAATAGTACAATGGCCATGTCACAATGCACGAGTACGTTGCACATCTAATGGGGCTCTGGTGGCTGCCTGTAAAAATCCGAGTTGTCCGACATTGAAGCAACAGGATTTTTTCTATTGGCTACATAAGTGATAGTCTAAGAGCACACATACAACTATGGCAAGTGAGAACAAATGCCAAAGAAAGTCAAGCAGACTTGGTGACTGAGTCAGGTCGACAGATTTGGTTACTTCTTTTATAAGCGGCTGTATAATGAATAGACGAATTGATTGCTCTCATGATATCATATAGAGGAGAAAGTTTTAGCATCTGTTGCAGCCTTAAAGTTGCATTAGCAATCAAAACAGCTGGGCAGTATGCGTCTTTAAAAGAGTTTTAGTCTCTGATAACTCGACCAATTGATAAACTAAACCCAAAAACTTATCCTTTCAACATAGAGGTGTACTTGAATACAAAAACTAAGAACAAAAGGCCACTGATATTCATTTTTCATGTTTTTAAGTAAAAGAATATGATTGGAGGATTATAAATGCAGCAATAACTCAGGGCCCACATTCCAAATTTTACTTTATTGGCATCTTTCTATTTTTTTTTTTTTTCTCTTTATTCTGTCTTTCCACCTCTCATTTTTGTTTGTATATTTTTCAAGAGTTTCTGATAGTATGTTTCTAAATTATAGAATAATTCAAAGCAAGAGGATTAGGTAAAAATCTAAATGAAATCAAGAGAAAACAAAAATGTACAAACAAAAAAGGGAGTAAAATCTAAAAGAAACCGATATAGGAAAGAAAAACTTAAAAAATCCTCAATGATCAAACGTCATATCATCTGATATTACCAGCATATGGAGTAGCCTAGTCTCTAAGGCCTCCATTGGATACAAAACTAATGCAGGCTTTGAGGACAAAACAAGTAATAAAAGACATTTTTGGTCAGCCTAATCCCTAGGTTAGGGCCAAATCCATCATTTAGCAATTTTGTTTATCATGTTTTCCACTATTCTTCCAATCCAATTCATCTCAATGATCTCACAAAATCATGTTCAAATACCACCTCCAACATTTCCTATTTAGTTCACGAAATAGGACTACAAGAATAGAAATTGAATAGAAAGGCATTAGACGATATAGAGATCCCTACCTTCTCTTTCTTCAGTTTAACATTTTCCTCTTCAAGATGCGAAACCTTCATCACCAGTTCATTGTGGTAAGCCTGTAAATTACCAAAGTATAGTCCAAGATCAATCCCATCATAAAGGGAGATGAAATACTGGATTGAAAACCTAGCAGGAAATCACAAAACAAATTTAGTTGCTTGCCTGTTTTCTAGCTCGTGAACGTGCAGCAGATTCCCTATTCTTTATTTTTCTTCTTAGCCTCCTTTCAAGTGTCCTATCAATGTCTGTAGAATTCCTCTTCCTTCCAGGCCCTGGTGTATCTGAAAGTGCATCAATGGAAGGAGATGGCGATAAACCAATCTGTGGAGTAAAATTCTGTGATGCCAATTTGTTATCCAACTCCATTTCTGGTCCTAGAGCAGCGTCAGCAGCAAAAAGCCCTGCTTTCACCAAGAAATCCTCCAAAGTCGTCTCACCAAGAGTTGGCTCACTTTCTTGACTATGCATTTCCTCAAGATTCCCCACCTTCTGCCCTTGTTGAATATCTTTCCAAACCTCATCAACTGTCTTCCCACTAAATGCCCTCGCTAAAGTGAGGCTAGCCTGGCGCTGAAGAGCAGATGCTGGAGAGGTGTTACCAATGTCCATCCCAGTACTCGCCTCTGCAGTGCAGACATTTTTAAGCAATTCATCAAGGTTCACGCTACCAAGTGGTTTACCTAAGTTACCCAATTGATTCTCTACTTCATCAAGTGTCAAACTAAACCAAGAATTCTGCCTGGCCAATGATGAATGTAACTGTGATTGTTGGCCACCTCCGTGAGAACCCATTGTCTGAACCCCCATTCACCAATACCCTCAATCTCAACAAGCAATAAATAGCCTACTCTGAACAAAATAATTTCCATCATCAACAAAAAGAAAAAGGTAAAGACAATCATGAAATAACAAAACACAGCCCCTCTCGTGTAACTAAAATGAAAAAACCTTTTTGTATCAATTAGCAAAAACCATCAAGCTGATATTAGAAAGTTCCTTCCTTGACACATACACAGACAAATGAGGCAAGAGGGTTAGTTCTGGAGTCTCCATTAAACTTCCAAAATTAACCAGTCAAAATCAATTCGTTTGCACAACCACAATTCAACCTCTCATTTGATTCAGTTTCACAGCCACAGAAGAATGAAAAAAGGTAAATTAACAAAAAAATAACTATCCACAGCCCCTCCTATATGATCAGAAAAGGATGGCCCTTTCCACATCAAAACACAAAAATCTTCACCACGAAAGTCAGAAATTCATCTTTTACAAATATATACACAAAAAAATGAATTGGGTACGTTTTAGAATCTCCATTAGACTCCCCAGATTAACCAGTCAGCACCAATTCACGTCAAAAGATTATCAAGAAAGAGGGAAAAAAATACCAATACACGTGCAAGCCAAAAAAGGGCAACAAGAAAATGAATTTGCATTACTGTACGAGAATAGAAAAGCTTATGCAGCAAAAATCAATCTTTTATTCACATTTTTATTAAAACAGAACCAGTGGGAGACAAAACAAGAGGAACCAACAATTATATATAAAAGAAAGGACAAAAAAAAAATTCACAAAGAATTCTTGGTACTCTTAGTAAATGAAGAATTTCAGTGGATTATCAAGTATATTGACAATAATACCATATTACCTGGCAGTAGAGATCTTCTGATCTGAATTTTAGAGAGAGAGAGAGTGAAGAAAAAAGAGCCCTTTTGTCCTCGGTATGCGAATCCAAGTACGAGGTGAGAAATGGACCAAAATTCACTTGTACTTTTGAGGACTTTTTTTATTAGTTATTCTTGAAAAATATTTACTCGGGACATGATTCTTTTTTCCCAGAGTTCACTGATGAGAAAAATGATCGGATTATTGAAACAATCATCAGGTGCACTACAGTAGGGGTCGTGAGTAGGAACAGGGAAAATTATTAGATGCACCTAACCATTGCCACGGCTAATATACTTATCGTCATGTGTTGAAGGTAGCTGCATGTTATATTATTTAATAATATTTAATTAATTTTAATATATCACGTGATATGTTACATATCACTCGACAATACGCATAAATTTTAGCTCTCAATAAATAAATAAAAACCTAAACCAATAGGAAAATGCAGGATTCAAGTTTCCCCAGAAGGCCAGAATTCTCAACTAACTAAAAAAATAGTACTTGAATTTATTTTGACCATTAGAGATTCCAAATTCATACGAGTTCTTACCAAACAAAATTCATGTAAATATTATACAGCTAAGATTTTTTAAAATGTAAATATCAGATTTTATGCTTATCAACTCGAGTTAAAATCAACACAATTGAAAACTTTATGCTAAATCTTTTTCAAATTTAATCTGATTAAGTGAAGATCAAGTTTTTGTAGAGCAAACCGAAATGGAGCATCATGTAACTTCGTTTATTTTTTACTTGTACTTTTTGCATAGCAAGTGGCAAGAAAGATGATCCTAGTTATGATAACATAGTGTAAGGTCTTGCTTCTTCTTGCAGGCAAAACACAGAGAAAGGTGATCCAAGTTATGATAACATCATTTAAAAAGTCCTTTAGATGGTAATTATGATCACATACATATGATGACAAAAGGTTAAGTTGAGGTAAGAAAACTCAAATTCTTAACTTTTTGGGATCGGTTAAAGTCCTTACAGCAAACAACTATGATTATATGACATATTAAATTTAAGCCATATCTCCCTACTTCCAAAAGGGTAAACATGTCATAATAAACATGATAAAATATAATTTAATTAAGGCTTTCTCCTATGCCTTTGGACTATGCAACCACAACTACTAGATGGTTAAAAATCAACGCAAGTTTGTCACACACTTAAAATGTTGTATGCCTAACTTCCAATGAAAACGGAACCAACAAACATTAAATGTGCATCTGTTTAGAATAAGATAATATCTATAAAGGAATATTAGAGTATCGATGATACCATTATAAAAAAGTGTTTACTAGTAAAGTTTAAGTGTCTAAAAACTAGAGGGAAAATGTAATTTATGAAAATTTTACGGATAGTACTATACAGCCTGATGACAAATTATAAAATTTTCCTATCATTATATGCTTGTCATAAATATTACGGTATCTAACTTACTATTTATTGTAACATAACGAAGCAAGAGTATTTTTAGGGTTAATTGAATTTTATTCCCTTAAATTATCATATGGTTGTAGATAGCCCAAAACTTTCGTTTGTGGCACTTAATAATTTTAAACTATAAATTATTGCAAATGGCAGACATCAAGTTTTTCATCCTAACAAAATTATTCATACATTTTCATCCTGTTTAGAGTCCTTCAAACCTTCCAAAACATGTAAATAGATGGCCAACACTAATGTGGAAATGAAATAGTGCCCGAATAGGATTGAATGGAGTTTATTGATAAGTTTAAATCCTGATGCTTATGTATTAGTTATTGTAGGTTCGCCAGATAGTTGACCTATAAGAAAACAAAAGAGATTTCATCAAGAGTTTAAGCAAAGCCTGTAAATGTCCTTAAACCGTTTTTACTTACAAATTACTGTTTTTATAAATTATGTGGCTTGCAGTTGATACTTAAAGTTGATTGATGCCCGACAGGAAAATGTGAATGATTTGTCATAATGGTTGTAAAAACTCTTTATTCAATCGATAAAATTACCGTTTAGTATCAATTGATAATTGATACTTGTGTATGCTATGAACCCAGTTGTATATTTTATCGCATCATGAAGGATAGTTCAACCCAATTGTGTAATTTATCGCACCACGATTGTTTGGGCTCTACCACGTCTGGGTTAGTTTTGCTAAACTGGCAACGAAGCCACCTTAGCTCTGGTACCCCCCTGGTTTGACAGGAGACTCATAAGCATAAGTGTGCATGACATGTTTGTCTAGTACACTAGAGTATTCCCAACTGATGTGATATAGCCATGGACAAAATGTGACATTGGAAGTGTTACTGGAGTGATACCAAAGTGATACTGGTGAGTTATGGAAGCGATTCTAGTGTGATATTGAAGTGTTAGCGGCATAAGCTAAGAAAAGGACTCCTAGTGGGATGGTCCTGTATCTAGTGTCTGCTTAATTTGTTATAGCTATTTATTACTTATGTGCATATCTCTTAAATGTTTCACCATTTAAAATAAATACAACTTTGTTAACTTTTTTTCTATTGATGCTCGAAAATGGACCTTATTGGATGTAAAAACTCATCCTTTGTTTAAATTGTTTTTCTTGCAAGCGCTTAACCCACGGGGAAAGAGCAAAGAGAGAAGAGAAGGTTTTCTTCTGTTTTAGTTTTAGCTGTACAGGATGTATTTTGAAGTCGAAATGGTTCTGACAATGTTAATATTTTTGATGATTTATGTAAAATTCTCAATTCAGCTGTATTTCTTGTAAGTGACTAGCTTGATAAGTAAGACCTACTTGAGAGCTAGACAGATACCTGACTAAGGTTTGGGTGTGAGGACTACTTGGGGGTGTCAAATTTATGATCTCTTAAAATTTTGTATTATTATCTTTAATCAGATATTAACCCCTATTTAAGTTAAATGTTGCAAAATTAATTATCAATGAGCGGAAGCAAAAACTGAAGATGTTACAGAAGCTGTTTTAACTTTTTTTTTTCCCTAACTCCTAAATTTGAAATTTTGATTTGTAGCCTGCCTCTATGCAACCCATGAAAGTAAATACATAATTTAATCAAAATATACTCACTGCGTAAAATTTAGGTATTAGATACCCTCAACTACTCAATAATAAATAAGGATATGGCATTTTTATTGACAGGCAAAAATGAGCTCGTAATATAATAACTAAATTGGCTTTTTACAACCAATTCAAAATTCTTAAAATTGGCACTTGGAAAAATTACAAACAAAAGAAAGTTTTTAGAAGTGTTTATAAATTTGGCAAATAATATATAATATACTATAAATTTGGCCATGAACCTTCCAGATATAAACATCTAAGTGTTTAGAAGGTCTCACAACAAGAATCAAAACATTGAGTGAGGAAACAATCATTTGTAATAAAATTGTCTAAATCGGTCACAAACTTAACCCAAACTGACAAATTTATATCAAATGCTCATATCTAATAAGAGAGCTCAAAATGAGATGACACCAATACGTACAGAAAATAGACTCAAATTAAAATAAATTTTCAAAAAAAAAAGAAAAAGAAAAAGCAAAAGAAAAGAAGACATGTTAATAAGGTAAAATCCCGGATAACCTTCAAACACAATAGAAAAAGAAATTAACAAATTGATATGCTAAAGTAGCCTGATTGAAGCACTTGTAGACTTAACATAATATGAAATTAAAGCAAATGAAAAAGGAATGACCTAATTGTAGTAATTCAATGAATTCTAGACCATAATAGAAATTATGAAGTTGATGAACTGTCATCATATTTAAGGGAAAATTATTACTCGGACCAGGTCCACGGCATAAATAGTCATCATATTTAAGGAAAAATTATTACATAGACTAGATCTACGGCCCCACTTGTAAATCTCGTGGTTTTAAAGAGTGCCACATAAGTATAATAATACACGTTGATATAAGAAAGTGATGTAAATGCTTATGTGTGTCTATTTTAGACCACGACATCTATAGGTGGCCGTGATCTAATGAATGATTCCTCAAATTGGGGTGATTTTAAAATTTATTCTGACACAAGGGTTGTTTTTCATCTTGATTCTGAAGGGGGGGTTCGCGCATTCGGTGAATGCGTTTTTACTTTGTGCGCATTCACCGAATGCGCATCTAATTTTTTTTTTTTTCAAATAAAAGCACGGCCGCGCAATGTGCGGGCGTACCTTTTTTAAAAAAAAAAAACCACGGCCGCGCATTGCGCGGACATGCAATTTATTTTGGTCCCCAGCAGGCTCCTGCGCATGGCGCGAGGGTTGCTAAATTAAGCGCTGAAATGCGCATTTGCTGAATGCGCACTGCTTTTTAAAATGCGCATTTGGCCAATGCGTATTTGTACAAAAGTGGACTCCGCGCATTGCGCGGAAGTCCGCCTTTTACAAAAGACCAAGATGTGGTTACGAGCCTTCAGCAGTAACCAAACGTGCAGTAATTTTTCAAAAACAAATAAACACGATTTGCAGTGATTTAAGTATAAATTACCATAAATTTAAAGCATTAGTCGTTTTTTAATTTAAATATAAATTTAGCTTCTCAATTTTGTTATTTATTAAATTTTTATTTAGTTGCTTAATTATTATTTAATTACTTCGTTTGTCTTTTTTATTTTTTATTTGATTAGTTTTTTAATATAAAGATTTAGTATAACTAGAATACAGGGTGACGGTAAGGTATGGGGTTAGTAATATGTTACCAAAATTTTCTTTTTTATTTATTTTTTTGTTGAGTTTTTAAATAATAAAATGTTATGCTTTTATGATGTATTAGGTGATATGGATTAGAGTTTAGGACTTAGGTTATATTATCGTAAATTATATTAGATATATTAAATATGATATATTTTAAGAAAATATATAGGTAAATTACTATGGATTGGGTTAGCTACCCGACCTATCCGAACTGATTTTGCAGGTAACCGGAAAGCTAGGTATTCCCTATATGTGAACCGATTTACGGTTCAAAATTTTACCCAACCGCAAGGACTGGTTCAATTCATATTTTTTGTCTGTGGATCAAGTACCCTGTCCATGCAAACCCTGCACCATTTATTTTGAAAGATTGGGGGCAAGTTTATAATTTTTGGGTGAAATTTTAATTTTTCAATAATTTTGGGGGTAAAATAATAATTTTTATCTGTAAATATTTTTGTATTAGCTTCGGGGTTTTAAATTTATATTTTTACTTTCATACAAATTTGTTAATTTTTTATAATTTTTTTGGATTTAATTGATATTCTTTTTAGATTTTTACCAGCACAAGGACAAAATGATAATTTCGCCTCGTGAACACCGTTTTAGCTCATTTTAGATCCCAAATTTATTTTTCTAATTGTTTAAGCACGTTTCTAAATTTTTTTGATATTTTTGGGAACGATTGTTATTTTTTCTATAAATATTGCATTCAATAGGCAAAATCGTAATTTTATAATTTAAATTTATTTTTTTTAATTTTGAGTCATAAATGCATTTTCTAGGGTTTCAGCTTATTTTTAATTTTTTTATAATATTTTTTTATGTCAATAGATATTTTTGTATGAATTTTTATTGTCTATAGACAAAATCGTTATTTTACAATATAAATTCTTTTTTGTCAATTAGGATTAGGGTTTAGGACTTAGGATATATTATTGTAAATTGTATTAGATATATTAAATATGATAAAAATTTACTTATCCAAAAAATACAATGAAAACCCCTGGCAATTTATGTGGATTTAATTTAAGTTATTTTGAACATAACCCTCTTTTTCTCAAAACCCCAGGCAATTTTTCCAAAGCCCTAACCATTTTCTTTGTAGTCATATGTGTGTTCTCCCAAAACCCTAGCCCCTTTTTTTTAATTTAAATTTTTTTTTGTTTACATGTTAACGTTCAAGGTTTAATTTTTTATTTTTTTATTTTGAGTTTTTGGATATTAAAATGTTATATTTTTATGATGTACTAAGGGATATGAATTTAGGATTTAGGTTATATTATTGTAAATTATATTCGATATATTGAATATAATAAAAATTAATATATATGGCAAACCCTAAAATTAAAAATTAGATAAATTATATATGTTCAAAAAAGTTTGAGTTAATACAAATAATATACTACTAATGATCTCCCAATCTGCCATGAGTACCACACCCTGGAGGCCTACGAACTCTATTAGTTTGTCGCAGTCCAACTTGAGTATTATCTTCGACCTGTGAATTAAGGTCAAGAAAATGAACAGGTGATGTCGAGGTGAATGATGTAGCGATTGGAATATCGTAAGATTGACCGAAAGATGGAAAAATAGTAGCTGAACTGGGGGACGGAACAGTAATAGTCGGGGTGAATGGTGACGACTGGATGACCTGGTGCGATGTGCCTTCGCCCTGGATCGTGCGATGTGCCAGCACCGTAATCGTGCCAATCAGATCCAACAAATGTACTTGGCTGTGGGGGCTCTTGTGATCTAACACGGCGACGACGTCCCCCACCACGCTGATTTCCTCTAGAACGGAGCCTCTGAACTCGTTGGGCATCGCCACATTCCTCATCATTATGAATTGGCAAGACTGGAGGTTGAAGTAAAAGTCGACTCAACTGTCTAACTGTATGCAATGTGGTAGTTGTGAAGTCTCGCAGGGTAGTCCAAGCTTCCACAGCCGCAGGATGAGCATCCTCTATAGAGTTCAGGGAAATATGATGCAAGCGGGATAGCGCATCAAACTATCACAAATAAAATTAATAGTATATTATATCTAATATGAATAAAAAAATAAAAGCAACTAATAAATTGAACTATTACTTACAGCGTACTCCGCAGTAGAAGCATCACCCTGATAGCCCTCTGAAAGATCTGTAGGACGACGGCTCGGATTTGAAATATATTGTAATGTTCTCTCTTGATACCAACTAATATACTCCAGTAAAGGATATCGAGCATCAACCGTCTGCACATTTTGAACGACTGTGTCATGTCGTGTCATCCAAATGTCAACATAACGGCGGTGCACAGAAGACCAATCGGTACCGGATCGACCTTGGCGACCTACACGGTGTAAGTCAAGCTATGTATCCATGAGTAAAGGAAGTGGTATGTACTGCTCCATACCGAACTGTCGCAACACTCTATTAGGCAAATGAACCTCCACAATCCCCCAACATATGAGGTACGTAACTGACCGCCATATATTATGACCGGCAGTGCAATAAGGTGGGAGTTGAAAAAGCGTTGATTCAGAATATGGCTGCCAAATAAACTGCAAATGATGTAAAAAACTAGTTATTATTACGAAGAACAAAACTACATAAACTAAATAAATTTTAAAATATTATAAAATAAACTGACCTCTTGCGGCCGGAGACTATCTAATTGATCACGAAATATTGACAAAACATGTCGAGAAGTCCTATGCAAGTCAAATGTAACATCCCATCGAGATGCATACGGTCCACGATGATCTGTTTCGGGTACTAAACGATCAGGACGGATAGTAGGCAGCCTCTCCCAAGCCCATATCTGTAACAGTACTAGTGCACCAGAAATCTCGCGGGATGTGGGTGATATAGCATCACACATGTTACGATACAATGTGGCTAGAACTGCAGAACCCCAACTATAATGTCCTGCTATCTCTAAATTCTGCAAGTAATGGTATCAATCGAAACTCTATCTTATTGCCCGTTTTGTTAGACAATAGGAGCCCTCCCAACAACAGCAATATATATACTCTCGCCCGCTGTCTGCAGGCGTCGTCATGTGCATTATCCGGTAAATATGAATCTAAAGCAGCCTCTAAGCACCGCTTGTTAAGTCGCCCTCCTAAAAAGTCACTCTGATCGGGAGTAATACCCAACAAATCCTGACACATATGAACCCACTCGTCGATAGTATGCTGGGGGGGATCAACACCGGTAAGAGGCTCACCGTCAATCGGAAGGCCCCAAAGAACCTCAACATCCTGTAGTGTAATCGTAGCTTCTCCAACTGGAAAATGAAAAAGTATGTGTCTCTGGTCACCAACGCTCAACAAGTGCAGTCATAAGTGCGTGGTCCATTGTAATATATCCAGACAAAAATACTCCCTCGAATCCAGCTAAACGGATATAGTGTAACACACGATCGGGAATAGGTAGGTGCCGCCAAACCTCGCCATCACAATGCCTGACTACTAGTGGTGTATCATCAAAACTACCGTCATATACTGTGCGCGCCCTATGTGGAGTCTCAGGATGTATAATATCATGAATATATGGTCCTTGATAAGGGGCACGAGTATGCTGGCCATCCATAATATACTGCAGAATCCTTAAAAATGTTTAAAAAAATTATGCAATAATTAGACATAATTAAAAATTAAATGATACATAAATTATATATAATTAAACAATAGATTATGCAGAAATTATATAGTAATGCTTTATTATCCCTTTACCTTTGTTTTAATTTAAACTCAAATTTCTTTAAAAATCTTAATTTTTTTTGCCATTAAACCATAGCTCGTTTTTTTTTTAAATTTAAACTTCAAATTTATGTCAAAACCCTAATTTTTTGCCCTAAAATCCTAACTCTTTTTTTTTGTTTTAATTTAAACCCAAACTCATATATAAACTTTATGTAAATCACATTCGCTTAATGTCAGTTACACTAAAAATACGTGTAAAATATTTAAGTTACATAACATGAAAATGATCTTAAAATCTATCCTCGACAATTTCTGCTATTATGGCCAGGTTGATGACATCGTCTACACCTTCGTGGCTCATCCGGTTATCTACAGTCCATTTCATTCCTGATTCGTCTGGCCCTAACACGGCCTGGTCGACGGTCAACAAATCGAGTATTATCAGGACGAAACTCCCAATTCGGTATCGGATATTCATCGACGTTGGGTAAGGAGATTGAATGAACTTGAATACTGTGCAATATGCGTTGTACGTGCATACACAGTGTTAATAAGTTCAGCTGGATTATCCCTCTCTGTCTACACACGGCCATGGCATGTGAGCAAGGAATTCTATACATTTGCCATTTACCACATGTACAATTTTTTTGGTAGTACATAACAGTGTGAGAATTTCCCCCTTGTTATGCAGTCCTCGTCCAGTTCGAATTTCGTATTTGCCTTCCGAAATGTTATATGTTTGAATCTTATGGCGCATTCCTTTCTGCTCAACCTCCTTTAATTTTTTCCAAATTCTTGGGGGAAATGGCTCCCGATAGTGTGCAGCAAATTCTCGGTTCTCGTTGAACATTTTTACAGACCTTTCAAATGTCAGCTGCATACATGCCTTGATAGGCATCTCTCTTACACCACGCAAGATGTTATTATAACTTTCTGAAATATTCGTGGTGGTAATGCCCCAACGATGATTACCGTCCCTTACAAGACACCATTGACTAAAATCAATGCTTGTCATGTATTGCCAGGTTGGCTCAGAGTGATTCCTTAATTTTACCAATGACTTTTTCCACTTGCGCGGCTGTGTGGTACATCCAATTGCCCATACTAAATCTTTTAAATTTTTGCCTTGAAATCGGGCAAGCATATTACTGCGGACATGACGGAGACATAACCTGTGATATGTATACGGCTCGCGTAAATTGTAATATTCAAAATTTGAGGGGTTCAATTGTAATTTTTCAAAAGTTAATGGGCCACTGTGTGAATATTCAACATTTGAGGGGCTCAATTGTAAAATTTTAAAATTTTACAAGTTTTTTCGAACATGTAACATTTCACGCACCAAAATGTAATTTTTCTAAATTTGAGGGTCGTTACATAATTTGACAAAGTTCGAGGGGCCAAAATATAAATATGCCACAGTTGAGGGTCATTTGGTAAATATGCAAAATTTGAGGGGCTAAACTGTAGATTTAAATAATTTACGCATCTTTTTGTACATATGTCAAATTTAATGGTTTGGGGAAAAAAATACAAAATATACAAAATATTGGGTGCCAATTTTTAGTATGTGTGTAAAATGCAAATATATTGGAGTTTAAGGGCAAAAATATAGATTTACAAAATTTTAGGTGCCATGTTGTACATATACACAAGTTTAGGTGCCACAATTTAACTATGCAAAAAGTCGTACGTCTAAAATTTTAATATTCAAAATTTGAGGGATTCAATTGTAATTTTTTAAAAGTTAATGGGCCACTGTGTGAATATTCAACATTTGAGGGGCTAAATTGTAAAATTTAAAATTTTTATTGGTCATTTTTTCTAATATGTAACATTTTATGCGCCAAAATGTAAATTTTCTAAATTTGAGGGTCATTACATAATTTTACAGAGTTCGAAGGGCCAAAATATAAATATGCCATAGTTGAGGGTCATTTGGTAAATATGCAAAATTTGAGGGGCTAAATTGTAGATTTAAATAATTTACGGATCTTTTTGTACATATGTCAAATTTAATGGCGCAAATTTAAATTTGCACAATTTCCAATGGTCATTTTGTAATTATTCACAATGTGAGGGTCAAAATGTAAATTTGTTAAAGTTGAGAGGTCATGCTGTAAATAGGTACTACAAAATTGCCAAAATTAACTTTTATAGTAGCATACAATATTTTGATCATGTTCTTTTCTCCTAGTTTTATGCCACAATTTTTAAACAAAGTAAAAGCGCCATTAATTCATAAAACTAAAACCAAAACTATACAATGCTAAACTAACTAACAACATAAAACTATAAACAGAATTATATAATGCTAAACTAACAACATAAAACTAAAACCAAAATTATATAATACTAAATCAATAACATAAAACTAAAAACAAAATTATATAACAGTAAAACTAACAACATCAAACTAAATCAAAATTATATAATACTAAACTAACAACATAAAATTAAAAACAAAATTATACAATGCTAAACTAATAACATAAAACTAAAAACAACAACATAATAATAATAAACACATTATAAACATAAAACTGAATTATAGTAAAAAATAGAAAAAAAGTTAGATACAATTAGAAAACTAAAAGATAGAATTAAAAAACTAACCTGAGGAGAAGAATTTGAGGAAGATGTATTCAGGCAGAAGGTTGAAAATGAAGAAAGCAAAGTGCAACGTCTGCTGGAGAAGAACCCAAAACGTCTGCTGGAGAAAATGTTTTGAAACTGCAAAATGAAAAGGAGAGGAAGAAATGAGAAATGAGCAAGTGAAACGGAGAAAGAAGAAAGTTAAATTGGAGGCAATAATTTGCAAGTAATTGGTCAAAGGCTGCAAACCTATTTTAGGTGTAGAATTCTGTTCGCAACGTCCAAAATTTTCTGCACGTTTAGTCATTTCTCTCCTGAAGCCTGGTCATTTCTATCCTGAAGCCTCGTCAGCGCATTTTGCGCGTTTGCAAAAAGCCAGACGACCGCGCAATGCGCGGACTCTGGTTTTCTGACAGACGCGCATTGGCCAAATGCGCATTTAAAAAAGCAGCTCGACCGCGCAATGCGCGGCCAGCTTAAATGCGCATTTAGCCAATGCGCATTTCAGCATTTATTTACCAGCCCTCGCGCATGGCGCGGGCCTTGCTGGGGACCAAAACAAATTGCACACCCACGCAATGCGCGGGCGTGCTTATTTAAAAAAAAAAAAAAAAAAGGTAAAGATGCGCATAGGCGTCGTGCGATGCGCGGGGTGGACGGAGACAAAAAAAAAAAAAAATAGTACGCCCGTGCATGGCGCGGGCGTGATTTTTGTTAAAAAAAAAATTATAGATGCGCATTTGGTGAATGCGCACAAAGTAAAAGCGCATTCACCGAATGCGCAACCCCCCCTTTGGAACACGGATTAAAAACAACCCCCATGTCAGAATGAATTTGGGAATCACCCCAATTTGAGAAATCATTCGTGATCTAATAGATTGGAAAATAAAATCGAAATCTAAGCAAAATGAAAAAAGATCCTAGATAATTAGAAAAGGCATAAAACAACGTAACTTTTATTCATTTTTTCTTGATTTTCTAACAAATGATTTTTTTTAATGTTTGAATAATTTTTAATTACAAAAGTTACAAAAAAGGAAGTATAAATATAGGGAAGGAGATGTGTTGGGTTGGACCTAAACGTGAACTAGTTAGTGAGTCTAGTCCTTATTAGGTTATAGCCGGACCCAAACCAAACTTGATCGCGCCCAACAATGCCAGAGGGCTACTTCTAGCCACCATCAGGCAAATAAATAGTCAGAAATTCATTCCAGTCATTTTAAACGTCAAATTCTATCAAATTTGAACCTCCCTCACAATTATTTTTGCCACAAAATCCACCTGGAAACAACAAAAGGAAAAAAGGATCAGAGGCTTCCAAAGTATTAAAATACATATAATATTGAGCAAGAACTTCTCACCAAACATTAATCCAAATCTTAATATATTTGTAACATTAGGTTCTTGAGACTACAGAGAACAAAACACTGCACAAAAAATCAAGAACACAAACTAGTGAGAATGATTTATCATGTTCATCAAATAGGACAATTTTTGGGGTTTGTACTGTACTTTCGTTGTGGCAAGCATAAAAAACTTTATAGGACATTTTTTTGAAGACCCAAAGAAGTTATAAATTTAGAAAATTCAGTATGACAAGAATCGAACAAAACAGTTTCAATTTTTGCTAATAAATATAAAAAAAGACAAAAAGGGCAAAGAAATGACATGGACAATAAAAATGCAATTTCAATCCACGGTTTCTTATTAACATTTTCCTTGAGCAGGATTTTAGGTTAAATTGATACTACTTGGGCATGATGTCAAAGAAAAAAGGGGAAAAAAAGTTTAGATACTTGAAAAACTTACGGAACATGGGCCTGAGTTACTTTTAATGGGTTTTTCCTGGACTCTTTTGTTTTTTTGTAGATGGGCCTGAGTTGCTTAATGGGTTGTATTTCATATCTTGTGGGCCCCCATTCCTCCCTTTTGGGATTTTTTTTTCCCAGTAGACTCTCGCTATATCTTTTTCATACCAAAGTTTGCGGCACAGATTAGAACCGAAGATTTTGGACATTAATTTGAATGTATCAGAAAAGAAAATACATAAATAATTAAAATTAAGGTAATTAATCAAAATAAAATCAGAGTTGACAAAATTCACTCCCTATATCTTTTCTATTTTTAATTGCTATCATAAAGCATGATAAAAGGCAAATTAAAAACAAAAGTGCATATTTAATGATATCGCTGAATGAAGTTATATCTCGGGAATAAGTGAATAGATTTTCTTTCCGAAGAAACATTAAATGTGCATATTTTGGATTGTTATTTTGAATTTAAGGCCAAGATTGAGGCAATAATTTCCTTTTTTTTTTTTTTTCAAACACAAGTAGAGGTGCTAAGATTGAATTATTTTTTTTTACCATAAATAGGCTATTATTTTCACCGCTACTATGAATTATTTAACTAATTCTTTAAGAAAACGGACCGCAATGGTATATTCGATTATGCACGTGTTGCTCTCTCAAGTAGTATAAAATGGCCTCAAATCACAAAAATTTTAGATGAACAGACAATTTCTATTGTCTCTCCTACTATTCGAGCATCCATTTTCCTAGGATTGCTTTGTTTGTGTTTGTTTTCAAGTTCAGGTGAAAATCTCTCTCTCTCTCTCTCTCTCTCTCTCTCTCTCTCTCTCTCTCTCTCTCTCTCTCTCTCTCTCTCTCTCTCACACGCACACACACGCACACACACAGAGAGTAGGGAGGAGGGGGTGTAGACAACTTAATATAGTTTTATACATGAAAAAGGTGTACAAAAAGAATCATCACACAAATTTGCCTAATTCCTTGAAAAATATTAAATAATCATCACAAAATTTTAAAGTTTCTTGCTTTAAAAATGAGGATATCATAATCAATCAAGAACAACCAGCGACTAGTATAAGTAAAATTGTACATATTGAAAAGCACAAAAATGCACAAATGACTAATCTTCTTATTTTCTCATAAATTCAAATTAAAGGACAAGGGCATATGTAAGTTAAAATCAGCCATGCTTTTGACACATTTTGATAATTATCACTGCTATAATTATTAATGCAACACATGTTTATTGTTAATTATGCATCAAAATTTTTTGTTTCTAATTTTGGAATAATTATAAAATTCTGTGCATGGCAGTTGTTGTTGTGATAGGTCAAATTCCATCCCCATTGCTTGTGTACATTGGTCCATGCTCTGCATTTCCAGATTGTTATGCAGCACGCAAGGAGAGAAATTTTCCTAAGGGAGGCTTGTGCATAATACCTAGATCCAACGGTTGTTATTGCAGAATCGAGACCTCTGATTAGTTATTTTAGCCATATACATTTAGTGATTATGAATTATTATGAATTATAACCTTGATTTGTGAAATAAGAATAATGATATTAGTATATAAATTCAATTACTATCCGTTTGTCAATTTTGATACAATTGTAGCATAGTCTAGTTGAATTCAGCACAATTTAGTTTTCTCGTACAAAATATACAGTTGGAAATCATTTCATCGAAAAATTGTTGTTGTAGAGTAATTAAAATATGATAGAGAGAACTTTTTTGAGAAAGTATAAGAGAGATCATGCAAAATTATGTTGTTATTGCGAAGTAAGAAGAGGTACCCACACATGTGTACCGATATATTTCAATTTTTAAATTGATTTAAACTTTTGTAAGGGAACAAAGTTACTTATATTTGGATTCTTTTAAATAATCATATTTTGATAGTTAAATTTTATGTGTATAAACTGATTTAAGAAAAATGTTTTATTTTTTCGAATAATGGTTTTTCGTACATTCAGATTGTTAAGCTTGATCTAGATCAAAAGAAATTTGTTAATCAAATTTTTGGTCTTTTATATACAGTTCAGTTTCAATTTTGATTTCAAATCTACTAAACTTATATATCGTTTGCTCACCGTTGTTTCAAATAAAATTTTTAAGATGTTTATGTTTCACCACGAAGATGACAAGATTAACATAGAAATAACAAAAAATAAAATCCCCAAAGTACGAAAAAACCCATACTTTGAGTAATGATTCCTGAATCCACAGAGAACAAAACCTACACAAAAAATCAAGAACAAAACTAGCAAGAAAGATTTCAGCATTTTCACCAAAGTGGAGGTTTCTTCATTTTATATATATATATATATATATATATATATATATATATATATATATATTTTTTTTTTTGGTATTTTTTTTTTCTTGCTGAAGGCATTAGAAAACATATAGACGTGTTTCTAAATACTCAAAAATCTATAAATCTAGAAATTTCTATTGGAAAAGCATCAAACAAGAAGTTATGATTTTTGCTAATAAATATAAAACCAAGAAGAAATGTTGTGCAAATGAAATTAAAAATAAAAGTATTCCAACCCATAGTTTTATCAATTTTACTCGAACAATGTCAGCACATTGTTAAAAAAAATTTTTTTTGACCTACTGAGAAAAGTTTCCACTGTAGTAAGTGTGTATCGACTGTATATATGGTTCAAACAAAAGAATTAAAAATTCATAGAAATAAAATCTTAGAGTGAGAATGGAATACATTTAAAGGGTTCAAAGTTTTTCCAAATCACTCTGAAGCTTTTTAGGTACCCAATCATGTATTGTAACGTAGGCTTTTCTAAATATTTCATTTAAACAAGGCTAAATCACAAAATGCCCCCCTATGATGTTGCATTAGTAGCAAATTACTCCCTATATTTAGAAAAAACACAAATTACCCTCTTGAATTGGTAAAAGATATTTGTGCCCTTCGATACACAATACTTTAACAATTTTTTCTTTTTGTACTAAAACTTAAAATATTTATACCGGCCATGAGCAGGTAGAATAAAATAATAAAAGAGAGAGAAGTTTCAAACATATGAGTTTTGCTACTTTTGTTATTAGATGAAGTTAGTCTTATTTTGTTTTGGTTAGAAACTACAGGTTTGTAATTATTATATTATTTTTAATTGTTGTCGATAATAGAAATGATATTACTAGCATTTCTTTATACTCTATTTTGAATATATTTGATAGAAATTATAAATTTATATTCCCTTTGCAAGCTGCTCGTTATACATCATGGCAAAAACAAATTATTCATGTCTTTTTTCATACTTTTTTTCCATCTTGAATACAAATAATATGAATAGTTTTTGACGAAACTTTTTTGCAATTTTGTTTCATACTTTTTTTCCATCTTGAATACAAATAATATGAATAGTTTGTGACGAATTTTTTTGCAATTTTGGAGTCATGATTTTAGTTTTTTATATAAGAGTGCAACAACAATATTGACTTAGAATAGTAACCTTATTTTGTTTCTATATAACAAATTAACAAGAATAGCAATATTAAAAAAATTATGAGGGCAAATTTGTCCTTATAAGGTGAAGTGTGCATGAAGGGGTAATTTGTTACTCCAATAGGGAGCAATTTGTGTATTTTCTAAACACATAGAGTAATTTGCTACTTACTTAATATTACAAATGGGCATTTTATCAGATGTCCCCAAAGGGGCATTTTAAAATTAAGCCATCAAACTTTACACCTTCACCACGTAATGCGCTTTTACCCTTTGACAGCAACACGTGTTTTCGCCATCTATTTTTTTTTTTTTCCTTTTTTCATATAAAATAATTTACCATCTTGTGCCATTCATTTTTTCTTATTCTTTTTTTTTTTGGTACTTTTTTCTTATATAATTGAATCTAAGGTTTTGTGTAATTTGTCATCCAAATAAGAGTTACATATATGCAGTAATCCATGCTTATCTAAAAAGGTGACGTAACAATACTCGCATGACTGTACAAAGTGCAAAGTCCAAAGATGGAGAGCTTAGTGTATAAATCCAATCTATGGTTCCATTTATGAAAGTTGTGGACAAAATGAGATTCATATGAATCTAATGATATATGCTGACTTATATATAAGAATAGTCGTGTAACTCTTGCTTAAACCACAGGATTGATATAAGTATTAACTGTCCTCACATCCTACCTCTCCTCCCTTATTGCAATGCAAAGAGTAAGTAATCACTTTAGTCACCTTTAAATAAATAAATATGTATATATAAATGTAGAATGCACGCACACTCACACATACATATATCTACATATATATATATATATATATATATATATGTGGGTGAACACACAAAATGTAAACACATTCGTCTTGCATTTGAATTTTTGAATCGCCTTAGACAGCCGATAGGCTGCTAGAAAACATGATTTTCTCTGCTAACTGGGTAACATGCGATCCTTAAACTCTGCTCTATTCCCCTTTATGACGTGCAACGTCAGGTAGAGTATTTTTTCTTTTCTTTTCTTTTCTTTGGCCCTGCGGGCACTCCAGGGAACTTTGTTTTTTTTTTTTTTTGGTTACACGTTGGATAATGCAGAAAGCTATAGCCGCAGTTGAATTTAACAATTGTAACTGTATACTTGGGGAAACTATTTGGGCCAATATTTGTACCCCCAACCTCAGGTAAGAAAACTCAAATTCTTAACTTTTTGGGATCGCTTAAAGTCCTTGGCCCAAGAGCAACCATGATAATATGGTATATTAAATGTAAGCGATATCTCCCTAATTCCAAAAAGGTAAACATGTCATAATAAACATAATAAAATATAATTTAATTAAGGCTTTCTCCTATGCCTTTGGACTATGCAACCACAACTACTAGAGGTTAAAAATCAACGCAAGTTTGTCACATATTTATAATGTTGTATGCCTAACTTCCAATGAAAATGGAAGGAACGGACAATAAATGTGCATCTGTTATCTGTTTAGAGTAAGATAATATCTATAAAGGAATATTAAAGTATCGATGATGCCATTAAAAAAAAAATTTACTAGTAGACTTTAAGTGTCTAAAAACTAGAAGGAAAAATGTAATTCATGAAAACCTTTACAAAGAGTACCATACCGCGTGATGACACATGATAAAATTTTCCTATTATATATGCTTGTCATAAATATTATGGTATCTAACTCACTATATATTTTAACGTAACGAAGCAAGAGTATTTTTAGGGTTAATTGAATTTTATTCCCTTAAATTATCATATGGTTGTAGATGGCCTAAAACTTTCATTTGTGGCACATAAAAATTTTAAAGTATAAATTATTGCAAATGGTAGAAATCAACCCTTAAAGTTTTTCATCCTAACAAAACTATTCGTACTTTTTCATTGGTGACCAACACTGATACGGAAATAGAATAGTGCCCGAATAGGATTGAAGGGAGTTTATTGATGAAGTTTAAATTTGATGCTTATGTATTAATTGTTATAGGTTCGCCAGATAGTTGACATATTAGAAAACAGAAGAGATTTCATCCAGAGTTTGAGCAAAGCTTGTGACTGTCCTTAAACCCATTTTTAATTACAAATTACTGTTTTTATGAATTATGTGGCTTGCAGCTGATACTTAAAATTGATTGAGGCCCTACGGGGAAAATGTGAATGATTTGCCATAATGGCTGTAAAAACTCTTTATTCAATCAATAAAATTACCGTTTTCTATCAATTAAAAATTGATACTTGTGCATGTTGTCAGCCCAATTATGTATTTTATCACACCGGGAAGGATATGCGAACCTAATTGTGTACTTTATCGCTCCTAAAAGGATTGGGCTCTGCCATGTGTGGGTAAGTTTGGGATAATTTCACATACCTCTCCTGAGGTTTGTTATAATTACACTTACCTCCCCTCAAATTTTAAAAATTATACTTACACCCCCTGTGTTTATATTTTTCATAACAGAACAAGTCCATTTTGATAATGTAACCCAAAACACCAATCAAACACCTTAAAATATACTTAATTGCTTTAAAAAAAGATAAATAAATCTTAAAAAATTAATTAATTAATCATAAAAATATCAAAAGTACTTATATTCTTATATCCAATTTTCAATCTCTACCAAATGTTACTTTTTCAAAACTTAGTTATCTGACTAATATAAATAAATTTACTTTATCTGTTAAAATTTTACAAATAAATATATTAATAAGAAAGAAATGACCAATTTAAAAGCAATTAAGCATATTTTAAGGTGTTTGGTTAATGTTTTTGGGTTACATTATCAAAATGGACTTGTTTTGTTATGAAAAATATAAACATAGGGGTGTAAGTGTAATTTTTGAAAACTTGAGGGGAGGTAAGCATAATTATGACAAACCTCAGGAGAAGTATGTGAAATTATCCCGTGAGTTTTGCTAAGCTGGCAATGAGCTTGGTTGTGTAAATTCTAGCCACCTTGGCTCTGGGAGCCCCTTGTTTGACAGGAGACTCATAAGCATAACTGTACGTGACATGTTTATCTAGTACACTTGAGTATTTCCAACTAATGTGATGTAACTACGGATATAATGTGACATTGGAAGTGTTATCGTAGTAATACTGAAGTGATACCGGCGAGTTATGGAAGTGATTCCGGCGAGTTATGGAAGTGATTCCGGCGTGATATTGAAGTGTTAGCGGCATAAACTAAGAAAAGGTCTCCTAGCGGGTTCGCACTGTATCTATTAGTGAAATATGTGCTTAATTTGTTATAGTTATTTGTTATTTATGTGCAAATCTCTTGAATGTTTCACCATTTAAAATAACTACAACTTTATAAAATTTTTTCCATTGATATTCGAAAATAGACCTCATTGGGTGTTAAACTCGTCCTTCATTTAAATTGTTTTTCTTACAAGCACTTAACCCACGGGGATAGAGCAGAGATAGAATGTTAGCTGTATGGATTTATTTTGAAGTTGAAATGGTTCGAACAATGTAAATATTTTTGATGATTATGTAAGTTCTCAATTCGGCTGTATTTTTTGTAAGTGATTGCTTGTAAGTAAAAGAGCTAGATAGCCGACTAAGGTTAGCATCCTTCAAACCTTCTCAATTCGACTGTATTTCTTGTAAGGGAAAATTCTTACAGGGAACGGATCCACAGCCTCACTTGTGGATCTCATGATTTTAAAGAGTGTCACATAAGTATAATGATGCACGTTGATGAAAGAAAGTGATGTAAGAATGTTTATCTATCTTTATTTTAGACCACAAGGTCTATAGTAGAGTCGTAGATCATATTCATGTAAAAGTTTCCCATATTTACGGACCTAATTTAATAATAATTAAAGCTCCAAGGGATTGGAAAATGAAATCAGAATCCCAGAAAAATGAAAAAAAAATCCTAGATAATTAGAAAAGGCAAAAAAAACATAATTTTAAACTTTTCATTTATTCTTGATTTTCTAACAGATGATTTTTTTTATCTTTGAATAATTTTTAATTACAAAAGTGACTAAAAAAGACGTATAAACATAGGGAAGGAGGTGTTGGGTTGGACCTGAACGTGAACTAGTTATTGAATCTAGTCCTGATTAGGTTATAGCCGAACCCAAACCAAACGTGATCGCGCCCAACAACGCCAGAAGGCTAATTCTAGCCACCATGGGCCAAATAAATAATCAGGAAATTCATTCTAGTCTTTTTAAACGTCAAATTCTATCAAATTGAACCTTCTTCACAATGTTTTTCGACACAAAATCAAAATAGAAACAACAAAAGGGGAAAAAAATCAAAGGCTTCCAAAGTATAAAAAATATATATAATATTGAGCAATAAGTTCTCACCAAACATTAATCCAAATCTTAATCTGTTTGTAACACTAGGTTTTTGAGAACAGAGAATAAGACACCGCACAAAAAATCAAGAACAAAACTAGTGAGAATGATTTCTCGTGTTCATCAAATAGGACCATTTTTGAGCAATAAGTTCTCACCAAACATTAATCCAAATCTTAATCTGTTTGTAACACTAGGTTCTTGAGAACAGAGAATAAAACACCGCACAAAAAATCAAGAACAAAACTAGTGAGAATGATTTCTCGTGTTCATCAAATAGGACCATTTTTGGAGTTTGTTCTGTACTGTCATCGTGGCAAGCATAAAAAACCTTTATAGACATGTTTTTAAAGACCCAAAGAAGTCATAAAATTAGAAAATTCCATACGAAAGGAATGGAATAAATAGTTTCAATTTTTGCTAATAAATATAAAACAAAGAAGAAAAAAGGTAAAAAAATTAAATGGACAATAAAATTCAATTTCAAGCCACTATTTCTTCTTAATAATTTTTAAGAGTAGGATTTTTAGGTTACATTGAAGTCAAAGAAAAAGGGGGAAAAAAAAGGATAGATACTTGGAATTCTTACGGAGCATGGGCCTGAGTTACTTTTAATGGGTTTTGCCTGGGCTCTCTGTTTTTTTTTTTTTTATATACACGGGCCTGTGTTACTTTTAGCGGGTTTTATTTCTTGTCTTGTGGGCCCTTATTCCTTCCTATATCTTTTCTATTTTTAATTGTTATCATAAAGCTTGATAAAAACCAACTTAAAAACAATCTGTCCAGCACAGAAACCACATAAAAAACTTATACGTTAGATTTGGTTAACTATTAAGTTTGTTGCATATTTAATGATATTGCAGAATGAAGTTATGTCTCGATAATAAATGAATAGATTTTCATTTTAAGAAACATTAAATGTGCATATTTGGATTTTTATTTTGAATTTAAGGCCAAGATTGAGGTAATAATTTCCTTTTTTTTTTCCCCAAACACAAGTAGAGGTGATAAGATTGCATTATATTTTTTTACCATAAATAGGCTATTATTTTCACTGCTATTATGAATTATTTAACTAATTCTTTAAGAAAATGGACCGCAGTAGTATATTCAATTATGCACATGTCGCTCTCTCAAGTGTTATATCTGATATCAATAGGCCTCAAATCACCAAAGTTTTAGATGAACAGGCAATTTCCTCCCTCCTCCTTAGGCTCTATCTTTTAACATTCAGAAATACGAACCAATTGCAAAAATGGCGGTAGCTACCATCTCTCCTACTATTCGGACATCTGTTTTCCTAGGATTGCTTGCTTTGTGTTTGCTTTCAAGTTCAGGTGAAAATCTCTCTCTCTCTCTCTCTCTCTCTCTCTCTCTCTCTCTCTCTCTCTCTCTCTCTCTCTCTCTCTCGTGCGCGCACACAGAGAGGGGGAGGAGGGGGTGTAGACAACTTAAATAGTTTTATATATAAAAAAGGTGCACATAAAAAGAATCATCATACAAATTTGCCTAATACATGAAAAATACTAAATAATCATCAACAAAATTTTAAAGTTCTTTTCTTGAAAAAAAGGCGGATATCATAATCAATCAAGAACAACCAGTGACTAGTACAAGTAAAATTGTACATATTGAAAGGCACATCAATACATAAATGACTAATATTCTTACTTTCTCATAAATACAAATTAAAGGACAAGGGCATATGTAAGTTAAAATCAGCCATGTTTTTGACATATTTTGATAATTATTACTGCTATAATTATTAATGTAACACATGTTTATTGTTAATTATGCATCAAAATTTTTTTTTCTAATTTTAGAATAATTATAAATTCTGTGCTGGCAACTGTTGTTGTGAGAGGTGAAACAATTCCATTCCCATTGCTTGTGTACACTGGTCCATGCTCTGTGTTTTCAGACTGTAATGCAGCATGCCAGGAGAGAAAATTTCCTAATAATGTTGAACTGTTCGTCAAGGTAGTTTTATTGTCAAGGGCATAACTATCTTAACACCCTTTACTTCTCCCTGAAACACGTCCACAACCAATCAATCGGAGACATGTGAGACGCTGTGGAGGCTTGGTTTTACATTTTTATAGTATAGGTGGTTGTCAAGGGCATAACTGTCTTAACACCCTTTACTTCTCCCTAAAACATGTCCACAACTAATCAACCGGCAACATGTGGGAGGCTATGGAGGCTTGGTTTGACATTTTTATAGTATAGGTAGAAATAGTCAGATATTCATTCTAGTCATTTTAAACGTCAAATTCTATCAAATTTGAACTACATCACATTGTTTTTTGCCACAACATCAACCAAGAAACAACAAAGGGGGAAAAAATCAAAGGCTTCCAAAGTATAATATATATATATATATATATATATATATATAATATGGAGCAACAACTTCTCACCCAACATTAATCCAAATCTTAATCTGTTTGTAACACTAGGTTCTTGAGACCACAAAAAACAAACCAATGTACAAAAAATATAAAATAAAACCAGTGAGAATGATTTCAACTAATTATCTCTGCAATACCCTTGTCCCACATTAAAAAAGTTAAATAACATTAACCAAAATGTATAAGTTAAATCTAAACATTTAAATCCAATTTGAAATATTTATTTGAATTCGCAAGGACAGAATTCAAATAGTTAAACTTGGCTCTGATATAATTCTATCATGCCTCGGACCTCATTTTTAGTTTCAGTTGCTCTCTTTGAATCATTAGTCCAGACGAATGAGCTACTTACATGAAATTTCCTCCTCATTTTCTGTTTCAATTGCTCTCTCTGAATCATTCGTCTAGACGAATGAGGTACTTACATGGAATTAACAAACAAATATAAGAAAATAAGAATAGAAAGGAGCGTGGCGCTTGCTGTACTAAAATCATACGAGAAAAGCAAATGGACTTCTTGGGCTCAAATTTTTGGTTTACTTTTTAGGGGCCTGGGCTCTTTTGTTTTTTATTTACACGGGCCTGAGCTACTTTTAACGGGTTTTATTTCTTACCTTGTGGTCCCCTATTCCTTGCTTTTTGGATTTTTTTTTTTTTTTTGGTACACCCTCGCTATATCTTTTTCATACCAAAACTTGCAAGATAGATTAAAACTCCGGATTTTGGACAATAATTTGGTTGTATCAGTAAAGAAAATACATAAATAATTAAAATTAAAGCAATCAATTAAAATAAAATAACTGGGGCCAAAATTCACTCTCTATATCTTTTGTATTTGGAATTGTTATCATAAATGTTGATAAGAGGCAACTTAAAAAATATATATGTCCAGCACAGAAACCACATAAAGATTATATATTAGTTTTTGTTAACTATTAAATTTGTTGCATATTTAATGATATTGTAGAATGAAGTTATGTCTGGATAATAAGTGAATAGATTTTCTTTCCTAAGAAACATTAAATGTGCATATTTTGGATTGTTATTTTTAATTTAAGGCCAAGATTGAGGTAATAATTCCATATAATTTTTTTTTCCAAACAAAAATACAGGTGATAAGATTGCATTAATTTTTTGAAGATAATTAGGCTATTATTTTCACTGCTATTATGAATTATTTAACTAATTCTTTAAGAAAACGAACCCGCAATGGTATAATCGATTATGCATGTTGCTCTCTCAAGTGTTATATCTGCTATAAAATGGCCTCAAATCGCCAAAATTATAGACGAACAGACAATTTCTTCCCCCATCCTTAGGCTCTGTCCTTTAACTTTCAGCAGTATCAACCAATTGCAAAAATGGCTGGAGCTATTGTCTCTCCTACCATTCGAACATCTTTTTTTCTAGGATTGCTTTGTTTGGGTTTGCTCTCAAGTTCAGGTGAAAATCTCTCTCTCTTTTTCCCTCTCCCTCATTCTCACACACACAGAGAGGGGGAGGAGGGAGTGTAGAGAACTTGAATAGTTTTATATATAAAAAAGGTGCACAGAAAATCATTATACAAATTTGCCTAATTCCATGAAAATATTACGTAATCATCAACAAAATTTTAAGGTTCTTTTCTTTAAAAAAAAAAAAAAAAGCCGATATCATAATCAATTAAGATCAACTAGTG
This sequence comes from Mitragyna speciosa, assembly GCA_024721245.1. Lineage (NCBI taxonomy): Eukaryota > Viridiplantae > Streptophyta > Magnoliopsida > Gentianales > Rubiaceae > Mitragyna > Mitragyna speciosa. The sequence continues at coordinate 15,211,321 of CM045565.1, read as the reverse complement.
ACTAGTACAAGTAAAATTGTACATATTGGAAGGCACAACAATGCACAAATGACTAATCTTCTTATTTTCTCATAAATACAAATTAAAGGACAAGGGCATATGTAAGTTAAAATCAGCTCAGCCATGTTTTTGACACATTTTGATAATTATCACTGCTATAATTATTAATGTAACACATGTTTATTGTTAATTATGCATCAATTTTTTTGTTTCTAATTTTGGGATAATTATAAAATCCTGTGCGTTGCAGTTGTTGTTGTGGCAGTCCAAATTCCAATCCCATTGCTCGTGTACATTGGTCCATGCTCTGCATTTCCAAATTGTGATGCAGCATGCAAGGCGAGAAAATTTCGTTTGGGAGGCTTGTGCATAACATCTAGAGATAACGGTTGTTATTGCAGAATTAGGCCCTCTGATTAATCACATCCATTTAGTGATTATGAATTATTATTATTATGAATTATGATCTTGATTTAGTGAAATAAGAACAATGATACTGATACTTAAATTCAACTACTGTCTAGTTTGTCTATTTTGATGCAATTATAGCATATTCAAGTTGAATTTAGCACAATTTAGTTTTCTCATACAAAATATACACTTGGAAATCATTTCCTTAAAAAATTTATTTATTGTAACGTAATTAAAAAAATGGTGGAGGGTGTTTTAAAAAAAATGGTAGAGCAAACTTTTTCGAGAAAGTGTAGGAGAGATCATGCAAACTTATGTTGTTATTGCATAATGACCAAGGTACCTACACGTGTGCCAATACGTTTCAATTTTTAAATTGATTTAAACTTTTATAAGGTAACAAAATTAATAAAGTTAGGATTCTTTTAAACAATCATATTTTAGTAGATAAATTTTTTGTGTACAAACTGATTTTAAGAAAATGGTATTATTTTTTCGAGTAATTGTTTTTCATATATTCAGATTGTTAACCTTGATCTAGATGATCAAAAGATATTTTTTCATCAATTTTTTGGTTTTCTTATATGCAGTTCATTCCAATTTTGATTTCAAATCTACTAAAACTTATGCTTACCGTTTCTTCAAATAATTTCATAAATAAATATGTTTTTTCACCACAAGATGACAAGAACAACCTAGAAATAGCAAAAAATAAAACAAGAAAAATCAAAATCGCCAAAGTATGAAAAATCACGTAACTTTGAGCAATGATTTCTCCTCCAAACGTTAACTAACAGGTGTTAATCCATGTAAAACGCTAAATTTCCCGAGACGACAGGGAACAAAACTCACACGAAATGTCAAGAACAAAACTAGTTAGAAAGAGGGGTTTTCTTTATATTCTTTTTTGGTATTTTTTGTTGTGGAAGGCATTAGAAACTTATAGACGCGTTGCAAAATACTCAAAAAACTCTAAATTTAGAAATTTCTATAGGAAAAGCATCAAACAAAAAGTTATGATTTTTGCTAATAAATATAAAACGAAGAAGAAATGGTGCGAAAATGAAATTTATAATAAAAGTATTCCAACTCATAGTTTTATCAATTTTACTCGAACAGCGTAAGCACATAGTTAAAAAAAAAAAAATTACCTGGTGAGAAAAGTTGCCACTGTAGTCAAGTGTGTATAAATTGTATGGTTCAAACAAGAGAATTAAAAATTCATTTTACCATTCAATTTTTCTTTTTTTTTTGTGGGGTACTTTTTTCTTTTTTGTATGTTAAAAAGTAGTTTACCCACTAACAAGTAACAACAGGGCTCCATTTAATTTTTATTTTTCATATTTAAAATCAGATTACCCTAACACCAGAACATTTATATGAAATTCAATTTTTTCTGTTCTGCACCAAAAAAATTAGAAGAGGTGTCTGAAAATTTTAATGAAATTCACGAAGTATATCTTGCAGCAATTGTTGCCATCTTCATTAGAGATTTTTCTTTTAAAAAAATTGTTTGTAAGGAAAAAGAGCAAAAGGATTTGACGCCTTAAGTGATCACTAAATATTTGACTTCCATTTTCTTTTCTTTTTTTCCCTCTAAAACTCGTATGTTATACTTGACTAGATTGTGTAAACCCATCTGTAAAGTTATTAGTATGAGGTATTAAAAAAGACCTCATGGGGCAATACGTGATTGGGTGCCTAAAAACCCTTGAATCAGGATGACACACTTTAAACTCATATTTAAAACATTAATTTTTAACCTAGTCAATAGAAGAAATAAATCATAAAAAGAAAAAAAGAAAAGTGCTAATTATATTTTTGCCCTTGAAATTTTGAACTTCTATAGAGAAGTTCTCAAACATTTCCTCAAACTCATCCATACTGAAGCCCAAAGTCTCCTATATTTTTTGCTTCTTGTTTCCGAGTTAATTTCAAATTAATACTCCACTATTTCCACAAATGATACTTTGTCAAAACTTATTTCTGGCTTTAATGCTCAGCATGCCAACAAATTATTAATCTTTTTAACACATATTTCCTCTCCACATCTTGTTCCACTTTACTTAGACTATTTTCTTATATGCATTGGATCTAAGATTTTGTGTAATTTGTGATCCAAACAAGAGTTACATGAATGTAGCAATCCGTGCTTATTTAAAAATTTAAAAATGTGACGTAAGAATACTCGTTTGATTTATGTTTAAATACCAAAATCCACATATAGAGAGATTTTTATATAGATCTGAGTTGGAGAGATTCATATATAGATTAAGTTCATGGTCCTATTTATGGAAGTTATTGTCTAAATGATATTCATATGAGTGTAGTGATATATGGAGTTGAGTTAAGAATAATCATTTAACTCTTATTTAAACCACAAGATGCTCAAATAAGGTCATGTACTGAGTCCATACATGGTATAAGAATTAACTTTCCTCACCTCCTACCTCTCCTCCCTTATTGCAATGCAAGGGGCAAGTAATCACCTTAGTCACCTCTCTCTCTCTCTCTCACACACACACACAATGTAAACACCTTAGTCTTGCATTTGAATTTTTGAATCACCTTAGACAGCCGAAAGGAAGCTAGAAAGCATGATAACTGGGTAACATGCAATCCGTAAACTCGTCTCTATGCCCCTTTCCCCTTTCCCCTATAGCGTGCAACGTCAGGGAAAGTTTTAGGGATAATTTCACATACCTCCTCTAAGATTTGTCATAATTTTACTCACCTCCCCTCAAGTTTTAAAAATTACAGTTACACCCTCTGTGTTTATATTTTTCATAACAAAACAAGTCCTTTTTGCTATGTAACCCAAAAAACTTAATACCTTAAAATATCTTGAATTGCTTTTAAATTGGTCATCTCTTTCTTATTAATATATTTGTTTGTAAAATTTTAATAGATAAAGTAAATTTTATTTAAATTAGTCAGATAACTGAGTTTTGAAGAAATGATATTTAGTGCATATTGAAAATTTGAGGTAAGATATAAATACTTTTGACAATTTTATGACTAATTAATTAATTTTTAAGATTTATTTATCTTTTTTTAAAAGTAATTAAGCATATTTTAAGGTGTTTGGTTGGTGTTTTTATGTTACATTATTAAAATAGATTTGTTTTGTTATAAAAAATATAAACAGAAGGGTGTAAGTGTAATTTTTAAAATCTGAGGGGAGGTAAGTGTAATTATAGCAAACCTCAGGGGAGGTATGTAAAATTATCCCAAAGTTTTATTTTGTTTCTAAACCACAGACCCCCCGGCGGGGCGGGGCCGGGGGGGGGGGGGGTTGTGCCGGCACTGCGGACTCAAGGGGGACTTTGCTTTTTTTTATTACATGTTGGACAATACAGAAAGCTATAGCCGCAGCTGAATTTAACAATTGTAAACTGCATCCTTCGAAAAACTATTTGGGCCAACGTTGTACCACCCACACCCTAAATATGATATAAAGTTTTTGGATGGAATTCGAGAAGCAATTTCTTTCTTGCAAATAATTATATTTTTGGCCCCATTTTTTGGCGAGCAGCTTTATCTATTTTGTATTTTCGGCCCTTCTGTTATCAAATTCCTGACCTGCCCATAAATAGCCCGATAATTATTAGCACAAAAAAACTCATCTAGAATTTCTCTAGACCCTCAACTCTTAACAACTCAATACAAGAATAAAACTCCCTATTTATAACCACATGACCTTAACGATAAGAAACCTAGAATAGGTAATATAATTCTAATAAGAAACTCACAAATAATACATCTTAAATTAGGAAACTAAATCATAATTTTCAAAACTAAATAGAAAATCTCCTAATTCTTTATGAGTTTGGTTTAATTATTATAACAATAATTGGTAATAGAAGGAGGATTGGGATGGCGAATCTCGTACTGGGAGAACTTTTGGAGTCAGACATTTTTATTTATTGTGTTTGCGTGGGCGTATATAGGTGAGAAGGACGAAAGAAAGAAGGGAAGGTACAGCAACCGTGAGCTGGTGGAGGAGAGAAATACTGGAAATAATAGAAGGAAAATCTTACATGGAAATTTAGTTATTACTCCTTTGCTAGTTGGCATATAAAGTTTTAGAATCATAGTCAAATTTGGAATAGTATCACTCTCGAAAATAGTTTCTCCGGGTATAAAAATGAATATTTTGTCCTCATCCTTCTTATATTTTTATATGCCCCTCTTTTTAGGGCTTATCTCAAAGTAGTCTCATACGTATCAATCACATTCTCTACCTTATATGTAGAGAATATTAGACATAACTCTCAACATATATAGAGAATATTGGACATAACTGTCAAGATCGCAATTTATAGCTATCTGAGATCTTACGTTTCTCATCTAATTGAGTTGAGACTCAAAATTTTTCTGAGACCCTTTTGATATCTTCCACAATGGAACACAATCATGGAAAAGAAAAACAATCCCAAAAATCTGAATCGATGGAGGGAGAGATTGTTTCCTGCAATGGATGCAACCAACGTTTGTCTTCAAGGACGGGAGGGCGGCTGAGGAAGAAAGCGAAATTCAGATTTATGAAGCTCAAAAGAGATGGATCTAGCACTTCTGATGCGGGTCCAAAAATCTCTAGGGAAAGTTTCATTTGTCCTTGTTGTGGGAAAAATTTTCCATCAGGGAGAGCTTTTTATGGACACATGAGGCAACATCCTCTGAGTGAGTGGCTAGCCGTCATCAACATCAACTCTCGTGAAGAACACCAGATGACTACAGATCCTTCTGTATCTTCATCTGCTGATCATGCGCCTTTATCTATTGATCATGAGCATCCTAGGGCTGTGGTTAATCCGGTGGTTGATTTATCAAAGTCTTTAAGTAGCTGGACCCTAAATTAGGTAAAATATTATCGTTTTGGCACAAACTTTTGATTTGTTTGTTGATCCAGTTAAATATAATTCTACAGTTTATTACGTGTTGAAACTAAAGTTGAATTCGAGTCTGAAGTTTAGTGGTTGGTATCTTATAATTTCAGTTTCGTTATAGTTTTACTTATTTGTACAACCAAATATATATATATATATATATATATATATTTTCGTGAACCAAATATAAGGTTCATGTCTGAAATTGCAGATTCAGATTAAGACTTAAACAAAATGAATCGTCCGTTCCTTTTTTTTAAATATACATGATGGTTTATCAAGAATTCTGTTGTCAATTGTCCACCAAAAATTTTGTAATTTCTTTTAGTTGTGTTTAGAACCACCCCAACTAGAAAGAAAATATTAGCAGTTTGCAAGATGGATAAAGTTATTTGAATAGAGAGAAAAAAATCCAAACATTGTTTTGAGGAATGAAAATACAATTGGTCGAGTAAAATTTTCTTTTCAATTTGCTGCCTCAGAGCTGGTAGAAAAAATTCCAGGTGCAAGATTTTTAATAAAATTCTCTACTGGTCAGGCTATTCAGAGCTGTATATGGTGGTGTCATTATACAAGTCCGTCCGGCCAAATTACATATCTAGAAGAAGAAAACCAGATGTTGGTGGGACAAATTCTAATTATTTCCTAATCCTAATGATCTAGAATTTGAAGCTGCAGATAGTGCTATGGATATGCTGCTAGATATAGTTCTTGCTAGTGTTAATTATACTTGCAGCTTAGTCAGTCTAGCAAAATCCATCCTAAAAAAAGTGCTGGTGAAGGAATCATCATACTAATATTTTGTCCTATTAGGTCAGTTTGGTTTTATTAACCTAAAAATGTACATTGAGGCTGCAAATGAGCACCATTTGTTTGGTTTTCTCTCAGCATCTGGATATTTTTCTCCATCCCCTTGAAGTTTCTTCGATTTGTTTTTTGTGAATCATCCAACTTTACATGCGATTCACATACATTTTTTCAATTTTCTGTTCATCTTAAACTTCTTATTTTCAAGTTTTCTGAATGGTGTGGATGGATGTGTTAACTTATTGATGTTCTTTATCACTTTCAAAACCCTATCTGCCATGAATTTCAGAATGAAGTTTAAAGGTGTATTTGCTGTTATTTCCACAAACCGATCTAGTTTGCGGAAATTGGCTAGCGATCTCGTCGGGTTCTATGCTCTACCAATGTTGCATATAATCGGTCAAACTGGCCAAAACACTTGGCATTGTGCATAACGGGTTGGACCAAATTCTTAACCGTTTCTAATTTTTTTTCCCTTTTACCGTAGCATTTGACACAGTTAAAAAAATAATGTCAACATTTAAAGAATTCTAAACTAATTATAAGGTTCATGCCACTCTACTAATTGCCAATTGGTTTTGAAATAGAAGCTCATGTTCTTTAATATCGTAATAGAGCAAATTTAGCAAATTTTTGAAATTCCCTCTTAGTTTTACACAAGACTTGTCCCTTCTTAATTCGTTTCAGTTCTTTGGCTTAGTTTTACACAAGACTTGTCCCTTCTTAATTCGTTTCAGTTCTTTCGTAATAGAGCAAATTTAGCAAATTTTTGAAATTCCCTCTTAGTTTTACACAAGACTTGTCCCTTCTTAATTCGTTTCAGTTCTTTGGCTTTTGTTAATTGCCTATTTCGGTTTATGGGCTCTCTAATTTGCCCATTTCAATTAATGGAATCACCCGTTTTAGTTCCTGGGCTTTTGTTAATTGCTCATTTAAGTTTATGGACTCTCTGCCTATTTTAGTCCATAGGCTCTCTCCAATCTACCTATTTCAATTCGTAATTCGAGTCACAGGGAGCATAAAAAAAATTGTCCTACATCGAAATTCCAAGAAATCTAAACTAATTAATAAGATTCCCAATTTGCCCATTTCAATCCATACATCGAGTCACAGGAAGCACGAAAAGAAAATGTCCTACATTGGAATTCTAAGAAATTTAAACTAATTAATAAGGTCCACTCATGGCCAATTGATTTTGATATGGTGGTTTTGAGATAGAAGCTCGTGTGCCTTAATAGACAAAAGGTAAAATTTTGTTCAAGATATAGATATTTGTATTTTGTTTAAGGCTTAAATACAGTTTAAACACTATTTGTAATCGTCTTATTTACAAGCCTAAATACAGTAAAATTATGGTTTAGTAACTTTTACCAAAAAAATTAAGGGTTAATAACAATTCACCCCCTTTAGTTTTTTTATACACAATTGGCCCCCATAAATAAATTTTTTAACTGAATGGACAAATTTTGCCCTCCATGAAGTATGGATATTTGTACTTTCTTTTAGGCTTAAATGCAGTTTACCAATGCAGTTTAGTTCCAATGTAATTTGGGGTTGATAGTAATTCAGCCCTTGTATATTTTATTTTACCCCTCTGCTGACTAAATTTTTAATTGTGCGGACCAATTTTGCCCTCAAAATTTCTAGCAAAATTGATCACCTGATTTTAATTCGTTATTATCATTTTGCTTATAAAAACAAGTCAGGGGGATTCTATACCCAAATATATAATCAATGCAAAGAAAATTTCAGCAACTAAAAATTTGCCACCAAAAATTTCAATAAAGAAGGCAATTATCAGCAACACAAAATTTTTTTTATTTTTTTGTTCCTGCAAAACACAATACTTTTGGATAAGTACATGTACTACGACACAAAAAGTAAAAATAAATTTAATTTTATAACAAAAATTTTTTATTTTAAATTAAGGGCTAAACTACAATGATATGAGAAATCTCAAAATTAAAAGATAAAACAACAAATTTAAATCCTATTTGGTTAGCAAATAAAAATAAAGGTTATGAAATTAAAAATTTTACAACTGAAAAATTACAACTAGAAAGTTAACTATCAACAACTCAAAAAATTATCATGAAACAAAATTATAAGTAACCAATAAAAATTACCAATCGGCTTGGTTGTTGAAATTTTTTTGTTGCAAATTTTTCTGTCTTATAATTTCTTTGCATGAATTTGCATATTTTGAGGGACAATCCCTCATCAATTGAATTTTAAGCCATTGGTTGCCAAAAATCTTGATGGCAAAATTGTTTCTAGTTATAGTATAGTCATCAGTGACCTGAATGAACAGAGGGGGAAATTGCTACTAAATCCTTATTATATGGGGGTAAAATCTCTTTTGCCCTTTTTATGAAGGGGGTAAAAGATGAACAACATAATTAAGTCGTGTTTATCAGATTCTTAAAACATTGGTATTATTTAATGACAACTATGATAAATTGTAAAAAATGTGGGATTAAAAAGATTTTTGAATATGCTTAGATTGAGAAAATGTTCGTATGAAGAAACATGTAAGGCTAATAAATTCCTTTCCAATTTTATAAATATCTAATTAAATTAATTATATGTATCCTAATTAATTGCTCACCATAATTAATTTGAGGTATCTAATTATTTAAAAGTTCATCATCTATTAAAACTTTTTATTTTATTGTCCTATGAGTAATATGCTTCGACTTTTGGAAAATTTTTAATCTAATATATATTTAATTATTCCAACCATATTTGAATATTGAATCATTGAGATCTATCATGTCCTTGAGCACTTGTAAAAGTTAGATCCTCTGCACTTTCTCATTTTTTTCATGGTGAAAAAGGAGTAATAAATTGTGTCAAATTAATATTAAGTTTTATTGTGAAAATGGTAATAAATTGTAGTAATATACATCACCACAATATTTACCCAAAACAACATACTTTTTTTTCTCACGTCCTTTATTATTCCTCTGTTGCACTACAAAGTTTCTTAAACATTAATATTTGTTTGCAAATCACAGAGATTTTTAATTATTGTGCGATTCACAAGCATTGTTTCTCTTAGTTTAAGATTCATAATGTCGTAATCTAATAACTGTATATTAAATTAAGCGGTTCAATTTGTTTTTGTAATGAAAAAAGGTCCTTTTTTTTGTCTTGCATAAATAGAGGCCAAGTAAGTTTGCTAAATCAAACACCTTTATATAATGCCAAGTGAATACCCAATCAAGCGACAAGGATACTTATTGAAAATTTTTTTTGACTCCATATATATATATATATATATATATATATATATATATATATATATATACACACTCATCCCACTTAGAAGAATATGTGCATATTGTGTGTGTATGTGTTGTGTATAGACTCACACATATACATATATGCTCATTTCCTTTTTTGAAGTCCCTCTTTTTACTTAATTCTTTACTCATCCCACTTAGAAGAATAACATCACTACTACTAATTGCTTTCAATCCTTTTCACATATTTCTTAATTTTATCCCTCCTCAATTTAAGCTTTATATTACATTAATGTGACTATTTGTACACGTATTTACATTACTAATTTTCCTTATATCTATATATATATATAGACACACACATGCACATATTCTTCTAAGTGGGATGACACACACACAAATAGCCACATTAACTAATTTTCCTTTTTCGCATATTTCTTAATTTTATCCCTTCTCAATTTAAGCTTCATATTATGTTAATGTGACTATTTGTACTCCTATTTACATTACTAATTTTCCTTTTTTATATCACAAGAATCCCAGTAAATGCATAACACATATTTATTTACCTTCATATTGACAATAATTTTATTCCTTTCCTTTTTACTTGATAAGTTTTCCTCAACTTCTCCAATTTAGGATGTTAAACATGTTTTGGCATTATTCCTATTTTATTAATGCCCACAATATACAAATCAAATCTTAATTGATTATGAAATAACTTGAAATTCTACTTGATTATTAAACTACTTAATAATAGGAATTTTCAACAGAAAGCTAATTGATTCATAGAGAAGTTTTTATCATTTTTTTTTTTTGCTAAGCTATGCTATTCTTCATTCTTCCTATATATGTTCAATTTCATGTATTCTTCAAACAATCTCTGCCTAATGGTTGGCTATCACCACATTGGATAATTATTCATTTCCCTTTTTATTTTTCATTATTAAAAAAATCTTTCTTTTTGTATTTTAGGTCATGCTACCATCCTTTATTTCTTTCTTTCCCTCAACTTGTTTCATACGATGATCTCCCGCACTCCAGTATTGCCATTGTATATATTAACAACATTTTCCTGCTAATTCTACCTTTTCAATAGTTAGGAGGTGTTTAATAACCTAATTAAGAGCTTAAAATTAATTGGTTCAGATGTAAAAGACATTAAGACTGTTTGATAACCTAAAATACAACTTCTTAAGTAATTAAGTGCCACTGAAAAACTAAACAAGACGTAGTATAAAAAAATAAGTGATATCAAGTGCACTTATCACTTAATACTAACGCTCAGACGTCAAGTTTTAAATGATATATTTATATCACAAATATAACCCTATAAACATACGTTTTATCCCTATCCTTCTTTCTCTTCACTTTCTCGGTGTTCTCTCTTGCTCTCTTTCCCATCATACTATCGGGTATGTTATCTGCATTGGTTTTACAGTCTTTTTCTCTCTTTTTTATTTTGCTTGGATGTTTTACTTCCCATACGCACTGAGATGTTGATTTACCTTTGCAGATAATTATTTGAATACAAAATCACTATAGACATAGGCGGAGCCACATGGCTCCAAGTGGGGTCAAATGACACCACTTAAAATTTAAAAACCTATATATATTATATTGATGAATTTTTGCTTGACCCCTACAAAAAATAGATATTGGGGATAAAAAATTCAATAAATAAATTCAGAAAACTAAAAAGTCAAAAATAACACTCTTAAAGTAGCTTGTCCCACACAAAAAATAAATAATTCAAAAGGTAGACATATCAGTATAGGTTAGAAGCCTTGGTAGATGTATCAGTATAGGCTAGAAGCCTTTCTCTGTCGTATAAGTTTTCTTTTTGTCCTGTTCTGGCTTCTATTTTTGTGTTCTTTTTGGCTGAAATTTCATTTGCAAACTTTCGTAGAAAACTGGTCATGATCTAAAGTTAAAAACTTTCTGTATCATCTTTTGTCATTCCTCTTGTTAAAGTCAAGTATTGCATAGTAAGTTAGTATTACACTAATATTGGTAATAATTCTTTTTCTTTTCCTTTTTTTGGGTTTTGATTTAGTTCATCTCTTGTATACTTTCTTCCATTTGATTGTGTTTTTTTTTTGGCATTTTTATGTGAATCTTTTTTTCTATATATTTTGTCAATTAGATATCATGACACTATATGATTAATTATGGATTTATTTCTCAATTTTAAGAATGGCTAGGTTGAATTCTAATTAAGGATCATTGAGTGTACATGAAATGAATATAAATAGGAGACTGATTAATTTGAACATGATTAGGAACAATAAAATAATTAAAAAGTATTTTGGCTGCAATTGTAATACTTTATATTCTCCCTCAAGTGGAATAGTATATTGAAGATTCCTTTGAATTATGGATTTGAAATTTTAGACTATTATTATATCAATTAGCAAGTGTACCTTGGACCTTAGAAATAAAGCTTAAACTAGCTTTGATCATGCTTTTTTTCTTCTTTTTTTCCTTCTTTTTTAAATGGGCTGTATATTTGTGATCAATCTTAATATGTTATCAAACTATGAAATTCATGTTCATAACACTAAATTAGGTTATTTTATGATTTTTATTTATAATAGGTTACGGAAAGAATTCATAGAAGATTAATTTGCCAGTGGTTTGCAAAATATTTAAAAAAAATTAAGAGCTCCAATTAATTTGGTTGATCTTCCCTCATATCCAAGATTTTGCACTTTCTTGTTCATTTTATCTCATAGTTTTTATTTTGTAAAAATTTAATTATATTAAAGTTTGACCCTAGTGATTTGCAAAATATTTTTAAAAATTAAGAGCTCCAACTAATTTGGTTGATCTTCCCTCATATCCAAGCTTTTGCACTTTCTTATTCATTTTATCTCATAGTTTTTTATTTTGTAAAAATTTAATTATATTAAAGTTTGACCCTAGTGATTTGCAAAATATTTTTAAAAATTAAGAGCTCCAACTAATTTGGTTGATCTTCCCTCATATCCAAGCTTTTGCACTTTCTTATTCATTTTATCTCATAGTTTTTTATTTTGTATAAATTTAATTATATTAAAGTTTGACCCCACTTACTATGGGGTCTTGGCTCCGCCATTGACTACAAAGATGTTTACACCTTCTTCTATCATTTCCTTTTAAGCTATACTTGTTTAATATTATTCATTACTCTTTAACTAACTTTTTTTTTTTGTAGGCACTTTCTTATATGGACATGCTTAACAAAGAAATTTTTAAATCTGGTAAGGGCATACATGTATTGAATAAAAGTATATTTGAAGAGTATAGCCATTAACTAAAGTTCAAGTCAAATTTATACATTTTTATTTGAATATCACTATTAGTATGCACAACATCTAAAAAAACTTTTTTCTTTAGCTTCTTCTTTTTTCGTTTGGTAATTCCATATTTTAAGATATTCAGATACTTAAACCATGTTAGTACATTCATGTAATTGTATTCTTTTACTAATTAGATATTTGTTCTTACTTAAGTAATTTGAGAACTTTGGCAATGTAAGATTTTGCTTATTAAGTAAATTTTAATATATTTCTTTTTAATTTTTGAATTTAATTTCTCAATCAATATATTCAATAGATAATCACAAGCAAAGCACAGGAAAAGTACTAGTGAACTGATAATACAGTAAAATGAGTAAAATGATTAAATTGGATCTATGTCCAAACTCAAGTTAAATGCTAAAATGAATGTTAAAAATTAAAAAAAAATTGTCCTGTTGTATGGGCCCTTTTTTTAAGAATAAAAGTTAAGATAAGGGATACAGTATTGTCATTATCTTTCAGTAGTGAAATTACCAAAAGGCTACAGAATTTGAATGTCGGAAAATACTGCAGTAACAAAGAGTTAAGAAAAAGTAAATTTTATGGTAACAAAGAGTTAAGAAAAAGTAAATTTTACGTATAAAAGTAATAATTTTTTTTTCAGAATTTACTATTTTTTAACTAAAACTTCGTATACTTTTATAGTTATAATAACCAAGAGTCACCATAGCATTGTTGTGAACTATTTCTTATTATCACAAACTAAAAAAGAAAAATTTTGTCTGCTGGGACTTTTCTTCGAGCTAATGGAAAGATGCAGTTCTCATTATATCATTCATGAAGTTAAAATTCTTAATGCAAGTGTAATGCAAGCGTAATTTTTAAACTTCAAAACTCATAATTTTTATTAGTTTGCTCAAACAATTTGAGCAATGAAATGAAAATAACGAGACAAATTATTTAAACAGGCAAGTAACTAGATAGGAAAAACTATGCATTTTAAAACTAAAAGACCTAAATTTTGTGCTAACAATGCCGAGGCAACATGCATTATTTAACTTTTGCAAGTTTTAGTGATAACAGGCCGACGATCGAATCTGAATGCTGTATATAAGTGTGAAAATTTGATCAAAACAATCAAACAATTAACCTAGACTAGCTCGGTTGGACCAATTTGAAAGAAGACAATGGCGACGTTTGTTTGATATAGGCGTGATTAATTTCCAACTTTTCGGCCAATTGTATAAAGAAGTAATCTTCTGTCCCCTTGAATAGAGAATAATATATATATATATATATATATATATATGTATGTATGTATGTATGTATGTATGTATGTATATTTCATTTGGGGAAGGTTGATGTTAACTAGCTAGTGAATAAAGAATTTATTTTGATTGGAACGATGAAATACTTTATCCAATAGAAACCAAATTGGGTTCCCCCGATGGGCTCATGGGTTTTTGTTGTTTGTTAAAACTATGCTTCTCCATGATCGATCATGGATAATCACAAATCTGATTTACACAAAATTTCCATTGAGGGTAGCAGCTTTTAGAGTTCACAAATATGGAGGAAATTCTGCATAATTTTTATGAAGTGCAATTGTATACATTTTTTGTTTATACTCATCACAAAAGTGCATACACTCGCCCTTATTAGACATTAAAAAAGTTACCCATTTTATGAATTTTGAAACTTAAGTAACATAAATTTTTCCGATAATCTAATACTCTATAATAAAATACCTAATCGCGATCGTTTAATATTCATATTTATAAATGACCCTAATCGCGATCATTTAATAAACATACCCTATCAAATAACCTAATCGCGACCTCATTGGCATGGAGGTTAATGCCATTCCCAAGCAACATAATAAAGTTCAATATTCGTATATGTCATAATTAGAAGTGAGCAAATAGATAGAACGAAAGTGTGCCCTCCTCTAATCTTGCAATAGGATTAGGGTAGATTAGGATTGGATATATGGGCAAATTGCACATTTTGGACCAAGGATGTGAAATTTAGAAAAGAGGGTATGGTATAGGGTTTAGTGTACATAACTGGCAATTATGGTCGGATGAGTGTACCCTACTTACCTTTACTACCCCTCTTAAAATTAAACCAAAAAAATTGTATAAATGATCAAATATGAACTAGAGCTAGTTGAAATTTTGGACCAAGGATGTGAAATTTAGAAAAGAGGGTATGGTATAGGGTTTAGTGTACATAACTGGCAATTATGGTCGGATGAGTGTACCTTACTTACCTTTACTACCCCTCTTAAAATTAAACAAAAAAAAATTGTATAAATTATCAAATATGAACTAGAGCTACTTGAAATATCAGTTATGTATAACAACGTCACTTTAAAGGTTAAAATTATAGGTTTATTATAGGATTTATTTGTTTGAAATGCGCAAGGTAAAACAAATATGTGATAAAAGAAGAGAAATGATGTATACACATCACTTTTTTATACATATGCACTACCATTTTAATTTTTGAAACCCAAAAACCTTTACTATTTACCTAATTATTCATACACTTTATTTTTTATTTTTGGCACCAAACCCCACCCCCTCCCCCAAATTGCTTAGACTTAATATTTTTTGTAGAAAAACTTGAAGTATTACGATCCACGATTATAGTATGATAGAGTGTATAAATCATCACCATGAAAGACAAAACAATCCAAATATATAAGGTAGGATATGGTCGTGGGAACAAAGTTCAATAAAAAATATATATATATATATATATATATATATATATATATAAACAGTTTCTACATATTTAACTTGTACCTTACCCAGTAAAGATATGGTAAAACAAGGGTAAAGTAGAGG
This sequence comes from Mitragyna speciosa, assembly GCA_024721245.1. Lineage (NCBI taxonomy): Eukaryota > Viridiplantae > Streptophyta > Magnoliopsida > Gentianales > Rubiaceae > Mitragyna > Mitragyna speciosa. The sequence continues at coordinate 15,195,836 of CM045565.1, read as the reverse complement.
TTTTATATAGAAAAGGGTAATGGTAAGAGATTTTGAAACCAAATCACAATAAGATAAGGTACATGTTTTGAGTCCTTCCTTAACATATCTTTCCAGTGCTCACCCCTACTCATTGCGATGCCTTCCTTCTATTCGGTTTTTCCTAATAATTCTCCAAATTTATTTCTCCAAACTCAAAGTAAAAAATATAAATGTTTTTTCTCGTTGGCATACGACCAAAAGTGAATATCTCTCCTTAGAATATAAAGAAAGTGAATAAACCACAATAAATTCTCACTGTCAATCACTCTGCTTATTTTATAAGGAAAGTAATAAAAGATTTTAATGTTTGTATTGCACCAAAGACTTTAGGTAGGTGAGACCTAAACAAGAATGGTAACTATATTACTTACGAAAGTTAAAATCTCAGAATTAATTCAATAACAGAACATATAATCTCGGACGAGATTTTCCTACTCACCGTTGAACACTTTTCCTTGTCACTTCTTTTGCAGATATTTTCTTATTCACTCTTGAACTCTTTTTTATATTTAATAACCTTTGCCTTGTTTTGCAATTTATTTTTGTTATATTTCTTTCTTTCTCTTTATTTACTTATTTATTTTGTTTTTTTTTTTCACCTCACTTCAAACAATGCATAACATATATGACTTTTATACACTTATATATGTATATGCTAGCTAATAGTTCGATCCAATTTCCTAAGGTTCGCCTATGCTTTTTCTTCTATATATATATACATATTGTGGGCTCCTTCAGTCGTAATAGTTTCCTTGTTAGATAAGTTATAAGTCCTTCCAAGAAATCTTTTCATTCATTCTCTTTCTTTTTAATTAACATATATTCTACCAATTTCCCTTCTTTTTTTTTTTTCCCTCAAAGTGGGCTTGCCAAAATTTCTTTTTTTTTTTTAAATAAAAATGAGTCAATGTCCTTCTCTTATTCTTTAACTGTCCTTCTGTCTTCTTTAGGGTTTATCCCAAAGTAGCCTCTGATCTGTCATTACTCACTATCAACCCAACCTCTTTGCTTATATATGCATAGATAGCTCTCAAGATCTCACTTTCACTCTTCAAATTAAGTTATTTGTCAATATTTTCTTGAGCCCTTTTCTTATCTTCCACCATGGATCACAACCTTGGAAAAGAAAAACAATCAGCATCAACCAAGCAAAAGGAAAACTATCCTGAAAATCATCCAGAAAATCAGCAAGAACAAAAGGTAGCTGCTGGATCGAGTCAGGCTCCTGATTTCAGTGATGGGAAGTTGGTGGTGAAGCTGAGGTTTCTGAAACCTGTCCAAGAAATTGAAGAGGATGAGTTTGTTCATGGCCCTGCTGGGAAGAGCCACTTGACTCACTTCTGTCAGGAGTGCAGCAAAGGGTTCAGCTCTGGAAAGGCTCTAGGAGGTCACATGAGCAGTGCTCATGTTCAGGCTAAAGACTACCTCAAGAAGCTGAAACTCAATAAATCCACCAAGTTCAAGAGAGACGGATCTAGTTCTGGTGCTGGTACAAGCAAAAATATGTCAACCCTTTGTCCAATTTGTGAAAAATCTTTTCCATCGATGAAGTCTTTGTATGGTCACATGAGATGCCATCCTGATAGGAACTGGAGAGGCATGGAGCCTCCGAAAGAACCAGACGAGACTTCTGAACCCTCTGGATCTTTACCTGATGATGATGATGATGTCGATGTTGATGTTAAGGACGACGGTTGCGATGATAATATCCATGATCAGATTGATTCAGCTGCTAGGGTTATGGCTACTGGGGGTCTTGATTTAACTCGGTCTTTGAAAAGATGGGGAGTGACAGGGAAACGAGGCCGAGATGGCCTTAAACCATTCATCCGGGATCCACCTCTTCTTGATGATGAAGAGAAGAAAGTATATGATGCTGTTTATCAGCTCATAAGATTGGTCAATGGGGATCCGAATGACCCCATGAAGGAGGACAGAATTGTCGAAGAAGACGAGGTGATGATCGGTGATTCTCCGAGCCTAAAAGCTGACATCAAGAGCGTGAATTGCGGTTTCGGATCAAAGGGACAAAGTGTTGAGGTTAACACAACTAGAGACAAGACGGATTTCCCATTGAAGAAACGAAAATTTGGTGCAACAGCCATTCATGATTCGGAAGAAACCCTTGCTGGAGCATCGGATCTAGGCAAAGGAAAAGCCCCAATTGAACCAGAATTTAGCAATCACAAGTTATTAAGTGTTCAATTCAAGGATGTTGGATTATCTACAGGAGGTGGTAATAACAATTTCTCAGCTGATCTTGATTTGAAGTGCATGAAAACTGAGCTGCAAAATCACAAAAAAAGAGGGCAAAAGGCAACGCCAATGGGTTCAAGAACTGAAGGGGAAATCACTCCTCCCATGGTACAAAAGATTGATTCTCCATTGAAAGTGACCCCAGAAAAATTTAGGTGCAGCACTTGTGACAAGTGTTTTCCATCTCATCAAGCTTTAGGGGGTCATAGGTCGAGTCACAACAAGTTAAGGGTCAATATTCAAAACACTGCTGATGGATCTTTTCCTTTTGCTGTGGGTCATGAAATTCATGCCAGTTCTTCCTCCCAATTGCTCAAAAGCAACGAGAACGGAGGGGTAGATGGCTCAACGGTTGTGGAAAACATTCATCAATGCAAGACTTGCAAGAAAACATTCCCTACTGGTCAGGCTCTTGGGGGTCACAAGAGGTGTCATTGGCCAGGTCCATCAAACCAAGCTGCAGCTTCAGAAGAAGAAGAGGAAGAAGAAACTGTGATGCCGATCCGAAAATTTTTGAATATTGATCTTAACTCTGAGCCCCCAGAAACTGAAGATGGAAATCCTCGTGGCTAAAAATGCAGCCTGATTTGTCTGATGAAATCTAGTTTTTGCAGCCTCAGGCCTTAGGTTTTGTGGAAGACCATAATTTCTTTTTATTTATCTTTTTCTTTTATTGTCATCAGATCAATGGTCGAAAAAGTCTGATAGAGGAATTAATAGTGCCTTTGTTTGTTCTCCATTGTATTAATGTAGTTTGTTCTCATTGATTCAATAAGATGATAAATGTTTTAGAGGCTGCAATTAAATTGATGTGATTTGCTTTCTTGAGCTTCTTATTTTCTTGAATTTTATGCACCAATGGCAACCAAGAATTTGACTGGTGTTAGGATTTTATCTTTGAGTGAAAAATACAAGATACAATGCCGTTAAAACTCTATGAAGTCTGGGAGTGAAAGTAATAGTCATGATATGCTTCTACCACAGAAAAAATAATTCATAAAAAAGAAAGTGGTTAAAGCTTCATTCTAGAAATTGGTGATTTTTTATCGCGTTGATGAGTAAGAATAAAAGTGGATGAGCAAGAAAGAATATTCGGTCAGAAACGTAGATATAATTTCATGGAAATTTCTTGATTAGCACAAACTTATTTGAGGTCTTAGATAGACTCTATCTTTTATACTATGAAAAAATTGTCTAGATTGCGAGATTCTTTGACACATGACACATAACACATAGTACATAAACATGTAATTGTATAGAATATTTATGCACAGAGTAAATCTACTTCCACTTGGATGGATAGTTACACTAGCTGAATTCCAAATAGGAACTGTGGTCATACAAACTACACTTAACTCAATTGGATTAATGAATGAAACTGCCCAATTGATAGACACAAATGTTCATTCCGTCCAACCAGAAACTCTATTTGGATAGTATACTTCGTAGAGTTTCTTTTCAATCAAATAGCTTAAAACTTTAGTTTCTTTTTTTTTTTTTTTGGTTGCAGACTTTGTCTTGCACAAATTCCCAAAAAAAAAAAAAAACAGCTTCACATTTTGATGTTGGAATAAATTAAGTTTCTCTTAGAAGGTCATTATCAGGTGTAATCACATTATGTTATTATAAACATGAAGCATGAAAATTTGGTGCAAATAATATATTCGTAATTGGGTCGCACTTTTTTTCTTAATGAAGTTTTTTCCAAAAAAAATAATTATCTCTCCAATGTTCACAATTTTATTTTAAGTAGGTTTTACTCAAGAGATGTGTTTTTGACTTGCTTTATTGAACGATGACTATGTGTCATGTGACTTAATCAAAATTGCAATTCGGTACTCTCAAATTGAACTTGTTTATCAAGTACCATTTTCTACACTCAAACAATAAGCAAAAGTAATTTATAGAAAAAAAAAGGTCATAAAAATACTTGCTACAAAATGCTGAAGGTAGTTATTCGACAATACACACCATGGGAGGCAACACCTTGTATGTCAGTGAAGAAAATCAAAATGTGGAAAAGATATTATGAATAATGGCTTATTAATCAATCAAATTCAATTTATTTTTTAATCCAAAAACAATGGCGAACGCAGGTGAAAAGGTGTAATATACTTTGTTCTATATTTTACATTATATCTTTGTACACATAAGAACCATTTCTATCTTATTTTCATCTAATTCATAGTAAATTTAGAAAAAAAAGGTTACTAGGACAATCAATTTCAATCATCTATTAAAAATTCATTGCTTCACATTCTATTAACAATGATTGTGCGAAGATATAGCAAAAACTTTGCTCAAGTTCATTAATGGACTTATAACATTAGGGTTAAATTGTTGATAAGGGACTGTTAGAATTTCAAAACATCTTGTTGGCTAGACTTGGAGAGAGAGTAGGGCATTGGGAAAACTTTTGGATATTGAATTTGTAAACTAAAGTAAAATAGTTCTTGTTGCAAAATTTTTAAGTTTTCGGTTGAAAAGGGGTTCCTCATTTAATTACACAAAAATCAAAAGTGGATATTAGGAAATGAACCATATCACTAAAAGTAAGCAATTGGTCCTCAAAGTTTGTTCCACCTCCATTAGCATGCAGCTATTCTTTTTGTTGTTTCTTGTTGAAAAAGAAAAAAGAAAATTGAGCTAAAAAATCATCATGCTTTGTTGTTTATCCTGCAATTTTTGTTGTTATTTGTAAAAAAAGTTATCATATAAGTTTTGCCAAAATAAGAGTTAATATTCAACCATAATCCTGGTTTCCAGGTTTCTAGAAAAGCAAGAAATTAGTTTATCCCCAACCTAAAATGAACCGTGGCTCTATGTTCTCGTGCTTCCCCCAATCTCATGTTCAAGCTCTATACTCTTCTGTTTTAATTTTTCTAGTCCATCATTTTCAATCTCAAAAATGCTATCAGATTTTCTATTCTAATTATTCATCACCATATTCATCAAAATGTAATTTCCTTCATTTACTCAGTTAATCAAATTACTTTCTAGAACAAAATCTTTGATTTTTTCTATGGCTCTTCAGTTTAATGTTTATTAAGAGATTTTATCAGTAAAAATGTAGGTAAGTGAGTGCATTTCTTTTGCGCTTATGTCTCATTATTTCTCACATTAATGATATTAATAATTTGTCCAATAATTTGAATTTCTTGCTGATATCCTACTCAAAATATATGTTATAGAGAATAGATATGAAAGGTCTTAGTTTGACTTTTTTGTTTTCTTTTAACATCTGCTTGCAATATAAATTCCCTAAAAATGGAAAGAAAGAAAGGAAAAAATATTCTTGGCTAAGTACATTGTCCAATTTAGATATCTACTTATTTTCTTTAACAAGTCACTCGAGAGATTAATTGAGCTTTAGACAATTAAAGATTTTCTTGTATAAATTCAATGGATTTTTCTTTTAATATTAGGAACTGATACCAAAATATACATTTTCTAAAACTAATTAATGTTGGACTTCTGGATTGCAATACAGTCATAAATTTCTAATACATAAAAATTTTGAAATTTCAGTAATCGGAGAGATTGTGACAAAGCTAATTAATGATAGATTCACATTCAATGTTTGTACAATTTTAAACCGAAAATTCATTTGCCATAAAAAATAAGTATGCATTCAATAGATTAAATTGGTCAAGATGAGCAAAAACACCTCGTGTGACAACATTAGTGTCGTTCTAAGGGTGACATACTTTATAGTCAAATCATGTATGCCCTACATGAGTTTACTTCTTTCTATGGAAAGAGATAAACTTGTAGTTTTGGCTTGACATGAACCAAATATCATGCCATTCATGTGCAAAAAGTGACATGATTGAGTTTTATGCGAATTTTAATTTGAAATGAAAAACTTTCAATTTGGAATCTTGTCATTTTTTTCCTTAAAAACAAATGATGATGGTCAAAGAAACTTTTGTTCGAAGGATGCTGGTCACATAATTCATATGCTAGTATATTCCATGGCAAAAAGATTCTGGGTCATGAAATTCTTCAATCTTATGATACCAACGTTTGCATCGTTCTTGAATTATTGCTTCTTTTAATATCACACCAATCAACAAATTTTGGTAAATGCATTTCCTGAAATCATTATATACAGGACACTAACAAACAGTGGTTGTATAATGATGATGAAACTGCATACAATGCATTTAATCAATATGAAAACTTAACATCTTTAATAAGTGACAAGTAGAAAGTATCATTAATTTGTGTTTTAATATAGATTTATGTTGATGTATAAATTATATGCAAATAAGGTAGAAGTTAGTCACAATAAAGTCACAAAATATATTTATAAGTCCCTCATGACGTATAATTCAACCCTTTTAGGCCAAAAGTTGAAATTGATGGTGCTTTCCTCGTTCTGTTTGCGACTTTTTACATATGGTGATTCATAAAGTTTGAAACACTGTCTTAATACATACCAAAACCGTGCCACACCACACTGAATACCACGTTGATAATTTTACGTGGTTGGTTATAGTTTTTTTGTATTTCTTAAGACTACATGATATGCTGCGGTTTGATATTTAAATATGAAAACTGAAAAAAAAGGCCGTATTATCAACAATAATACAAGAAATGATAAACTTAAATACAAATTTTCATGGAGCATTTAAATTGTCTTTGTTTTTCAGCTATATTTTTTTTTCATATTTTTTATATAACGATGGATCGAATGCATATCTTTTTAAGTGTTCAACCTACCATTGAGTATCCTTATTTATTATTAGTAGATGCATGAATCGATTAACCAGTCCCTTGCATTTTTGTTAATCCCAACTATTCAATATCCATTTTTCCAAACGATGACAGAATGAAAAAAAATGATTTTTACCGATTCAGTAAAATTGATAATTATATCCTATTCTATTTAACCAGTTAATTGGTTAACTCATTACTCAATTGAATAGAGTCGAGTATAAACAGCAACTGACCCTATTGTATTTTTTTTTTTTAAAAAGCATGAAATATTTTATTGCTGTAAAATAGATTAACAAAGACAAAATTATAAATTTATAGCATATAACATTTGTTCAAATTAAAGGAGAACTTATGTCCAATGTATTAATACTAACAAAATAAATATCTTAGTAGTCCACAACTAAAATGCATTATCAGAGTTTTGAACATTTTAATTTATAAAATTAAACTTTTCAAACTACAGAACTATGTTTTCACTTTTCTTGCCTTATCCACTTTTAAAAAATTATCAAAAAATATTATTTGACACAAAATATATATTATTTTTTAACATCAAATTTTTTTTTTTTGAAAAAAATTGACCTTATATAAAGATCATTTAGGTAACTTCCATTTTTTGAAGTTAAACCATACCCTAACCCTATTTTCTTACGTAGGTTCGAGTACATGAATCATTTCTAAAATCCAATTTGCTTATCTTATTTCTATTTATTTAGACCAATTCGGAATTTTCATTGTTTTGGTTTCAATTTTCTTTTCACACCCCTACTTATTATGGTAATTTTGTTAAAACCAATATATTCTTATAATAACTTAGAATCTAGTAACCTTTCAATTTCTCTTATTTTATCACATCACATTACCTTTTAGTTTCTCTATTTTATGCGTTATCTTATGTTGTACTATTTTCATTGCTTATGCACAAATAGTTGTTTTAAGAGTTTGATGATATACAGGTGCAATAAGGCAGTTAAAATTGATATAAGAAATCCTTGCTTTATAAAAAATAAAAAAATAAAAAAAAGCTTTTCCAATCTTGCTGATCATGGTTAAGAGGGTCAGCAATAGGATCTCTATTAGAGGCCAAAATTTAGTACCAGCTGTTGGTCACTTTTGGCATGGTACTCATTTAAGGTAAAGAGGTAAACATAATTTGGCTGTATTTTAGGCAATGGGGAGGGTGCAGCTCTTGCAGTTGATATTTTTTTTCCCATCCAAAGCTAACACCATGATTTTTATGGCAAATGCTTGTAATTCTTGCAATCCAAAGTAAACCAATACTTTGAAACCCCGAACCGTTGATTGAACCAATGAGGTGATCCGTCGTAGTTCAACCAGTTGGATAGATCCAAGCATGATTCAATGATTTTTAAAAAAATATATATATATATAAATACTTGGATATTCTATGGACCACTATGAGATATCACCTAATAAAAATTAAAAATTTTGGACTTTCACAAATAAATTTTTAAATTATAAATTCAAACAAATAAATTCATCTCAATTGTACCTACAAAACAACAATAATAATCTTAAATCCTATCCAAAAACCAACTCTACCTTGAAAAAAATTCCATCACCAATGAAATTCTGGAATTACACTTCACAAGGAAATTTACTTCTTTATGAAAGTTTCCTTTATTATCCATGTCTCCCTTCTCAAATCGCTGCCTAAAAACCAATTCTCCCTTGAAAGAATTCAATGCCAAATGGATTCTGGAAACTTTACAAGGAAATTTTATCTGAGCCAAATTCTTAGCACAAAATTTTCAATAATTTGGCTTAGAACCGTTGCCTACTTAATTAGTTTGCTTAGTATAAGATTTATCTTCTTCTTAAATAATTTTTACTTAATTTCTCTTCTCCTTTTAAGTTGGATTCTGCCACCATACAAGAAACTTTCCATCCTAAGGGAATATCGTAAACGTTAAAAAAGGGATTCATTATTAAAAACAATTGTTTGTAACAAAAGATTGTAAATTTGTAAAATGAAAAAGAAAAGTTTTGGAAGAATAAAAGTGAGAATCCGTTAACAAGAAATGATTACTAGTGCGGCGGTAAGTTTTAGTGATCAGTAATATTAGATTAGGGTTTTTGAAAAAGTTTTTCTTTTTGTCAATTTTGACAAAATTACGAAACCGCTAATTCACAGTTCAAATCAGTTCAAGTAATTTATACGGTTTTAACAATTTTCAATGGTTTTTTTAGTTTAATCAAACTAGTGAGTGAACTGATCCTGCTAGTTCACTGTTCAACCAATCGAACCAGTCACTCCGGTCTGATTCTTAAAACATTGAAATAAACTTGTTTAACATTTAGAGGATGACTTTTTTGCTTCCTATGTATCGTGTAAATTCCCTGTTTTTGCTCTTTAGCTTGGAATTTATTCTTATTGGAAGCATAGACAGGAAGGAATTTCGGGTTCATTTAGTAAGTTGACAATGAATAATGTGTTCCTTTCCAGTTTCTTGGTTATTTACTTATAACGAATGCTTAGATCTTTACAAAGTTATTCAAATATCCTATTGGCTCCATCTAAAAATACTTCATCTATAAATATTTGGCACGCAATATGGAACATTTGGATAGTACAAGACAAAAATTATGAAAAGTCGTGAAACTAATCGAAAAATTTGCACAGATAGAATTGATTGAATTTGTTCGGCAATAACCATAAGGCAATTAAATCACTAAAATGCTGTGGAGAATTACACAACCTCTTCTCACAGAAGCAAACCACCACTCAAATGGAGGTTCCTGATCTTGACATCTGATACTTGATGTATTTATGTTCAGTGTGCAAGGTCAGAAATTGTGCTGTCTGGACTTCGGAATACAGGAAACAGGCGGAGTACTTTTCAAATGAAATAGGTTTCACACTGATACGTGCATGGGCACAAGGCATGGCAATGGAGCATGGAAGATGGCCTATCTAGCATCCACTCAAATGGGAAGATACGAAAGAAGGATCATAGTTTTTGGTGTTATTTATTTTTACAAGTTGTAATCTATGTTAGTTATCTAATTGTGATAGGTTACAACTAGTGATAGGTTTTTAGTAAGTTTTCTAGAATATTCTTTATGAGCCTATAAAAGGGCATTCCTTGTATTATTTTAATGATGTTATGATGAATCAATAAAAATTGTGAGTTTTCTCCCTACGAGAGTTTTCTTAGTTCTTGGAATAAACTAATTTCTGGTCTTATTGGAGTGATTCCATGGCTACCAAAACCTACGCCTAGAGTTTCTTCCACTTGATTTGATTCATTCTTTTGGGTTTGTCAATTAGGGGTCTATTCCACGAGTTGGTTAGGGGTCTATTCCACAGGTTGGTTAGGTGTCTATTCCACGGGTTGGCTAGGGGTCTAACTTGCAGCACAAAAGGAGGATTTCAACGATCTTGGTTGAATATTCGAAGCAACCCATTCGAGTTGTTCTTGGGGTCTTCGACAAGTTACGAAGGGGTCAAGAAGATCAAGTGGTTACCACAACTCAAGTTGTTCTTGGGGTCTTCGACAAGTTACGAAGGGGTCAAGAAGATTGGGTTATTTTGTATGAATTTCTTTTCAAGACGGTCCTTTGGGGATGATGTTCCTGTGATGTACGAGAGGGCGACACTCCGATCGTATCACACACATTATAACTTCAATAAGAAAAAGTGCAAACACAGGAGAGGGGCATTTCAAACGCAAGGCTGTAAAAAACCTGAATCCAGTAGGACGAATCTGAAGGTAGAACAAAATGATTCTCTCAAAGTACTGTGGAATTTGAAGATGCCTCCAAAGTTACAATTTTTCTGTTGGAAATTGATTCCATAATATCTGCCCCACTATGGTTGCTTTGTTTAGAAGGAATATTGTACCTTCACCGTTGTGTCTTCGGTGCGGGCAAGCTGAGGAGTGAATAGAACATTTGTTCTTTGAATGTGAGTCGTCAAAGAGTATCTGGCATTGTACATCTTTAGGTTTTCATTTTGAATCAGGGGATAAACTGACTTTTGATAAGTGGTTCTCCATGTGGATTTCCTTGGCACCAGAGAAATCTATGATAATTAGATCTATTATCATCTTCTGGAATATTTGGCTGGCTCGAAATGAGTTTATCTGGTAGGGGACTTTGATTCATCCAATGAGGGTATTTAACCAGGCTACATCCATGTTTCTAGAGGTAATGTACACGGACCAGGTTTTGCAGAAACAAAATGAACACCAACAAATGAACCAAGTTCTCCTTTCTCAACCTCTATTGATTCCAGAGTCGTCAGGCTGTTTATATGTGTTGGTTGATGGTTCTTTTAACCACAAGAAGTCTTTGAGATCCATTGCATTTGTTACAAAGAATGAGCGGGGCTCATGCATGGTCAAAAAGGCAGAGATAGTTCATGCAACTTCAGCATTTCAAACTGAAGTTCTGGCTTGTTTGGAAGCCATATCTTTTGTTGTTCAACAAGGGTTTACGCATATGTGTATTAGTAGAGACTGTTTATTTCACATCCAATATTTGGCCAATCATAGTTTAATTCCTTCTTATTTGATAAATGTTTTCGCGGATATTAGAGTACTGGTTGCTTCTTTGTCCTTTCTTACTATTACTAAAGTTCCTAGGAGCAATCTACGAGACTCACATAACTTAGCTACTTCTCTTGTTTATGTATAATACTGTCACTCATTAATAAAAGTTCTGTTTGGATTGATTTTTTAAAACATTTTTTGAAAAAAAATTTTCCCAATCCATTTGGACAAATGAAAAATTTTTTGATCAAAAAGTTAAAAAATTTTTTGGTCAAATTTTTTCACCAAATTTTCCCACCAAGTTTTTCATTAGAAATTTCAAATGAACTTTAGAAACTTTTTACACAATTATTCATAAAAGCAAGCATATTATGTTCAAAATTTGTTTAGAAAAACTGAAAAAATCGCGAGTAACAAAATGAGATCCATTTTTGATAAGTTTTGAGATAAGACGCCAAAACGGATGACAAAGCCGACGACGAAACAGACGTTCGCTTCTTTAAGCGGACATCCACTTCAGAGACAAAATTGTCTTGATGAGCACTGCCAGCATCCGTGCCTAGTGCTCACTGAGACATTTTTGTTAAAGAAGCGAACATCTGCTTTACTACTTTTTTCAAAATTTTTGAACTATTCAAACACTTTCTCAATCACTTTTCAAACCACCATCACGTCACTTCTAAAAAAATTTCACATCCAAACACTTTTTCACCTTTCTAAAAAAAGTCAACAAAAAACAATTCAAATAATTTTTTTCAATAATTTTCAAAAAAACACTGTAAATAATGCTATCCAAACGAAGCCAAAATTATTAAGTTTTCAAAAATAAAACAAAACAAAACAAAAAAAAGAGAGAGGGCATTTCTTCGAACAGTGATGCGGCTGGCCGTTTTGAACTTTGTTGGGACTCTGAATCCTACCTACTTTAGGCAAACATAAAATTTACCAATTGAATCGACCCTTATTGTCTTGTTATACAGTTAATTATGCAGATTTCCTAGACATCACATTGCAGCAGCGATGCTCACCATTTCTTCATTAGAACTAGACCCAAATATATTTAAGATTTGCACCTTAAATTCTTCACATATGGTCAGATCACTTGAGCCAAAAAAAAATCTTGAAATTCATATACAAACAGGAAAGTTTAAGAACATCAATTAAGACCAAATCATCTATCATCTCTTTCATGTTCTATTTTTCTCTGATCAAATCATCAACCATCTCTCTAATGTTCTATTTTCCCTTTTTCCCCTGCCTCCTCCCCTTCACTAACCCTTCCACAACTCGCTCCGTGCCTGCTGTGCGATTCAGTTGTTAATTCAGCAAATTAAAATCAATAAATTCAATAATTTTGTTCTTGAAATAGCAACCTATTTCAATTTTGAGATTAAAATTATCTAATTTGATTTTCATAATCTATACTTACCAAATTACTGAATTAAAAAAAAAATTTTGACCCAACAACTATGATTCAACATTGAATATTTAGATATTAGACCCAATACACATTATTCAATCAAACAATTCATTAATCGTCATTAATCAATAAATAGCCCTTAACGAATAAGATCACAAATTGAAATTTATACATAGTATACATTTAAAATTTATACGTAGTTATATTTAACTATACAGGTTGAATATATACTTAATCAAATATATATAAGAATATATATTAAAAATAAAAATATATCAAATTGAATTCAAAATTGATTGAAAATTTCTCTTTACGAAATTCAAATTTTTTGAACCGCAATTTTTTGAATTTTCAAAATCAATTAGTAGATCTTTTTCTTTAATTGTGCTCACCCCTACCTGCCAGCAAACATTTGCAGTACTCATGAAAGAAAGCCCCCAAATTACACAAATTAACACATCTGAAGCAGCGCCTTCTCACCAACAAATCAAATCACTATAAAAGATCACAGAACAATAAACCAAAAAACTTCATAGCCATCCCCAAGTCTTGACCCTGACCAAATTAACAAAACACTAAACCACAAATCTGTGAATCTGAAATCCCAGCCACAAATGCATCAATTCCCTAAAGTAGGAAGCGATGAGGATGTGACGATGTCAACCCATTCTCCTCCACAACAATGCAAAAATCAAATAAACTGATCCAAAAGCATCCTGAATTTTTCCTTCTTTCCTGAACTACCAGAGACAAACTAATTCTCCAAGACCTCATCATACCCTCATTCCCTGACCATTTCCAGAGTCTACCTAGACCTCATCCATCAGTTGAAGAAAAACCTAAGCAGTGCAGTGAAACTGACCTTAAAACCAGTGAATTCCTCAAGTTTTTGGCGGACAGCAAAATTTGCCTAATGCAAACAGGCAGTAGAACATCTACGAACCAACATAAAGAAATGCAATTCTCCAAAACATGTTTCTTCTCGTTTCACTCCCTCTCTCTCTTCTCTCTCTTTTTTTTTTTTTTTTTAATGTAAAGACATTCAATTTTCAGTAAGTTGCAAATTACACTTGATGTCCATTATTTTTTCTTTATTTTTTATTTTTTCCCCCCTATTTACAAATTACTCTGGATGGGAAACTGGGTGCCTCACCTGGCTAGCAGGCTTCTTCAAAAACTTAAAGAAGATTTGCATTTAGCCACCAGAGATATGGTTGACCCTATCCAGATCCTATGTACAAAATCACCGTTGCATTCAAAATCGATCATGGACTTGCTCACAAAACTGTTAGAACTGCCTTTTCAAAATTGATGATGTCAGTTGACTGCATCTGCAGAATGTCACACCTGACAACTAGCTATCCTCTTTTACTGTTGGAGACTTCCCTTTAGCACGGTTGAAGTCATCCAAACTACAGTACTCTTCTCTGAGCAATCTATCCAAAACTGGGTGCTTCTTCAAAGGTGCTTTCTGGCCACGAACTTCACGGTAATGGTGAAATGCCCTGCCAAGACACACAGCATGGAACATTATCAGGTGCACAAGAAAATGGAATATATATATAGACGCGCGCGCACCATCACAAACCCATCTTTTCCCTACTCACTGCTCACCATTCCTATAGTATATTCACATAGTCACGTGATATTTTCTTTTCCTTCTAGAAGTACTTAACACTTTCTGGGTAACATAAAGTGGAGTGGATGATGCAGAAAAGGAATTAGTTTTCAACGACTTTAGACATCCTAACCGACTAAACGAAAGTATGTTAACAGGAGGAATGACCTGCAGTTTAAAACTTGGAAAGCCAATGCATAAACAATATTCTATATGTAATTCAACAGAAGAGAATAAAAAAAATGTTGACCATTAGATACAATATTGAAGATGTACCTTCTGAAGACTCTAAAACACAACTAGAGTCTGTTTAACTATACTCTCGAGAACAGCAAAAAACTTTCCCATCTTTGGAATTTTGAATGTGAACCAGCTTTCTCAGCTAGTCCAGAGCTTTTGTAGGACACTGCCTTTGCATGAACCAGACAGCACGGGTAGGATATGTTTCAACTTTCACGTCCCACGTTTCAGAATATATTACCAATTGTAAGACAGGTTCCCTCTCTTCTACTCACTTTGTTACAAGCAAGATGAGAGGAATTGCATTCTAACATTGTAGGAAGTAGATTTCCTACAGGGTCATCCCTAATGATTTGCACAAAACTATGTCTAGCATCCAACATTAGAAATTAAATTTTCCTAAATATGAAGTTTTAACGGACTGAACAGGGTTCTGACCAGTTTGTAACCTGTTTATAAAAATTTGATACATTAGAGTTAGATTAAGCTATCTATTTTTAAAAATATGATTAAAAATGGCTATATTGCGGTCTCCATTGTGAAAAGGAAGAGATTCCCCTTCTGGTCTCAAATCACCTCAGGAGTGTAGATGGACAAACTGAACAACTCTTTATTTTAGTTTCCAAGTTCTTCAGCTTAAAATAGCATATTTCACAAAAACTTGAAAATTATCCACAAGAACCAGGATAATTGAATTGTCTTTGAATCCCACAGCATCTAGATAATAGCATTCTTTTCCCTTTACACTTATGTCATTTGGGAATGGAGCAGGTATCAATAAGAGAAATTGGGCCAACACACTAGAAGTCATACCAATACTTTTCCAGGCCATAGAGATTGCCCTTGTTGTAGAAGTCAAGCGTCAATTCTTCGAAGTCCCGATAGAGGTTGTTTCTGAACTCCACCTCCAAACCATAACTGAAAAAAATTAGAAAAGAGCAGGTGAAAAAGTATCCAGCAGAGTTAAGGTGGAACATATATAAGACACAAAGAGACAGCATGGACCCCAACAGCTCAATAAATATTCAATTCCCATCTGGCCAGATGATTGATTAATCATACCTATAGAACCTGAATAGGCACTCCATTCCGTAATTATAATTTGCAGCAGCATCTTCAATTGCCAATTTTCGGAATTCATTATACATTGAATCCATAAACATGTCCCTTAAAAAGTACGACCAAAACCAGTATAGTGTATTCATTTCCTGCATAAAAAAGAAATGAATATGTTGTTTTAGATATAGGAACTTGGACATTATACCATCTTAAAACCAAGTGAGAATAATGGTACTTACCACAGGAGTATGTGCCATATAAATAAAAAGGGATGAACGAACCGAAAGAAGCACAAATGTAGATGGAGAAAGTAATATTACTGAAAGAAGCACAAATGTAGATGGAGAAAGTAATATAAACTGAGGCAGATGAGGAAGCGTGTCAAATTACACGCATTGAAAGCTAAAGTAATTCTTAAGATTGAATCTGTTAGATATAGCAGGATAAAGTTAGTATGCAGATTCTATTCCCCTGCTCATGCAAACACAGTCCTTTGTCCTCTGCGATAACCTAAAATAACCCTGCTTTTGAAAGAATTTTTCCAGCATCAATAGTGTCCATTTTTTGTTTTGTAAAACCCACTGTCCATTTTGACGTGCAACCCAAACAAACTTCTACACGACAGCAGCACAAAAAAATGGTTTAGGTTTATGATGCGGTATTCAAGAAAGAAAATTTCAGCATTATCAAACTAAACCAAAAGGAAACATTTCCATATATTCTTGTAAAGTTCTAGTCATACAACACAATGAACTTTTCATGTCATGCCTCTTGAACACATGAACGGATAAATTGACAAGACATGCACCGACCCACTCTTACAAGCACAATAGTATTCCAAACATTTTCAGACAAGCATCCAACATTTCTCTTTTAACTGTGTCAATAATTAGAAGTAAATGAAACGGAATACAAGTATAACAAATATAAAGCATGCTATAATGTCATAAGATAGCCACATGTGCAACTAGAAAGGGCCAAACAACTCTCTTGCATAATGAAGAAAAGCAAGACACAAAAATGTCAAGATATTTACTGAAAACATCGAAGCGCCCTCAAGCTAAAGTAGTGTGCTAGATGTAAAGATGATTACAATGCATGTTAACGCACGCATATTCATGCATAGATTTATACACACTAACACAAGATGATTACAATACATGCTAATACGTCATACATAGATACACACACACACATAATATATGTATACATGTACACATACATACATATACGTATTCGTGTACAGATAAGCATACGCACAGTGTTCTCACACACATCCATGTAAATATGCATTTGCCGTACACACGACGTATTCTTTATTGTGCCAATGTGCTGTAAAATTTCATGGTGAAAAAATCAATGCTGTGTCATATTATGTCCGCATTCTACATTTTCCCAGGTGAAACTAGCACATGTGCACCCACATAGAGAGCACACGCATAAGCATCAACGAATGTGTGTCTCCATTTCATAACAGGTCTTTAAATGTAAATTTATATTGAGAAGAGCTCTGCAGCCTTGTATGAACACCTGCAAGACGTAATTATTTAAGATATTTTACTAAGTAAACAAATTTTGTTTCCTATAACTTTTCATGGATCAACCTCAGATCAAACAATTTGTATTAATATTTCTGATAATAACGGGTGTCTTTGAATGTAGATTTATCATCAAGAGTTTTTGTTAGCCTTTAAAGCCCATGAAGCGAAGTTCAACCTTTAAAATGCTGGTTACCAAGTAAACAACAAATTTTGGTTATCTATAATGACTGATGATAATAATCTTATATAGCAAGAAATCAATGGTCGATATGGAAAGAAAATGTTCTACAGAGTGACCTTCAGAAATTTAAAACATACAAAGACCATCAGTTCCCAAACGATCAGAATCGGAGTCCCTGTTTTGTCATTGCCAAAATATACTTGAATTTAAAATCGCTTCAAATATCATAGACTCTATGTTGATCTTTCTTTGACCATTAAATTTTCACAAAAATTTTCATTTAAATGTATTGATCCTTTCTTTTCACATAAGAACCTCTAAGACAAGCAGATTTTTTAGATAAAAAGAACAAATTTTATTACCAAAAACAACAAACTCTGGGATGGGACAACCTTCCCACTTAGGTTTACAAACCGGCCTACATTTATTTTATTAACATGTTCATTTTATATTGCCCCAATGGGTGGAGAATAGCAGAACAGAGTCGTTAGTTTTTTTAATGATCTTTCCTTTCAACTTCATAGGTGCATCCATCACATAAAATTCAAAATTGCAAGAACAGACCATAATGAACATGTGCACAGACAGAGCATATACAACTACATGATATCCCTGAATAACACAAATGCACAAATACACTCAAAGATATAAAGAAAACCAAGAATCATCCAGGCAGGAAAGGGGTTTCTTTCCTGCAATGATTTAAGGCACTGCCATGTACAGAGAAAGATTAACGAAAGTGTCAAAAAGTTAGAAAGGTAAAATGGCAAACAGCAAACATAATTATGTGGAAGAAAAGCCATTGAAAGTAGAGTTATAAGCAAAAAATTTTGACTTTTTAACAAACATCCACAGATTATTATCTGAAGCAACGTTTACAATGCAAAGGTAGGCAAATTTTCTAAAACTAAAATATCAGCATTTTAGATGTGAACATTTAACAAACAATAAGCTTTTCAGCAAGACAATAAATATTATGCACCTTACTGAAACCAATTCCCAGTTTTTTTCGCTCTACAAGGCAGCGTTTATGATACTTCTTGTACCTGCATAAAGGACAAACCTATAAATGTAAACCAAGAAGGCTTTGCATGCATGCAGAATTACGGGCTTGTACATAACTATACATGCATTCATTCACATTCAAAACTAGTCCCCATAATAATTTTCCTTACAGTTGCTGTTTGAAACCATTTTCCTCTAAGAGTTGATGACTTGGATGCTGGAAAGCTGGAAATGACTTCGGGACTGAACCTACAGGTGGACTACCGACAGAAATGTTGCCACGAGGAGATGCACTCAACTTTGAAGGCCTCACCCTGCAATTCATTCAGTTTCATAAAGATTTTAAATAGAAATTATGCAGACACTATAAACAGAGTTTTCTCTGATTTCATCAGTAAACAAAGTCAACTACCATTGCAAAAATCAAGCAAAACTGTTGCCCAAAATAAAAAGAAGTAGCTTGTTCCAGTTCCAGAATGCAAAAGAACGACTTAACAACTTTGAACACTCACCCAGAATTTTCAGGAGGTGTAGAGCCAAAAAAGAATCCTACTGACTCGCTTGGAGGACTTTCAGATATGATTCCAAGAGAGTTCCGCCCCTGTTCCATTATTCCTAAAAGAGCTGTGAAACAACCGCTGTTTAAAATTTGAATGTTGCTTAGGAAATCCTTTGTTCTGCTTCCTTCGAGAATTAGAAGTTCCTGGGCCTTCCAAGCTGCTATCTCCATATGATTTATTGTCGGCCCTTGATTTCAATATAGTGGAAGCAACCCCGGAGGATTTGGAACTCTCATCTCTATTTTCATGAGAAAAAGTTTTATTTCTACGATTGGATCGCTTCGCTTTTAGTTCCTAAACATGTGTTCAGGTAAAATTCAGCATGCCTTATATGACAAGTGTATGATAAAAATTATAACTCCACCAACCTGCTCATAAAAGTAGAGGCCAGCATTTATAGGTGGACGCTTGCTCATGGGATATATTTGGTCCTTTTACAGCAGTGCCAGATTCACCAAGCATGCGAGTATTCTGCACAGGATATAAATGACAAAGTTAGTTCAATTAAAAGTTTTTGTGCAATGAAAAGCAAAGGCAGAGAAATGGATGTTCAGTTAATACAGTAAGTCATCAAATGTGAAATGCTTAAGTGATATATGATAAATAAACCATAAAAATTGGGATATGAAACACTGATATACGATATTAATAGTCCAACTACTGATGTTGAGATAAGTTTCTTAAGCTTCTTGACAAGCAGAGTATATATCCTTAAAAATCAGTATAAAAATAAGATGAAGTCTAAGCATACAACGGCAGAACTCAAAACCATAAGTTCATCCTCTCAAAGTGGGAATAAGCTTCCTTTTCTCTTTACCATCCCCTTCACAATACTGATATTCGAGGACACCAAAATACAAATCATCCAAACATATAAGATGTAGATCTTAATTTCATTACCTGGGTGACGATTACAAGCTTGTCAACAGTTTGGTCATTATCAACCAACTCCTCCTCTTCATCATCAGCCCTGTAAACGAGTCCATCAACAATAGAAAAATGATGGACAAGATGCACAAGTATTTCCAATATATAGCTCCCAGAAGCAACAAAAATAAATTAGAACTAGAAAATGAAAAATGTAAGAAAGATCTGCCAACAGGAATTTAGAAAATTAGTAGTGGAAGAAAAGATCTTATCCAGTAATTAAATTATTTGAATTAAAACTATAATAACTGTGTCACAGGGTCTGCACTATATTTTGAGTTACACAAGTTTAGCGACCAGTCACTTTTCTTTCGATTTTTTTCCATTCACGAGACTCCTTGGTAATGCTATGAACAAGAAAATAGTTAAACAGTACATTAGAACCAACAAGTGCAACTCCAAGAATTCGTATTCTGATACTTGCAAAATGCAATCTGCTAGTTAATACATCCAATTACATACAGTTACATGCATATGATGTACGCATATATTTTATGTCTGGTTGTGCACTTCCTAGTCTTACATATCACTTCCATTGCAGAGAGCCAAATCACAAAAAATGGAAAATTAAGTTAGAAATGAAGATGCCTGTAAATGAAGACATTAGCTTCAGAATAGATGCGCAAATTATCTTCGAGATAACATTGCCACAATACGTGTCATCCAGAAAGTTAATTTGTGCACAAGTGACACAATGGATAACTAGAAGGATCAGAAAGGCCAAAAAACAATAATTCATGTACCATATGTGAAAGCATGTAATACCTTCCTGTGGCAGATAAACGCTTATTAACTGTCTTGTGCTCAAGTTCTAGCTCTTCATCCAGCATAAACGTGCTTGAAAAATCATTTGATAAGTCCTCTAATTTCTGCGCAGCTGAATTTGAAGGCAACTCCACGATTATATTTTCATGGCCATCATAAATATCAGATTTCACAGATGGAGTTCCATGTGAATAGGTTGTTGGGGCATTATTAGGACCAAAAATGGTGCACTTGTAAATTGATGGGGACTCCAATCCTACAGATGAAACATCATTTCCTGCATGAAATGCTTGATTTCCTTGATCGGATGAAAAATTCAGTAAATTCTTGTCCAGCATCATCACTAACTGACACATTATCAGTATCTCTGCTCAATGACGTGTGATCCACTAAGCTCTCATTTCTTCTAGAAATTTGGTTTGTCCCTTCAAAGCTGTCCTCATGATTCAACTCATTACATGCATCAGGAGCACTCTCAGCCTTCCCCAAAGATTTAGGAGAAGAATGGACTACAGGGGATGATTTATGACTAATCCACTTCGACCATTCATCACGTCTTCTTACCTTGTCACCCTATAAAAATCACACACAATCCAAATGACATAACAGGTTACTCAAGCAAAGAAGCAAATAATTAGAAACAAAATGCAAGACAGTTCCATGTCACATCTAGAAAGTAAATTAGGGAAAATCATCATAAAGGGAACATATTCAACCTCAACTTCGACAGTACTTGAAGCCTGCAATGCATCCAAGATAAATGGTATGTCGGTACTCATCCTTTTAACCTGAAACTCAAGAAGTGGAAAGCAGTGTCACTAAGTATAACAGTTCTACTTTCTATCCAAGCAACACGAACAACCACGCATCACCATAAAATATATGGCCCTAATCATCATTACGTTATACAATAATCCATTAAACGTACCCTTTTAAAATCAGCAATGATGGATATTGGAACCCAGCCATGGTCATCCATTAAGGAAAGCAAATAATGATCATTTAGCAGATTCTCATCACTGAAGGAAGGAAAAAATAACAACGTTAAAGATTCAGTTCAATGGTGGCAGTCTAATTTTAAGATGAAAAAACTCCACAGGCTCATTTACTCATGAAAAGCCCAAGGGTCAGACAAAAGTGAGAGTAGTTCCAAATTTTACCCACAAAAAAAGAACTAATGTTAAGTGAACCAAAGACCAGGGGGTTTCAAATCATTTAAAATGCCATAAAATGCCAGCACTACACATACCGGCTGCTCTTCTGTAGCTTTGTGTTGCTAAGGTGGCTATCCTCCCTTGGGGTTAATTTCAATGCTCAACCTTAATAAATTTTACAGTTTGGCATTCAAAAAAATAAAAAGAAAAAAAGAAGAATTTTCCGACCACGCATAAAAAGAAAAACCAAATCTCCATCTATTATGTGCTTCAAAATTAGAAAAGGATATTAAACAACTGGATTTATCAGATAGTTGATGCATATATTTGCAGGTAAAGCAATTTATGGCCAACACAATTTCGATATGAAATAACCAGCAGCTGTGAAATCCTTCACAATTTACCTGAAGTAATATTCAATTTGCTTCACAATGTTCCCTCTCAATGCTAATGTCGATGAAGGTATCACAGGAGCCCCAGAGCTCAAAGGACGTGGAGGGAAGAAAGGGGGGTAAGGCATTCTTACAAGGCCTGGAGGAGCAGAAGGGATATAATATATGGCTCCTGGAGGACCTGTATCCCAGAATCTGATGTTAGACTTTTTCAAAAGACAAACTTCCAAAAAGAAGGGTCTAAATTGCATCACACTATCAACATCAGAAATGCCGAAGCAAAGCATACGTGTCATACTCATTCTTCAAGGTAATTAAAAGGCAGCAGAAAAATTACCAGGGAAGTTTGATCCGTCAATGAAGCCTGGAGCTGGAAAAAATGGAGGCCTCATGAAAGGTCTGGATCCCATAGGCTGCTGAAAATGTATATTGTCTTCAGAACCAACTCGCTGTTGGTTCTGCCTTGGAGGGTTGGACTGTGAACTTCGGTCTTGTACCTCAGGTCTTCTTTTTAAAGTTTTGACATCATATGCAGTAGAACCAGCCCGTGGTGGAGGCCTAAAGCTACCATCTACTGGAGTAAATTGCATTGGGCTATCATAGCCAATCTTTACCATATGACTTTCTGGACCAGGAAAAGGCCCAGGGGGAGCCTGGTAAACATATCCATGAACAGGAATGTGTGGCATAGGCACCATATTATGAAAAACTGGAGGCATCCCTGGTTGATGATAAGGTAAAGGTACAGCAAAATGGGGTACATTATTTGGGTAAGGTTTGGGCCCCATTTTCGGCTGGCGCATCCCAGAGTGTTTATGGGAAGCCTTAAGGTTACCACGGCCATTTGACTTTTGCTGCTCAGCTGATCTCTGGAAGACAACAGAAATATAGAGATAACACTGTTAGGTAAGCTATTGATTGTATGAGAAGTGAACATCAATATCTCTATCTATACCACTATATGCAAAAAACTGTTGAATAAGCTATTAAAATTATTGTAAACTGGTGCTGCATTAAAGAAGAAAAATAGACTTTCTTTGCCAAAGGCCATTCCTTTCACTAACAGCTCATTCATAGACTATTAGAAGGATCCCATGACCTCTTATTGACAGGAGAACCACCCAGATCTTTAAAGCCGTCAAATTTGGAGTTTTTTGGCTCATTCGCATGGAATTCAAAAACTTTGAAAGGGATCGGTAAATAGCAAACCAGAAGCAGGAGCTTCACATCATCCTGGAAACTCTTAAACAGCTCAAAATTCAATTCAGAAGCACATAATTTCAAGCTCGCTCAAACAAAATTCATTTTGCCATCATCTGTCCAAGCTCGATGCTTTAAACTCAACACTCGTATATTATTCATCAAATTCTTCATAATTACTCTATCAATACACTACATAAAATAAGTACACAAAACAAACTTCTCGCCATGTACATTTATGCTTTCGAGCGCTCGTTCGGCTCTTATGAGCTGGTAGCAACAAGCGCATAAAGTATCTGAATTTGCAAAATTTATTCCTTTATTACTTATCTTTAAACATCTCATACACGATAAGAAAGAGTTTCTGTCGCAGAAATAAATAATCATTCGCCACTTATTCAGTTTCTCAATCATAATGCTGCTGAATTATCAATTTTTTTGACATCTTAAAAGTGTATACCCTTTTTTTAACTATGCAATTACATGAGATTTCAATATTTGACCTCTAAATTTATATAGTTTTCATTGTAGAAATAATCAAACACCTCCAAAAAGCACCGAAACTACCCTCTTTGGTACAATTATCGAGAAACATTTAATCTATCCGAAAAATATAGAAATTCGAAAAAAAAATGGGACAAATAAACAAGGTGATCGGTACAGGAGATTGAGGCGGAGCCCCGGTAGCTGCCGCCGCCGTGGCAGCCAGTGGCGGGGACTTGGAAGAGCGGGAATCAACGGAGATGCTCTTTGGCCGCTGCTGAGCATCGGAAAGCGCCGGCCAGGAATCGGAGTCGGAGTGGGTAGTCGCCGGAGACGAGGAAGAATCAACGGCTGTGACAGTCTCCGTCTTCCAGGGAGACTTGGGGGCCTCACTAACCTCCCTTTGTTCATCTCCTCCACCACTTCCCTCATTTTCCGCCATCGCCATTCCCCAACCAAAAAAAAAAGAAAAAAGTAATAATTCACCCAATAGACAACAAAGAGAAAAAAAAGGTAAAAAAAGAAAACTCGATCAAGTTCAAAAATCGAATGAAGAAATTCAAGAATTTGATTTTGTATTTAATTACAAGATATAGGCGAAGTGAGGTGGGGAGGAGTGAGGTGATAAAACGAGGTCGTTTTGAGTGTTTGCATTAGCTAATTCTGCTGGTGCTGGGAGACAGTGGGGAGGAGGAGTGAGGAGGAGGGAGACAAAAGAGAGAAATGGGGGTTTTAAGAGAGAGAAAGAGACTAGGGTTGGAGGAGAGCGTCGGATGTTTATTATGCTACGGACAAGCTTTGAGTTGTTTGACCACTTGACTCAGGATTTGGGAGTTATTAACTCATTGCTACAACTCACTCACTCACTCATGTTACTCATTGAGTGCGTGCAGTGCGTGTGTGGCGACTAGAGCAGAGGAGCAGTTTGTGGGTGGCGTGTGAGAGTGACTTGAATGTCAAATACAAGCAATAATTCGGGCTGCTGTTTCTCAGGGGTGTATAAATTTGGTACAATTTCGGAAATCCGGTGACTCGCAATGGTGTCCAACAGGTTTTTTTTTTTTTTAAATTAAAGTTAGATTAATTAGACTGAGAATCATACCAGAAACGTCTGACCTAGTGACTAAATAAGTAAGTTAGCACTCAAACTTAGGCGGGATTCACGAACCGTTTAGGCAATTGCTAACTAGAGAAGAGTCTCATGAAATTTAAATCTAAATACTCCCTTACTCATTCTTCCGATGTAACTTAAATGTACAACAGGTTTGCATTTGTAATTGTTGAAAAAACTCGTCTCCTTATTTTACTATTTGGTATTAATACATACAAGTTGCATCTTACAAAACAAATAATAATTACTTACTAGTGTTCATGTGATTTGTATAAACTGCTAGGGCTAATTTAGTGGTCACTAGTAATCAACTAAAACTCTGCCAAGCTAGAGAAAATGTATTTTGAATATTCCTCTCCCTCACCCTTGTTCTGTCTTGTATCGGAAAAAAAAAAAAAAAACGCACACAGAGATAAACACCCAGGAAACTTGAACCGTCCTTAAAATACTTTCTTTTTTTTTTTGGATACACGCTAACTAATATTGTATTATCGAATGTTTGTTGAGCTAAAAGGGAAACAACATTGAGATTTGAATTCTATTATAGTATTTAAGTTAGCAAATCATATTATCATGTTGGTTTTACCTCCGAAGCTTTAATGAAGTATTAAAAGTCCCAAATTGGGTATGGGAAAGAAAAAGTCATTTTAAAAAGAGTGCTGCAAATTTGGCCAAGTATTCCAGTTGGAAAGAAAAAGAAATAGATTCACCATTAACTTCACAAGATTAAACAAAAATGTCGTTTGTTTTTGTTTCCTTCAATACTTCCAAAATCATGATCAAATAAAAAGGAAAAATACTTAGATATACTTGTAGGGTCTGCGGGCCCGTCGACTCAACAGTCGCGATTCAGCCACAAGGGTTCAAGTTAAATATTTGTGGCTCAATTACCACTGTTGGCTCTCTAGGTGGGACCTATAGATCTGGTTCACCAAAATATTTTTTAACAAAAACTATCCTGAACTCTTGTGACTCGATCGTCACTGTTGGGTTCATAGGTGGGGCTTACAAACACGATCCACTTAAGTATTTTCCAACAAAGAATACTACCAAACAAATATTGAGTTACTTTTTTCTAGAGTCATAATACTACCTATACCTAACGAGAAGATTGTAAAAATTAATATAAGGAAACAAAATTATGAGAAAGTAACTAGCACAAGATTATGTTGATTTTTCCGGGTTAATCTAGTATTATATTACTTTTTACCCAACATGCTTAACACTCTTTTCAGATGATAGCTAACACTGTTTTTGTATTGATTACATGATGGAAGATAGAATTTGTGATCATAATGCAGCACCTTTATGTCAAAGCATTACATCTGAATTATTGTTTAGAGTTGAGAAGTCGTTGGGCAACTTGCTAGATCGCATGATAATTTCGATAATCCTGTTAATAGCCATTTGAGTTAAATAAATCTTGGACATTATCTCGATGCTGTAGCTAGTAAAATGCTGATAATGAGGGACAGCCTTTCCCCCATAGTACAGAAACTGCAATTCCGTCAATACTAGCTTGTGGAAAATTTTTGTCTTCCAGTGTTAATCAAATCATTTCTCTGCTCATCTGAGTGCTACAGTTTCTAGCCCCTAACAAATGTCTGATCATTTTGTGACCTCTCTAAGATGGATTCTTCAATAATATTTTTATATACTCTGATCATTAACAGGAAAACTGGCTATGCTTTCTCTCCACTCACTTTGACATCGCGGTATACAAAATCTTGGCTTCCATCTTCAACATTTCTCCACTTGCATTTTCAATCAGAGAGGCAACACCTCTCTTGGACAGAGCACCATATGAAGGGTTGTATCCCCTTGGATTTTGAGAGATCGATGTTAAAGTTTTGTTATCTTCAAGGGAATATATTAGATTGAAGTTATTTGAATTGACTCTTTTTGACCTCAATCAGACATTTGATACTATAGATGGTACAGAAGCTTTTGCGTTAACTGCAAGAATTCTATGATCAAATGCTTTCTTGATAATTAGTCTCATTGGGACAGTATTTTGGACAAAAAAGGATAGAGAATAGAAGTCTCATTGGGACAGCATTTTGGACAGAAAGATCAATAATATAATTCTGCTTAATGCCACAGGATCCTAGCTTTTCGTCATCCTGAAAAACTTATATGACCAGCAGAAAAGAGTGTCTCAAGACATTCCAACATTAATTCCCTGTCACTGAGTATAGCTTTTACATGTCTGACGGTATCTGATTTCTTTACTTTCACAGCAATTGTTTTGATTAGCTTCAAGTGTACATTTATCTACGAGGCAGAGGCTGGAGGAAGTAATACCATGTGTAGAAGAAATTGTTTGAATGGTTATTGCATAAGAAAATGGAGTATCATCCAGACTTTGTATTAAATTAGTTATTGTGGACTAATAAACCAGATTGTGGGCTAATTACCTTGAAAAGCTTCCTAACCACAAACATGTCCTAACAATTTACGACTAATCCATTCTCAACTCCATGATACTAAAGGAAAGAAAATACGTCCATATTCATATACATAAATAAACTAATAAAGAAAAGTTATACATATGCTTTTAGGGGAAAGTTTTTTACATAACTCCGGTCCACGACTTAACTTGTGAAACTTATGATTTTAAATAAATTTACATAACTATTCTTAAATCACTTTTTTATATCAATATATATCATTATGATTATGTGACACTATTTTAAACCACAAGGTCCCGATGGAACTGATTCACATAAAAATCTCCTGCTTTTAGGCTATTGCCATAACATTGTTCTTCCAACTATACATTCTTGGTTCAAGAAAACAGGTGAGAAACATTTGAAGGAAAAGCTCAGTGGGAACATAACTAACTCTTAGAATGAAAAGTCAGAGTTTCATTAAAACATCCATCCTAGTTTTCAACGAGAAAATGACCCTCACAAAATTGTCAGCCAAAGTATAACAAACTACGGATTGTTATAAGACTACAAAACTTTCTTCCCAAAAAAAAAACTACAAAACTTGCAGAACAATTTTGGTACGCAACTAGCAAAAAATTTATTAAAATTATATATAGGACTAGAATTGAATTTTTAGATTAAACAGGGAAAAGACTTGGATACAAATAAATAATAATAAAAGAAAATTATTTAAAAAAGGCTAAATTTATGAACATTATAACTAAAAACATTTAAAATAAAGGGTTAATAACACTTTGCCCCCTAAAGGTAGGAGAAAGTCACACTTTGCCCCCCTAAAGATTAAAAATATACATATTGCCCCCTCATCTGTCAGGTTAGATAAAATATAATTAAAAGAAATAATTAAATGATGCAAATGCCCATGTTCTTGCAATTATTGGACAAATGTACCCATGGCATCAGACACCCATTTCACACACACATTTTCACCACTTTTCTCACACCTTTTTCTTTCGCCCTTTTTCCTCTTCTGCGCTAATTCCATCGCACATATTCTACCCAATCTTCAATAGCCCATCATCACCATCATCGCAATAATCACCACCACCAAGAGTCACGATCACTCCACAATTTGCTCCAGTCAAGCCAAATTACCACTAGTTTACCGAAAGAAGAAGAGCTATTGATCAGTCCAAATGCAGCATATGCTTTCTCATCATAGCCACCACCCATGCCTTTACAGCCGAGAAACCTAACAATTTGAATCCATTGCTGCCTAAATAGCTCATGCACGGTGAGTTGCTTTTAGTTTGTTAAATTTTTAGGCATGGATATATGTTTCATGCTCTAATTTCTAAGTGGACTGATCCGCAACTGATCCACCATTATTATCTGCAATTGATCTACGATGACTTCTATCCGTTACAATAAATAGTCAATTCTTGATTGATTGTTGTTTCTAACACAAATGCATAAGTTCATTTTTGTGTTGCCAAGTGTTGTCATTTAAATCTATTCTTTCTTCCTTTGAGTTACCCCAATGTAAATCAAGGAACAAAATGATTATGAGCAAAAAAAAAGTGTGAAAAGTGATTATAATTCATTTTCTTCAAATTAAAAACAATGAAACTTATTTTTGATGAATCGCCGTCTAAATTATTTATGTCAATTTTTTGGTATTTCAAACATACTGTTTTCCATCCCCATAATTGAGCAGTTATGGTTTTCACAAACATTGGCGACATTTTTTTTATTTGAAAAAGAAACATTGGCGTCATATTTTGGTACTCTAAAATGTCAATTTTCGTTGCATTGTCATCATTTATATGTGGGTGCCTAATTGATATTTTCAAAAATATATATATAAATGGTGGCATATGATTTGAATAGTAATACAGCCTTTTCTTTTCTTAATAGAGCAGTTGAATAGTATGTGTCCAAAGCTGATATTAGCTTAGGACCGATGAGGGTAATTTGGAAAGAAAAAATTCATATAAGTAGGTCAAATAAAAAAGGACACATAGAGAGGCAATATGTATATTTTTAACCTTTATTGGGGCAAAGTGTGACTTCCTCTCCGGGAAATATTTAGATGGACCCGGTCCACGGAATAGTTCCGTAGACCCTTTAGTCCAGAAGCAGCCACATTATCCATATGGTAGACCATGAGTGATGTAGTTACTTCTGGACCAAGTGGTCCACGGAACTATTCCGTGGACTGGGTCCATCTAAGTATTTTCCCTTCCTCTACCTTTAGTAACTTTAGGGAGTCAAAGTGTTATTAAGCCTAAAATAAATTAACACAATAACGAAAGCCCATTACGCAAACCCAACCATCAATAGCAATGGGTAAGGTCCAGATACAAAATCCCCAAACCATGGCACCCGCCTTCCGCGGCGACCAAGAAAACGGAGAAAACTAATGGGGTAATTTATAAAATAATGCATTATTTATTAATGCCAAAAACAAAAATCTAGAAATACTTCTGTAGGACTCTTTAAACCATTCAAAATTTAGGGTTTAGGAAACGTTCTATCTTTAGACCATTAAAAATTATGAGATAATATTTTAACTTTATTATTATTATTATTATTATTATTATTATTGAAATTGCTTTTGCATGATATTGTTTTAAACTCTCGGCAAGAAAACATAAAGCAGTAAGGTCCATATCATCCAGAAATGAGAGAGAAAATGGTATTCCTAATTCATCTCCAAACCTATAACAAATCAAAACAAGAGTGACAGCACCTCAGAAATAACTAAATATATGGCCTATGGCCATAAGCTGAGAACTTTCACACCTCATATATATATATACACACACACACACACACACACACACACACGTGTGTGTGTGTGTGCACATACACACACATAATAATAAAATAAGAGATTTCTGTCATATTCAAACAAATATCACAGCATCTCCAAGAAACTTTTTTCAAAACTTTCAATGGATTTTAAATTTTCTTTATAGAGAGCCTTAAAATGTCTCACCATGTGAGGAATGAATAAGTTATCGAAATACCATTTATCTGCATGACTGAAGCATTTTGGTTATCATGAACTTGACCAAAGACATTGCCATGATAAACAAGAACAATATCATTAAATTATATATACTACTTTATATATGTAAAATTCGCAGAAGCAATACAGTTGATAACTACATCCAGCTCTTAATTTAAGTTTGCAGTGGAAAATCCATTGCTGCCTAAATAGCTCATGCACGGTGAGTTGCTTTTAGTTTGTTAAATTTTTAGGCATGGATATATGTTTCATGCTCTAATTTCTAAGTGGACTGATCCGCAACTGATCCGCCATTATTATCTACAATTGATCTGCGATGACTTCTGTCCGTTACAATAAACAGTCAATTCTTGATTGATTGTTATTTCTAACACAAATGCATAAGTTCATTTTTGTGTTGCCAAGTGTTGTCATTTAAATCTATTCTTTCTTCCTTTGAGTTACCCCAATGTAAATCAAGGAACAAAATGATTATGAGCAAAAAAAAAGTGTGAAAAGTGATTATAATTCATTTTCTTCAAATTAAAAACAATGAAACTTATTTTTGATGAGTTGCCGTCTAAATTATTTATGTCAATTTTTTGGTGTTTCAAACATACTGTTTTCCATCCACATAATTGAGCAGTTATGGTTTTCACAAACATTGGCGACATTTTTTTTATTTGAAAAAGAAACATTGGCATCATATTTTGGTACTTCAAAATGTCAATTTCCGTTGCATTGTCATCATTTATATGTGGGTGCATTGATATTTTCAAAAAAAAAAAATATATATATATATATATAAATGGTAGCATATGATTTGAATAGTAATGCAACCTTTTCTTTTCTTAATAGAGCAGTTGAATAGTATGTGTCCAAGGCTGATATTAGCTTAGGACCGATGAGGGTAATTTGGAAAGAAAAAATTCATATAAGTGGGTCAAATAAAAAAAGACACATAGAGAGGCAATATGTATATTTTTAACCTTTATGGAGGCAAAGTGTGACTTTCTCTACCTTTAGTACCTTTAGGAGTCAAAGTTTAACCCTAAAATAAATTAACACAGTAACGAAAGCCCATTACGCAAACCCAACCATCAATCGCAATGGCTAAGGTCCACATACAAAATCCCCAAACCACGGCACCAGCCTTCCGGGGCGACCAAGAAAACGGAGAAAACTAAAACCCTAAAAACCCTTTCTTCTTTTCTGCTCAGGGTCACCTTTTTCTGCTTCTAATTCAACTGATTGGTAAGTTTTTTGGGCTAATTTCTTTTAATTATATTCATATTATATCAGAATTTATGGTGTGTAACATAGAAAATCTGAAAGGGAAAACTTTTAATCTTTTTGGCTTTTTTTATGGTAGAGTGAAACTTATAGCTGTCAATTGAAGGAAAATGGTGGAGCAAATGCAGCAGAAGGGTATAAAGAGGAGGAAGGAATGGAAGAAAAATAGTAATTCTAAAAAATTTAAGAATAAGAAAAAGTTGAGAACTTTAGGGTCTGGTTCAGAGGACGGTAGGGTGAAGAAAATGGATAAAAAGATGAAGAAGTTTTTTGAGAAAAGGGCAAGAGATTATAATTCAGATGATGATGAGGAGGAGGAGGAGGAGAATTTGGAGGGGGAGGATGAGGGGTTCGGAGTAGGGAAGGATGGGAGGAAACGTGAGATGGAAGGAGGGGTTTTGGATGATGAGGAAGATGGAGAAGGAGAAGGAGAAGAGGATCAGGGTGATGAGAGAATCGAGGTTTCGGAGGATGAAGACGGTGAAATTCAGCCGGGAATAATGAGATTTTCGGAGGGTTGTAAGGCGTTTAGATTGGCTTTCAAGAAGATTACCAAGAAGACTGCTTCAACTGACGACAATATACTGGTAAGTCCTTCTTGCATTGTATACCTGTGGACTGTATTGGCTCAATAGGCTAATAATATTTTAGACGTTTTAGTGATGTTTCATATCGGATTTTCTTGGAAACATTGTCAACCTGTAAAATCCACAGTATCGGTTGGTTGTATTGGCTAAATCAGCTAATTCTTTAGACGTTCTAGTGATGTTTCATATCAGATTTTCTTGAAAAACATTGTCAACTTGTGCAATCCACGGTATTGGGAATTTACACTTATTGACTATGCTTGTATATGGTGACTAGGGTCCTGTATTATCGGCACAG
Source organism: Mitragyna speciosa (assembly GCA_024721245.1). Classification (NCBI taxonomy): domain Eukaryota; kingdom Viridiplantae; phylum Streptophyta; class Magnoliopsida; order Gentianales; family Rubiaceae; genus Mitragyna; species Mitragyna speciosa. The sequence goes on along the minus strand of CM045565.1, from coordinate 15,163,083 downwards.
AAGAAGCTTGTAGCTGGGAAACTAGCCGAAGAAGAAGCAGAGAGAAAGGTTAAGGGTGAGGCAAAGAAGGAAAAACACCGGGTATATTGAATTTGATTTGTTTTGTTATTTTGTCATGTTTGATTTCATTCAGCTGAGATTGGATAATCTAGTGGTTGCATATGCTGTTTTCCCCCATTATTTGATTCTCATTATTACTTGGTTTTCTATGCATCAAAAGGTTGGAGAGAAGGGGCATGCAAAGCCTGCTAATTATTTAGATTCACATGAAAAGTTTCTTATAGGAGTTGCTACAAGAGGAGGTACCATGTATTTTTCTCACAATACAACTACTATCATGTAAGGACACTAGGAATAGAATTTCGTGTTATCTGACTAGCTTCTTTGTTTTTCCTTATGTGTTCCCGCGGCTTTTCAGTGGTCAAATTATTTAATGCTGTAAGTGTCTATTTATAGCTGGCAATTGTTAATTTCATTCCAACTAAATAAGACCAGTCATCACTTTTTAGTTTAGTTTCTATTGTTTATCCGTTTACTATTTCTGATTATTCAACATATTATTGACGTGGCATAAAGGTCAATAAGGCACAACATGCGCAGAAAGGATTGAATCCCTCAAGGTCGAAAGATGAAAAAGGTATGTGAAAAGCATGAATTTCCCAATTTCAAAATCCAAAATATTGTTTATCAGTAATTGAGGCCTTACTTGAAAATTTATGGTATAGTTTGTATCCTTCCTATTCTTTTTTTTTTCCCTTTGGATCTGTTCCTTTTCTTTTTGGTTGTGATTCTACAGCCAAGTTGTACTTCTTTTAAGGGGGTTGAAAAAGAAAGAAGGAAAAGAAGAAAGAGAAAAAAGGGGGGGGGTTTGATTTGGATTTCTGTTGGGTGCTGAAGCTCCGTGTTATTCTGTTGTTTTTAATTATCTTTATTACTCATTCTTTCTCCTTGGGCCAGTGATGCAGTTAGTGCTGTTTACTGCTGGTGAGATTGATTGTTCATTCCTTCAATATTCTGAATCACAAGCACCTTCATTGAAAACTCTATACATAATTTGACTGTTTGTTTAAGGTCATTTGAGTGCTTTACAAGATGTTATTTTTCAGCATATCTTTAAGTTTCCTGATATTTGTTTTCAACAGGACCCTTTTTTCTTCAGGATGTGGACCATTTTTTTTTTTTGGCATACTCAATTGCCAGCTTACATATCTTCCAGCATCTGAAATAATACTAGCTGACCAAAATTATCCTTTGTGATCTAAGCGTCATACGTAAACATTTACTGAGAATTTTTGGAAAAACTTTCATAGCTAAAGGTTCTAATGAATCAGATTTAGTACATTGATGTGTAATACATGGAAAGAATCAAGGTTTTTTTTTCTAGATTCTTCCACCTTCCAGCTTTCTAGCATTTTGTTCCACTGGTAACCTTTTCTCTTGGCCTCCTAAACCGAGCAGAGTTGGTGAAGTATGGTAACATATATTCACCTAGCGTGCTTATGAGAGTCCAGTTATGATCTGTCTCGCCATGTTTAATTTTGTCTTTCTTGGATGTTCAAGAGCTGCTTTCATTTCCTTTGTGAATGAAGTATGTGGGCCCATCTTTTGCTTCCACTTCTGAGCAAATTTGGACTAACTGGTTCTGATATTAATGGTTAATATGTAGGATCATCTTCTGCTTTTACCACTGAGCAAATTTAATTACATTTTCTTTTGTTTTAGATTAACTGTTTCTGATACTAATGGTTGTGTCATAATCCTGCAGTGATAAAGAAGCGAAGGAAAGAAGCCTTTTTCTCAGTGTTGGGCCAGACACCTTCGCAACAAACTGGGACCACTGCAAAGGTCAACCTCTATGTTTTTGTGTGTACTTCTTGGTGGAACTAATTTGCTTTGCATCTTTATTTCCTTCTTGTGATGAACTTATATTTTGCACTTCATCGCGTTTTTAGTTCCCATGCTTAACATTGCTAATTCATTTAGTTGCGGCATTATGTGTAGGTTGGTGCATCTGCTGGCACTGATTCTGCAGATGCTCCTGCTTGGGCACCATTGCGTGACAATTACATGTTGACAAACTCAAAGTTGAAGGACTGGGATAAGATGCCTGTGAGAATCTCTATATTATTCCCAGTTTTGAATTGACACACCTCTTATTTTCTATAACGTTGTTCTGCATGTTATTTCCTAATGTGGATTCTACACTTCATTTTGGTTCTAGGAGCAAAACTGCTATAGATGATTTTGGGTTGCCACCAGATGCGGATAGTTCATCCGATGATGACTAGTTGGTGCACGTTGGAGGAAGTACAGTAGCGCAATGCTTAGAGGCACCTAACAAATGTCTACTCATACGAAATGGAGATGATCTGTTCACAATAAGAAATTTGATTAATGCTCTTCTCTTCATTTCAGAGGCGGTGGTTTTTTTTTTTTTTTGGATGTAAGACAAAACTGCTATAGAGGTTGGTTTTATAGACGGCATCCCTACTTGTAATTCTATTTCCTCATATGTTGGAGTATTTAATTCAACTTAAATGATTAATGCCGTTGATTGAATATTCGACCCAATTGATTGAAATAAGATGAATGCACACAAGGAAACTAACCATTGATTGATGGTTGAATATATTTGTACAAGTAAATAATAAAGAAAAATTTCAACACCAAGTAGAATTTGATGACAAAAAATAAACATTCTAAAGAAATTATCAATATCTGAAAAATGCATGTTAGGGATGGGCATGAGTCAGGTACCCGACCCTAAAAGGATTTGGGTGACCCGATTTTAACATGTTAGATTAGCAATTTTTTGATCATAAATCGACTCTAATGTCCTCGGTACTCAATAAACAGAAGCGAGTCACAAGGCACCCAAGTTGTCCTTTTTTTGTTTAACTAAAATATGTAATGACTACTTGACTAGACTAGAACGCAAAATCATACACTAAGGTCTAAGGCCTTCCAAAATTTTCCACACTCCTCTAATTCTCCAAAAAATTGTATATATCCACTAATTTATGTTACTAATTGAAATGACTCACTCTATAGTCTCAATTTATCTCGATTTTGATAATTAACAAACTAGTGACAATGTATAATACTATTTTACCACGATGTAATTGCAGTAAAATTAGTTAGAAATAAAAAATAAGTGAAAATAGAATGTAAAAAGCTGAAGCGAATGACCTCCCCAAAGGAAGCGAACGTCCAGTTAATCATGACTATGTGCATTTATCGAGACGTCCAACCCCAAAGGAAGCGAACGGTCTAGTTAATAGTTTCAATAAATTTACCATAAAGCCCTTATATCTTCTAATATTTACATAATTACCCCTTGGGTCGTGTACCCCAAGTTTTTATTTTTTTGACTCGTATCCTAACTCAAAATTTGCAAATACCTGACTCTAAGTTGACCCGCTGAGGAAAACAATTTTAGGTGCCTTATTTTTAAGGTCGAGTCAGGCGGTTTTCGAGTCCTCGAGTTTTTTTCCACACCCGTAATGCTACATGTGATTTATTGTATCCAAATGATATACTATAGCTTATCCTACAAAAATGGACATCCACACCATTTTTTATTATCCACTGAACTTCTCAACCGGATTTGTGCTTTCCATTTTATAAATATTCCATCCGATTTCTACAATTTCAATGGATAACCCTTGTGTGTATAGCCAAATATCTTCTTGCGCCATTGACTTCTCATAATAGTGGCTGTCTTGTACCATATCAATTGTACAAGGCAACCACTTAATACGTGAAAGAGTTTATACACTAAAGATTAGAAGGATATAAAAATGCTTGAACACTTACCTATGCTCAGATATTGACATAAATTCTTGAACACTTACATGTTGAAGTGCTTAAGACGGACTAAAGTAACAAATTGTTATGTCCAACAGTAATTTTGAATTTCTGGAAGAGCGGGAACTAGGGGTGTTCATGGACCGGGTACCCGGTCCATGGATAAAAAATGTGAACCGAACCGGTCTTTGCGATTCGGCAAAAATTCGAACCGCAAACCGGTCCATATGTCGTGGGTACCCGGTCTTCCGGTTACCCGCAAAACCGGTTCGAATAGGGCGGGTACCTGACCCGATCCATAATAATTTACCTATATTTTTAAAAAAATAAACAAGAAAAATTACAAAATATTATAAATCACTAATAATACAAACATTAATATCTTAAAGTTAAATTACATCCAAAACCTTAATCTTCAAAAAAACAAAAATTAAATAAATAAGAAAACAATCACTTAGTCTTTCAAATTTCATCTTTTCATTTCAATCAACATAAAAACATAAATATTCAACAAATAACCAAAAACTATATAAACAAGAAAATAATCACTTAGTCTTTCAAACTTCATCTTCTCATTTCAATCAATGTAAAAACATAAATATTCAACAAATAGCCAAATGAACACCCAAACTAACATGTGAAATTACATAAGTAACATGTGAAATTACATAACTACCCCCATTTCAGTTCGGTTCGGTTACCCGCCGGTTCGCAAAAATGTGAACCACGAACCGACCCGGTTAAAATATAACCCGCCCCGCAAACCGTCCCACCACCAAAAACCGGTTCGGTTACCCTTTTTTTCGGTTCGGGACGGATCAGTTTTTCCGATTTTTCGATTTTTCGGATTTTTTTGAACAGCCCTAGCGGGAACACAAACTCCAATAGGGTATTTTTACTTATTGCCTTCTTAACTCCTGATCCTTTGCTGTAATGGAGGCGAATTCCATGTACCACACATATGTACTTCTTGTCAGTTGCAAAAATGCATTTCAAATATGATATATAAATAAGATAAAAGTAATTATGCGCAAAAAGTATTTTCACATAAAAATAGATTTTCCTGCTCGTGTTTCGGTTATTCTTTTTTAGTTGTATTTTGACTTCATTCTTTTTCTTTTTTTTTATCATATGGTGGAATTTCATTAGATTGGATTTTTGGAAATCATTTCATTCCAAAATTGTGAAGTCTTTCTATTTGATTAGATCGAACCTTTGGAAATCGTCCACTTTCAAAATTTTGAAGAAAAATTGAAATTTGCAAGTTTTATATTTCAACAAAAAGTTTTCCAGGAGAATTTGTAAAATTTTTAAAATAATTTAAAAAGTTATAATAAGCACATAATTGCCTATCATACATATTGAAAACAAAAATTTAGAAATTCAACATACATAGTTTCATTTCCTTAAAAAAAGTAATTGTTGAAGATGTTGAAACTGAATTCATAGCACAACTAGATTAAGTACATTAAAATTATTTAATCTGTGCATTGCTCAGGATAACATATTTATTCAATAAATAGTTGTAGTTTTGTGTTCACACGGTATTTGTTCACGTTATTCAACAAAAATTAGTTCATTTGATTTATAAATTAGATTTTATATTTAATAGTTTTTTAATCATTCTAAAGAGACTTTATCTTAGAAAATTAGAGAAATGCTTTTATAAAAATGTTTTGAGCAAACAAATTGAACATATATTTAGTGTCTAACATGCAAAGGATTATCGTAATTGATAGGAGATAAAGTGTGCATATTTTTTGAATATAGGGGGTAAAGTACAATTTGGTGCTAACTACAAGGTGTAAAGCTTAACTAACCCTTATTTAAATGAAAAGATAAAAGTTGTTGGAAGAGCGAAACATTATAAACTTAATTTGAGTAGAGTGAATAAGATTCTTGCATTGGATTAATCAGTTGAAAGGAAAATTAGATACAAAACAGGTATATTCATTATACAACAAACTTAGCATATGCGATTAAAAGACAGGAAAAATTACCGAAATATTAAATTTTTTAATTTATGAATAGAGAGTTACAATTTTTGAATAATTTTTTCTAATTAAAAGAAACTATCTTCTGATTTGTTTCTTCAAAAGATTTATTGCAATTGTTAGCAATTGTTGAAGTCTTGCTCTTACATTAAAGACAGTGTTTTCTACAATTAGAAGAGTGCTTCATATCTCAATACAAATTCAGGAATTTCATTTGAGAAACAAATATCTTGAAAGAATTCTGTAGCGTTTCTACAAATTTGGAGATCTGAATATATGTTAAGTTGTGATGGTAGATCTCATTGTCGTAGCCAAAATTTATAGTGTACTTGACTTAAAAGAAATGTTACAAAATCTTCCATATTTCTAAGCTCAAAAATCCGATTTACAATGACTTAAAAGAAATGTTACAAAATCTTCCATACCACTAAGCTCAAAAATCCGATTTACAATAGACTTTAAAATGGGTCAACTTAAGTAGTCAAATGTAAATTACATTAGTTAATCACTTATATCTGTAAATGGATTTTGCACATATTTGATACGAGGGCCACGTAGGGATGTTCATGGACCAGGTACCCGGTCCATGGACAAAAAATGTGAACCGAACCGGTCTTTGCAGTTCGGCAAAAATTCGAACTGCAAACCGGTCCACATGTAGCGGGTACTCGGCCTTCCAGTTACCCACAAAACCGGTTCGGATAGGGCGGGTACCCAACCCGGTCCATAATAATTTACCTATATTTTTCAAAAATAAACAAGAAAAATTACAAAATAATATAAATCACTAATAATACAAACATTAATATCTTAAAGTTAAATTACATCCAAAACCTTAATCATCAAAAAAACAAAAATTAAATAAATAAGAAAACAGTCACTTAGTTTTTCAAATTTCATCTTTTCATTTCAATCAACATAAAAATATAAATATTCAACAAATAACCAAAAACTATATAAACAAGAAAATAATCACTTAATCTTTCAAACTTCATCTTCTCATTTCAATCAATGTAAAAACATAAATATTCAACAAATAGCCAAATGAACACCCAAACTAATATATGAAATTACATAAGTAACATGTGAAATTACATAACTACCCCTATTTCAGTTCGGTTCGGTTACCCGCCGGTTCGCAAAAATGAGAACCGCGAACCGCCCCGATTAAAATATAACCCGCCCCGCCACCAAAAACCGGTTCGGTTACCCTTTTTTTTGGTTCGGGGCGAATCGGTTTTCCCGATTTTTCGGTTTTTCGGGTTTTTTTTAACAGCCCTAGGGCCACGTAAAATTGGTCCAATTCATAAGTCAAAATATTTGTGAATTTCTCAGAATCTAATTATATTTAATTAAGATCGATTTAATTTATTTTATTCTTGACTAAATAAATTAAAATAAATAGAAAATTTTATTGTCTATACCCGTATTTGCAATTGACCCCAAGCTACAAAGTAGAGAGAAAAATTAATCTAAATAGGAGTTTGTTCACACATACACATATATATCATACGCACTCATGATAGATTTATATGTCACACGTATTCATGAATGCTACCTAGAGTATAATTTTACTCTTTAATTGTACAACGCGAAGGCCTTTTATGTTGGGCTCCTCTTTTTTTAAATTAAACTCGTAGCCCCACGAAACATTATGATGAAGTCGTTAATCTCAGTTGAAGGTTATCACTACGTTATCTCTTTTTGAACTGCTATAACTAAGTAAAGAAAAATAAAAGTATCACATACTATAACTTATAATCAAGTTACAATCCATTCTCCACCACATAACTATCCCGAGTAAATACAACACAGATAAAGATAATAACAATAGTAGTGTGAAAAAAGTTGTGATACTCAAAGGCACCTCATGCAACTGATTTTATTATAGATTATAGATTAATACGAATTTTAACTGAATTTTAAAAGAGTCTCATATCATTCCAAAATTACTACTATGTTCCTATGGATTAATACTAACCTAACCTAATCTCAAAAGCATCCTATATTATCCTAAATTACTAAAAACAACAACTTAAAAGTCAGGAATTCGCTCTTAACTAAACAAAAATCGAAACAGCTACCACAATTTCGTTTAACCTCAAATCCTAAAGCCAATGTGCCACCATAATTTTTTTGATATAATTTAAAATCCTAAACCCTGAAATCCTAAACTTTAAAACCCTAATCCTTGAACCCTAAACCCTAATTCAATATGAAATATAAAATCTAGTAATAAAAATGTATGCAAAAAGTTTTGTATTTTCCCCTTAAGAATTAACAGTTAAACACAAGCTTGGAGACAATTTACATACACTATATTAAGATGTATAAAATAAGTTATATACTGCAATAAGAATAATTATTTATTCAAGAAACCAGAACTCCAAGATACCAGTCAAGAGTTTGTTGTTCTCTTTGATGGTGTTATTTTTCTAAAAATAAACTTGTAGCCCCATGATGCATTATACTGAAGTCCTTAATTCCTGCTGAAAACTTCCTGAAATTTATCGGGACATTTAGCCAATATCTTTTTGAACATACGGACACTACCGTCATCCTTTCTCTGGTAATCGACCATCCGTTCATAGTTCCTGGATATCCGGCTGCATCTTTCCTCCAAACTCCCAAAATGTACTTGTACTTTGTCGCATCCTTCATCAAGTCTCTCTAGTTGAAGATGTTCAACAAAAGCTTCTTGATACTTCTCAGGACATGTAGCTATGGGCCTTATGTAGCGGTCAGCGACACAAGAATCTCCATGGCTTTGAAAACAATTGTTAAAGACATTAAACAGCTTTTCACACACTTTATCCTCGGATAAGAATTGCCTTAAGAACTCTTCAACGGGCATATCCGAACTGTCGTTTTGATTTGTTGTCCCACTGCCCCCAGAACTTCCTAGACGGAAACGACCACTTCCGGGTTGATATCCTGAGTACTTTCCTCCGGAACCTGAACCACCCCTCCTTCCTGAACCACCACGACCCATGATGCTGTAGGCTCTCTAGCACGCAGGATCAGCAATGGCAGGGCCGACAGCAAGCTATGAAGCCGCTCCTCTCCCTTGCCTGTCTCCCTTGTCTGCTGTATGTTTGTCCACGATTTCAATCAAGTAGGTTTATCTACCAAATATGAAATCAGGCCTCAACCGCTGTTAATGGGCCAAAGTTAATTGTTTGTGTTGGGTTGAGTTTGGGTAAAATTAGCAAACCGTTCGTTTTTTTTTCCCTTCATCTCATTGGAAATCTGAATACATCGTAGGAGGCCTCATTTTTGTAAATTTTTGTAGTAGTGTGAATATGCATCTCTGTATTTATTAATCCATAATTTATTTTTGCTAAATTTCTTTGTCAATTAGTATTTTATTACTATTTTACTTTTGCCACTTATCTATTGATAGAAAAATATAATCTATTGATAGAAAAATATAATGGAAATAAATAATTTCTGTGAAAAGCTCGAGTTATTTGCTAATGTAAAGATAACATTAGAAAGCACAAAAAGACTCTAAAAACTGTATTATAGATCCTCCACGACTGCAAAATCAATCCTCACCATAACTCGAGATGACACAGCCTAGCAAAAGACAAGACTACTGCACACATACAACCTTAAGTTTTACAAATTCGATCTCATTCCCTTGATAATCAACAGTGACTCTAGTAATACTACAGCTTGCCTTTCTTATCAAAATTCACCAAATTGTACAAATGGTTGAAGGATGTTCTTTGTTTTGGGGTTGTTCCATTGCAGTGAGTCCCAACCAAGTAGACTAATTTCAATCGCTTGAAGAGCTGGGGGAGCTGATGGTTGTCCATTGATTAAAGGAAGAAAGAGAGGTATCTTTTCTAGATTTCGACAGTTTATTACCCCAATTCTCTCTATGTTATCACACATTAGTATGCCCTTGCAAATATACCTTAATCTAGGATTCCCGAGCAGTGCCAGTTTCTTAAGATTTGGAAGGATGCTAATAACGGTCCTTGACCATTGGTTTCCGTTGCTTGGAATTACATCCATGTAGCCTCCTTCATCTTCTGCTATTATCTCCTCCAATTCATTGCATCCCCAGAGTTTAAGTACTTCGAGACTTTGCATGTGTTGTAGCAGCCTTGGTGTGAATAACTTCTTGATTTTACTGCAACGATCGATGAATAGAGACTTAAGGCAAGAAAAGGTGCCGTCAGGAAGAGAGATTGGATGAGCTAGTGAGTCGCATTCGAAGAGTCCGGCAAAATTGGGCAAGCAAAAAAGTCGCAGATGCTTGAGGTTTTGTAATGGAGCCCCAGGATTCATTTGACCCTGCACCACAAATTGGTCGGACGAAGAGGACAGCTTCAAGATGCATTTGAGTTCACTACACCCTTCAATTGTGCAACCCGTCAAGCCTCTTGTTTGAATATTGAACTGCGAGAAAGTATCATTTAAGCAGCTATTCAATCCACGACAAGCACAGATTTCTAGTTCTTGAATGTCATCGGGTAGCATATTTGTAGCCTTTCCTCCTTCAAGACTAAGTTTTGTAAAACTGAAAACCACTTTCTTGTTTGCCATTCGTTGAACATGTCCATTCAAACCTCTGAGTAGGCCCGAACCAACTTGGATGACATAAAAACTAGGTCTGTTGTGGCGCTGGCGAGAACTGACAAATTGACTGAATCTATCAGCTTCAGCGAAACCGCCAATAAATTCTTCCAACTGCTTTAATCCTTCTAATTCTTGTATCTGTACTTGTACCTGTCTTGGTATTCCGAGGCTTTGAAGACGGGAGAGTTTGGATAGTATCCCATCTGGTAATATCTCCAAATTTGTTTGAACCATATTTAGGCAATTGAGATTGACCAATCTTTCAAGACCTTCAGGGGCATTGCTTAATTTAGTATCAGACAAATCTAACTGCCTCAATGCCTTGAGCTTTCCTAAGGACGGCACAAATCTGAGATCACGACAAGAAAATAGCAATAGTGCGGAAAGATTCTCCATATCTGATATACAATTGGGTAGCTCTTCAAGGCTACGGTTACAACTTAAATCCAAAACTTGGAGGGCACCAAGGTTAGCAAAGAATGAATTTGGAATTGACCTGAATTCATTACCCCATAACGTTAAGGTTGAAAGTTTAGGACAGTTGGGTGATGTGCCTGAAGGAATTGATGATATAATGTTGAATCTCAATGAAACCTTGTCTAGATCCTCTTTCCATTCACTATTGTCTGGCATATCTCTAAGCCAAATTCCAGCTTTCACCATGTACTTGGGATTAGTCTCTGTTATCTTTAGCGCCATATCTCTCACCAAATCGTGCATCTTCACATATTTAGCTTCTGTATCATCATCTTTGATCTTTAAAACACCTTCCAACAAACAAGCATTTTCAAGTTTATTCAGTATTGCATGACCCTGTTCAAACTCTGCCCGCCTGCTTCTCCTTTTATCCAAGAGTCTTTCCATAATGAAGCTTGCTATTAATTCATCTCTTTGAATTTCGTAATCTTCAGGGTATAACGAACAATACAAAAAGCAGTCTTTCAACCTTTGATCTCTCAAGCGATTATAACTGTAGTGCAAAATTTTGAAAACCTCATCATCTGGTCTAATTCTAACAGAAGGATCTTCCAGCTGTTCTAATGCATCCCTCCACTCATAGATGTCATCCGTCCCTTTCATGCTTCCCGCCACTGTTATGATGCCTAGTGGTAAGCCTGCACAATTTTTTGCCATAGACTTGGCTACTTCTTCTACTACTGGGGAAAGTTCCACACAAAACCCAAGTTTCTCTTGAAATAACGACCAACCTTCCTGCTCTGAAAGTGGTTTCACTTTTATTTCCTTCTGGCATCCCATAGTACGACACACATCTAATGATCGACTAGTTATAATCAACTTGTTTCCATCAACTCTTTGAGGGATTCCCATGTTCTCCATGTCAAAATGTGTCCATACATCATCCAATATGAGCACAAAATTATTCCTTCTCTTTAATGCATGGAACAATTGAGCTGCTCTCTTTTTCTCATTGTCCTCACCTGAAAGATCTAGATGTAGGAACTCAGCAATGTCATTTTGCAATTTAGGAATGTTGGCCTCTTGTGAGACAGTTATCCAATGAACATTTCCTGAAAATTTTGCTTCTTTTAAGAGATTGTTATGGACAAGTGTGGCCAAAGTTGTTTTGCCTACTCCTCCCATACCATAGATGCCAATACCAGAAATCTTCTCATCCATTAAACATGCCCAAATCTGCTTCAAATTTTGTTCAAATGCTTGGCCTTTCCATTTTGTTTCTATTAGAGGCAATTCTTTTGTCTCACATGCATCTAGCAAGAGCCCTCCAGAAAATTCACCCTGATGAATAAGATCCTCAATTTTCTCCATCATTGTTTCAACATGTCGTATGAGTTGTATACGTGAGTAAAATTTAGCTTGCTGAACTTGTTCTCTCAAAGTCCTGAATTCTGTCTTCCTTCTTTCTACTTCTTTCAACCATTCTTCGACTTCCTTCTTTCTTTTCTTTCCTGATTGTGATCTTGTCATTGTGACCACATCAGTTGCTCGATGCATCAACAGATTAATTTTTGTTTCAAGATTTTGCATCTTGTCCTCAAGGCCATGGTAATCTTGTAACCATTTTACGCCAAGATCCATAAGTTTATCAACCATTATATAACTGCAAGAAAACTAGAAGGACCAACATTATTTGGATGATTATTCTTTGAGGTATTTCTTAGAAAATATTACTGTAGTAATTTCAGAAATTACTTTGATAACTGTGTGTGTACATGAGACAAAAAGTTGATTTGAAAGTGAGTTTGAAGTTTTTAAAAACAAGTTTTTGAAAAACATAATCAAAAAATTGGAAAAGAACCTTAGGATCTTTTTTTTTTTTTTAAAGAAGAACCTTAGGATCTTGAAGCAACAATAAAACTAAAAACTATATATTTATACTCGTATTAAAAGTATGGTAAGTCTTGTTAGTGCTAGCAATTTTTAATAAGCGGGATAAATAATATAAAATAGTCAACATAATTGCTCTTTGAAATTTTAAGTTTTATGAAAATCAATTTTAAGTTTATACTCATTGCCTTGTTCCTTTCATTTTACTTGAATGATATTGATAATTAGATTATTATGAAAAAAATAAAATGTAAAAATAAAAACTAAGAATGCACGTCTTTGACACAAAATTTTTCTAGACATAACTAATTATGAATTTTCAGGCATCTCGATTACGATTTGAAGCTATTGCACTCTCAATTCCTACTAGGCTCATTCTCTATATTACCCTTGCCAATCCCTTTGAAAGGAAAAATTCATACATAAACCTGATTTACGACTTTACCTAGGAATTTTGAAGTTTAAAAGAGAGCCATATAAACAAGCAAATCAAGAAATTGTATGGAGGGACATTTGGTAGGAAAATGCAAATCAAGGCTTGTTTGCTACTTCACAAATATCTAAGTTAACATATTCTAATTTCTTTAAGAACTTCATTCATATCCAAGCTTTCACATGTTTGAATTTGCTCTAATTTATTCTCCTATGAAAACTTGGATAATTTACTACTTTTCTTGGATTTTTCATTATAATTGCTTCTCGACCCAATTTACCCAAATACATCCAAAATATATTTGAACCCAAGTTTGAAAAATTATAGGTGTATAGTTTTGGTTCAAATATGGATGTAGGCACGTCAGACTTGCGAAGTAGAAATTGTTAATTCATACAGAAAAATTATTGCAGAACATGATCCAAGAGATCTACATGTTTGAAGGTTTCAATAGAGTAGTAAAGCAACTCTGAATGTATTTTGAGTTTCTAACATGAAACCATACAAACAAAGCACCAGATTTCAAGATACATATATTGGGAGTATATAGAGTAACATTTTGTACCTTGAAGGCTTGAACAAGTGCTGAAATTTCCAAAACTTAATAAAAGAATTTGGTGAACTTTGGAAGAAGGTTCAATCGAGAACGAACAAATTTCTTGAATCAGACCAGCGGCAGAATATTGAGCTAACAATCAAAACAAGAATATTGATTATGAAGTCTTTGAGGTCGTGGGAAGTGTTCTCTTTTTAATTTTTTTTTTCTTTTTCTGGGAAGAAAATTTAGAATTGAAGTTAAAAGAGCACTTCAGAAATGGGGTTTGAAGAAGAGATAAGACCCTCCAAATGTAATTATTTATTGTCTTCAGGAATGAAAATAATTCCACAGAGGCTCTTATGAGTTAATATCAGCGACTCCAAGTGAGAGAGAGGAAATAGAACTTCAATAGTCCTTTTAGATACGTCAGCTAGTAACTAATCATGAATCATATCCACACAATCAAGCATTTGGTGGGTTAATTACCAGAATATTTATGTTTTTAATCAAAAAATTAAAATATTTGTGTCTTTATTCGTCCTCCCAAATGATAAAATTCGTTTTTGAGGGATCAACTGCCTTCTTCAGATTTGTTTGAACCAAAAAATTTAATATGAAGTCAATTCTTAAAAAATATCTTCAAGTCATACAATTCTTAAAAAATATCTTCAAGTCATACGCGTTATATCTCTCTCACACTAAAGGTCTAAATGAAGTCGATTTCAATGAACTTCATCATTTTGAGAGTACTAATGAAAATATTAATATTTTATTATTTTTCGTACAACATAAATATTTTAGTTAATAACTCAAAAATTTGCTGGCTCACAGTTAACCCCTTTATAGTCTCTCCATCCCATAGATATAAGCCTGTTTATTTTCTCACATAATTAAGAAATGTAATTAATATAGTTACAACAATAATTTTTTATTCATACTTTTTTCAAATACCCGTTATTAACATCATATCATTTATTCAAAATACAAAACACGTATTACTATATTGTTCTTATAACTTTAAGTACTTTAATTTTTCAATATACATTAAATATGAGCATGTTAGTAAAATTATAACCTAACTACTTTTTGAAAGAGGAAATAGGCCTATAATTTGTAATAAACGTAAAATGAAAGTGAGCTTATACTTATGGTACGAAGGGAGTATTGTTTATTTTTTTCAAATTGATTAACTTCACTTGTGTGCTTATTTGTATGCGTGTAATTGGTTTTCAAACTGGTTTATCACTGGTTCTATTTTTTATGTTTCCAAAATGACTTGCTATGTTACTTAGCACATTTCATTTCCAATATTGCCCTTCTTCAAGCCCATTTGTTTTGTCTTGCATGTTTAGGTTATTGAATATCTGACTCTCATTTCTTATTTTAGACTTGGGTAAAAAATAAAACTATACCTTTGGGATGGAAAGAGTACCCGTTTTGCATACTCTAAGGGGATGTTTGGTATAAAAGAATTAGGAATGGGAATGGATATTGACAGTAATGACAATCATTTAATGTTTAAAAAATAACTATTACTATCATTCAATCAAAATAAAAGTAGGACTGTCAATGGGGCCGGGCTAGTCCTAACCCGACCAGCAAAAAGCCCGTGAGCGCAACTTTTTATCGGGCCAATTTGAGCTTGGGTCAAAATATTAGGCTTGAAATATTTTTGAACCGAGCTCGGGCCTCAATAGGCTCAGCCCGTATAAAGCCCGGCTCATAAAACATATATATATATATCCCAACCCAAACATAAAATTGCCCCCACACACACATATATAATATAAAATTATGTATAATATATTAACTAATGATATCATTAAATCTTAATATGTATAATATAAAAAAAAATCTTAGTATGTAATTTGTATATAAAACATAAAGCAATTTCATTGCTTTTTGAACAAAAAGTTGTATAATATAAATAACAACATGATTATTGACTCTAACAAAAGAATAGTGTAAGATTTTCTTGTCAAGTTATTATTACTTCCACGTGGAAATAGAGTTTAACTTTTCTCTTAATAATGAATGTAGACTTTACATCTTACAATGGATTTGTACAACATGTGAAATCGCTTGTATTAAGCTTACTCAGGGTGTTTGGTTTAGGGGAATTAAGGAGAAAAATGGGTATCATAAGTAATGACACCCATTGTTGATATTTGTTAAACAAGTATCACTATCATTCAATGGGAATGATAGTGATTAATTGGAGTGTTAATGATTTCTCCAAAATACTATTCTATCAAATCCATTAACCCTTATGATTAAGGGCAAAAACACACCTACCAAAAAAAACACATATCTTTTGAGTTACCCATCCCCAATATACTATTCCTTTCCCTCTCTCTCTCTCTCTCTTATATATATATTTTTTTTATTTTTAATATTTTTATTAGTACTTTATAAAATTTTTATAAAAATTCGTTTTAATATTTTTTTAATTCAAATTTTTAAAAAATTGAATTAAAAATCAAAGATATATGGTAATCTCTGTTGAAACAATAAAAATTAATTTTTTAAGGTTATCATTTGCATACAACTCAAATTTGAGCATGGCTATATTTAAAATTGAAGAAATCTTTTTAAAAATTTTCTTTAAAAAGATACAAAATAAGAAATCTAAAAAATATGTATATCATAAATATAGGTTTAAAAATTTTTAAATTTATTTGAAAGTTATTCTAGTAAACCAAACAAGTATTTTTATAATGATACCCATCCAATTATTAAACCAAATATGTTGGGGGAAATCATTAAAACCCATACTCATAATAGGGTTAATGATACCCATAGTGATAGTGATTGAGGAATTTGAACCAAACGGCCCCTTATAGTACTTAAATTATACCTCGATATTTCTATGGGGCTATTCAATTGTAGGAATATCTCAATAGGCTTAAGCTCGTAAGCTTAAGCTCACAACCCGAATATTTTGTGAGTTGAGCCTAAGCTTCACATTTAAAAACCTGAAACTAGCTCGAAACTTATAACCCGATTAATTAAGTGAGCTAAGCCTGAATTTGTTAAAACCCGGCTTATAAAACCCGATTGACAGGCCTAAATGAAAGTGATTAATTAGAATCTTTATGATTTCTCTAATATACTATTCTATCAAATTCCTTAAGCCTTTTAGGGGAATGATACCTATTCTATTACTAAATCAAATATGCTGGAAAGAATCGTCAAAACTCATACTGATAGTAAATTTAATGATATTTATAGTGATACTGATTGAAGAAATTGAACAAAACAACTCCTAAGAGACGAGAAGTGTCAAAATAAGCATTCCTTGCTAGTGTTAATATGATTTTTCTTTTTTTTTTTGAAAACGCATTAATATGATATTGACTATCAAGTTTTCATATTGTTATGGTTCAAATCAATTGAGTAGCTTGGTGGAGGGTGGGTATCAAGTGAACCACGCACATCCTGTGACATGCCACGTGGCGCACCATAATCAATTATATATCGCTAAACAATATAAGATGTGACCCATCATTATTACATGACGATAAATTATTGGTTTTAATATACTACATGACAATGCACGTGGTGCATTTAATACTTTTCTGCTTGGTGGACATAACAAATAGAAGTAAAAATCACGTCTTGAGTTAGTTCATATATTTGACTATGGGTTTACACAATTGTGACCGTTTTCATTTCTTAAAAAAAAAAAAATCTCATAACCTTCTAAAGATATTAGTGATTAAGGACACTCCATGTATGCAAGTGACAAAATTAAAATTATTTGTAATTACTTGTAATTATGAAAAATTATCAATGTTCTTATATATATATATATAAAGAAGGAAGAGAGATGACAGACCAAGTGTACTAGTATTTAAGGGGTGTTTGGTTTAGAGGAATCAAAAAAGGGAATGGGTATTAATGACATCCATTGTTAATGTATGAAAAACAACTATCACTGTCATTCAATCAAAATGAAAGTAATTAATTAGGATCTCTATGATTTTCCTTAAAATACTATTGTAGCAAACTCATCAAACTTTTTAAGAAAAATGATATATATTCCGTTACTAAACTAAACATGTTAGGGAGAATCATCAAAAACATGTACTCATAATAACATTAATAACATCTGTCGTGACAGTAATTGAGAAATTTTAACCAAACGTCTTCCAAATTTTTTTCTTGAATAATAATAAGCTAGATCACTATCATGGTGACTCACCTTAAAGGTAGTTGTTGGAAGAGGATAAGAGTAATTATGTGAAAACGAAACTCAACGCTTTCAACCATGCTAAAATTTTCAATGTTACATGTGTACGAAAAAGACGATGGGCGATGATTCCGAAGGAGGACCGGTGTTCCCTTCACTCATTCACACACAGACTTTGAGATAAAAGGCCGTCAAAAAGGCGGGTCATATGGACAACCAGGATGTGGAATGTTGCTAGTGATCGCAGTCGTAGCCCAAATAATAAGTGATGTGATGTGGATGAAAGGAATTAACCACCTAGACCAGGAAAGCACTCCAAAAGTTCAGAGTTTAAACGGCAGTCTTGACAATTACAACAAAAAAAAAAAAAAAAGGAAGAAGAAGAAGAGAAAAGAGAGAAGGATTAGGTGTTAGTTATCTTAAGAGTTACACCAAGTTGTGTGCGACGAAATCTTGAGAGTTTCACCTCAAATAGTGCGAGACAAAAATACCTTTTAATAAAAATTGATTTCAAGAGAAAAAAAGAAAGATATTTTGTCAAGCAATGGAAGTATTTTAATAATCCTACATTTTAATTTTAACGTCTTATTTGGTTTTTTTCAGTCTGCTTTATAACAATATTCTTTTTTTAAAAGAAAATTTTAAATTACAAAGTATACGTAAGTAGAATCACATGTTTAACATTATTTCTTTACATTTCTATTAACTAACGTAATAGACCTTTATCATTAACTATTTAAACTATTTTTCCATCTCTTTCTCTCTTAAAACTCATGTCGATTAAAATTAAACTATGCAATTTTATATGGAAAGAGTCATTCAAATTTGTTGTAGATTGAGAATTACATTTATGTAAATTTTATTTATTACAACATACACGAATAAATTTCAACAGTTAGCAATAAAATAAAATAGTTCCAGGGCCAAATTATATCCACGAATTATTTAGCATCAATTGCCACTGCACCCCCCCCCCCCCGGTCCCCAAAAAAAAAAAGAAAAATTTCCCCAAAAAAAGGAAAAAAAAAACAATTTTTTTCTTTGTGGTGCTGTCGTTCAAAATGTGGACCATTTTTTTTTTTTTTTTTTCTGTTTGAATCGTAAGACTAAAAATGCAAGGGTAACCCACTTGGGATAGCGAGAGAAGGATTTTGGTACCCAATTATATCAATCTAAATTTTGAAGTGCCACATTAGGAAACATAGAGGTATTCAGAGCATCATTACCGTTTTCCCTTCTAATGGTCCTTCTGATTCCTGAAGAGAAAATTTTACTACTGTTTTTGGTTGCACGTATACATAGTTTGGCTCTTGGTATCAAATTATACGAGCATCTCAGGGAAAAGTATTAAATGCATCACGTGCATTGTCTCGTGATGTATAATAACCAATAATTTATCGTTACGTGATAATAGTGGGATACGCTTTGTATTATTTGATGATATATAAATGGTTTTGGTACACCACGTGGTACACATAGTGCACCTAATACGTAATCACCATATCAGGTTACTTGAATTTTAGCTCAAAGTGTTCGATAATTGCTTGAAAGCTATATATTATTTGTCAATGCCTTCGGGATGAAAAGGACGCTGCAAAATTTCATCAGCTTTAAGTCCAGGAATTCTCTTTAACATAATTCTAGGTTTATCAATATTTAAGAGAATTATTATCGGCCACTCCATATCTGTTAATAGGGCTAATTGCTAGAAATATTGTGAAAAATAAAATTTATCTCAAAAATGTGTTGATTGAGGTTGGGGTTCCGGATTAAGGGTTGCCGCCAACAACGTTAGCGGCGACCCAAGGATTTTTTCTTTTTTTTTTTATTTAATAGTGTTGCCGCCAACAATGTTGGCGGCAACAAAACATTTCCAAATTGCACTCCGGTCCCCGAAGGGCTGGAGTACAATTTGGTTAATTTGTAACCAAAAAAAAAATATATATATATATATATATATATATATATATAAACATTGTTGCCGCAGCAACCTAAAAAAATAGTAATATTTTTTTAAAAGTTAAAATATAAAATTAAAAACACAATAAAATATTTTAAAATAAAAAAATTGAATTAAAAATAATGTAATTTTTTAAAAATAAATTTGGGCAAAATAGTGTTAGTTTCATACGATTTTATTTTTTTATTTTAGTTAAAATATAAAATGAAAAATAGAATGAATAAAATATTTTTAAAAAAAATAATTTAATATTTTTAAATTAAAATTTTAAAAAAGATGGTCCAAAATTAAAAAATAATTTTTGAAATTTTGAATAGTCACATCGAACTTGTTAGGCATGAACACACTTTTTAATTAAAGGTTTAAGTTTTTTTAAGATTTTTTAGGATAAATGTTTGAGATTAGGGTTTCAATTTTTAGGATTTTTAGGATTAGGGTAGGGTTTTTTGAAATTAGGGCTTAATCTTTTCAGATTTTAAGATTTTTCGGGTTTAGGTTATAATTTATAATTTACAATCGATAGTTTGGAATTTAGGGTCTAGGGTATACGGTCAAGCTTTTAGGGTTTAGGATTAAGCTTTTCAGATTTTAAAATTATGCATATTAGGTGTTTTACAGATAAATTTAGGGTTTATGAAGTAACTAATTTTTAATTCATTTGAAACTAAATTATGTAATTTAGGCTTTAGGGTCAAGCTTTTTGGATTTTAAAATTATGCATATTAGGTGTTTTGCGGATAAATGTAGGGTTTATCAAGTAACTAATTTTTAATTTATTTGAAACAAAATTATGTAAATTAGAGTTTACGGTTAAGCTTTTCGAATTTTAAGATTTTTTAGATTAGGTATGTCGGAGAAATAAGTTTAGGGTTTTAGGTTTAATTGATTTGACACAAAATTATGTAATTGAGGGTCTAGGTTAAACTTTCAGGGTTTAGAGTTTTTAAATTAAGTGTTTTGGGGATATAAGGGTTTAGGATTTATCAAATAAATAAATTTTTATTTCATTTAAAACAAAATTATGTAACTTAGGATTTGGGTTATAATTTAGGGTTAAGAATCTAGGGTTAAGCTTTTAGGGTTTAGGGTTTAAGATTTTTTGGATTACCTGTTTTGGAGATATAATTTAAGGGTTTAGGTTTAATTCATTTGCAACAAAATTATGTAATTTAGGGTCTAGGTTAAATTTTCAGGGTTTAGGGTTTCTAAATTAGGTGTTTTGGGGATATAAGGGTTTAGGATTTATCAAACAAATAAATTACATATATTTTTTTTTTGGTTTCAAATTAACCAAATTGCACTCCGGCCCTTCGGGGACCGGAGTGCAATTTGGAAATGTTTTGTTGCCGCCAACCATGTTGGCAGCAACACTATTTGCTCTTTTTTTTTTTTTTTTGCCTTTATATTACAAATATGTAAAATTGCACTCCAGTCCTTGGAGGACTGGAGTGGAAAATATTTTGTGTTGCCGCCAACATTGTTGGCGGCAACACTATTAAATAAAAAAAAAAAGAAAAAATCCTTGGGTTGCCGCCAACGTTGTTGGCGGCAACCCTTAATCCGGAACCCCAACCTCAATCAACACATTTTTTAGATAAATTTTATTTTTCACAATATTTCTAGCAATTAGCCCTGTTAATAGTAATTTTCTTTGACAAAAAAAAATAAAGAGAATAATCACATTTTTTATTTTAATCACAACGTGAAAACAAGAGAGTTACCGTGCCCAAAAATAGAGTGGCCGTTGGACCACGGTAGAGAAACTACAAATCTAAACCCAAGATAGTAATTGACCCAATACTCAATAGGGCCATTAGGCCCATATCAAATTACCACAAAAGTCAAGATTACTTTCGTTATAAAAAAAATATTCTAATACTTTTTATATTAAAGGGCTTGAAAGCTTCTCCCTTGGCTTGTCTCTCTAAAAACATTACTGACTAAAACATCAGAATCCATTTTAAGTAGATTGAGAGCCATTTTAATTTGATTTATTTTGAATATTTTAAATGATATGTTGATTTAATTTAATTCAACTTAATTTTAATGCCTTAAAAGGCAAAAATGGCACAAGTGCCAATATAATTTAATTTAATTTATGGGTACAAGGATTACTCCAAATTTTCTTTGATTTTGATAATGTAAAATAACCAAAAGTTGAAGTGGAACCAGTGGCTTTACATATTGATAAAAAAACCTCGAGTTATACTTGAGGAAAGTGAAAGAAAAGAATTACAACAAAATAAATAGAGAATATACAGCATTTAGGTCCCATTTCAAAGATACTAATACAAATCAACCAAAATAAGAAACCATTCAACCATACTCAATTATATTGGTCTTTAGTCCATAATCATCCATTATGTCATCACATAATTTAACATATTAAATTAAATGAAAGCATAAAATTATTGAATTAGTTATAAATCATATACCTTATTCTTTTAATCTCATTAGAATAATCATTCTTGAAATATTAAAGATAAAAAATTTTAAAACTCAATGCTAAGAAATAACATAAGAAAAAAGTTACAAGGAATTCTTTTATCCAAATCATAGACAAATGAAACTTGTGGCAGACTAAGAACAATGAAAAAGCAATGATGATTCGTGCAAGATGGATTTTCCAATCCAACAATTAAAAAAAAAAAAAAGAGGGAAGGGAGAAGGTACAGCTTCCTAATCACTGAATAAAAAATATCTCCAAACAGGGTATAGCTATTCTTGGCCCAGACAAGCTCAGCCCATGAGTGAGCACAACTATTAGATCCAAAATTACTCGGCCCATTAGATCACGATGTAAAGCCGCGAATGTAGACTCAAAAAAGGTCTATGCCCAATACTCAAAATAGGCCATCAAGACCCATATCAAACCAGTATAAACGGGAAAAGTATACAATACACTACGTGCATTGCCACGTGGTGTACTAGAACCAATAATTTATCGCTATGTGGCAATGGTGGGTCATACCTTGTATTATTTGGCGATGTGTGATTGGTTCTAGTGCACCACGTGGCACGCCACGTGGCGCGCGTGGTGCACGCAATACTCACTCGTATAAACGTCAATGGTAGTTTCTTTTTAAGAATATTTTGCACTTTTTATATTTTCTTTATTGAAAGCATCTATCTTTAACCTTTATCTCTAAAAAACATTATTAACTTAAGCATCATAGTCGAATCAAATGCAAGGTCCTCACACTCTTTGTAGACTTAGGTCCACAAGTAAACCAATTGCACGCACAAAATAACATTTTTGAGTCGTTTTCCAGCATCAATAAGAGTGACTGTAGATGTAATAAATGATATAGGTATTTGTATCTTATTCACATTTTTAAAAAATCAAAGATAATGCCATTATCAAGTAAGAGAGAAGAGTGTCAATAAAGATTACCATATTTAAAGGTAGCAAGAGGATGGTATTTAAGGGGTTTTGGGTGGAAGGTTGATCCAATCAGATGAGGTGAAAAAGACATTTGTTCATCAAAATTCAACAGGAGGTCTAAGAGCTCGTACAACAAATTCGTAGCTTTGGATGTTTTTGTACGTGGAAGATAAACGAAGTGGCCCAGGGTTTCTCACGCTTGTGCTAAAATAGTATATACTGTATGAAGTGGCGGACAACACTAGTAGTTGCAAATAAGATATGACACAGAAGAAATATGATTTGGGGCAACAAAATTTGAAAAGCTTAAATTGTTCCACTACACATGTATTGGTTAAAGATTTTGAATGTTATTTCTATGGTTATATTACCTACGTATTATTAATATTTTGAACCATTTGGGGGTGTTTGATTTATGGGTACAACATTTAGAAATGAGTATCAAACTTAATGATACTTGTATTTCTTGTTTGGATTCATAATATGAAAATTATTATATGAGAATAAAAGTGTTAAAAATTGTCTCCTATTATTCTTACTTGTCAATAGTTGAGTTTCAAATTTTATTAACTCATTTATATAATAAAACTAATTCCGGTATGCCAAGCATATAAAAGAAAAAGACATAAATCTATAATGATAATGGGAATAAAGATTTTCATTCTAATTTGAACGTGAAACAAGCAGCTCTTTAATTCTTAACTTTTGTAAATATAGGGAATCAATTAAGTTGATTCGATCGAGTTAAATATCTAACTTATTGAGATTGAACTTATTTAAACATTTGAGTTTGTGAACTCAATTCAAACTCGATCAAGCTCTCGATGTTTTAACTTGACTGGACCAATTATACAAGATGAACTAAGTTTGACTTGTATATTTTTGTTTTTATTATTCCTGCGTGAAAACATTTAATTTCTGGGTCATGACAAGCTAAAAACTAAAGTTCCATTATATGGGAATATAAGTTATTGTGTGCGGCTGATCCTGCACTGCCATCCAAGTTTGAAATTTTCGTTCAAGACAATATTTTTGGTGTAAAAAGTTACAAAATTTGAATTCTTCGCACGAAATTCATGAGAAATGAAGTCATTGGAACATAGATTCAGGCCAGACCACAATTCCAGGAGCAGCCATCCGTAAACCTGTGACCACTACAAACAACATAAAGAAGTACATAGCAAACTGCCATTGGAAAATGCAACTACAAAGATTTGGAACCAAAAGCCCTTGCAATTAGCCTGTGTTTTATTAGGGTTTATTACTCTAGTAGTCCTCAAGCTCTTTTATGAGTATCAATTTAGTTCTCAAACTTTTAATTGTACCTATTGAATTTATCAACTTTTATATTAATTTTTAATTAGTCCCTTACTGCCAGTTCATGACAAAATTGCCTTGTTTGTGTCTTTAATTTATATACATTTTATCATTTTTCTTGCATTTACTTTTCTTTATTCCTTCGCTTCTCTCCCCATCTCTGTTTGCATTCCCAAGGATTCCAACCATAGGGTGTAAAAGGAAATGAAAAAAATTAAAAAATTGAAAAAATTGGATTCATCCGAACCGAAAAAGGGTGACCAAATTGAAATTCATCAAGCAAGCCAAAAGGGCATGCATGGACCAGTTAACCTGTTCATTTGCAATTTGACTAATTCTAATTGTTTGTACCCATTCAATACTAAAATTTAAAATTTTAATTAACCTTATACATAGACTGATTTGAATGTTGCATTTTCAAAATTAAAAAAAAATAAAATAGGTCGCATAAAACATAAATTCTCAACAAACGAACTAATTCATGTACTAGAAAACTCAAACATTAACTTCATTGTTCGTAAGTCAAGTATACATTGGATGATTTGGTAGAAGAAGTTTTTCGTGTTTTTAATTTTCTTAAAATGGAAACGGGAGAAGGAATGACAGAAGAAAAATGTAAAAAAAAAAAAAAAAAAGGGATTAAAAAGGGATAGAATAAAGAAAAATAAAAAATGTCATAAATAGAAGAGAAATGTTGGCATTAATTTGTACGTGGGACCAATTATTCACTACTTGAAGAACTCAATAGGCACAATATAAAGTTTAGAAACTGAAACTTATGAAAAAATTAGGGGATTATGTAGTACAAAAATATAAGACATTTATACTTTGATATAAACATTTTTTTGCTCAAGTGGTCATTTCCTACCATTGTGCCTTTGTTTCTTCTACATTGTAAAGGCAACAAAGTAGGGATATAATTTCCTTTCTTAAATATCCATACAAAACTGTCTTACGTAAGAACACAATCTAATTTTTCCCCTTACAGAAACAATGTACGACGTGGATTTTTTGGGTCACTTGCCAGGAAATGGAGCCATACAGACTAAAATCTTGCATCCATTGCTATGCTATCCTCATCTATCATGTGCTTGTTTAGCCACTGGTTTAATATTCAAGGTATAAGAGCCCACTACAAATAGAAATAAGATGGGCTGAAAGAGAGGGATGGCCGAGAAAAATTTTCTAACCACATGGGCGGAAGAGGAGAAAGAAGAGAGAGAGGAGAAGGGGGGGAAGCTACCTCCGGCATGATAATTGACGTAACAAATTAGTGAAAATTTCCTGCTTTTACTAGTATACACTTATTTATTTTGAGTTTATATCAAATAGTTTATTAATTAATTGAAAATTCATACTTATTTTATTTATCTAGTATAAACATATATATTTTGTGCTACATTTTATATTTTCGCATTACAGTTTAAACTCTTTTTTTGAAGCGTATTATAGTTTAAACTTTATTAGTAAAGTTTGAACAATATTTTCTTAATTTTTACATTAGAGTTGAATCTTTTATTTTTGCGTTATAGTTTAAACTCTTTTTTTGAAGCGTATTATAGTTTAAACTTTATTAGTAAAGTTTGAACAATATTTTCTTAATTTTTACATTAGAGTTGAATCTTTGAATTTTATATCTGTTAATTTTGAAATATATGCTCTCGCTTAGTGAGCTTTATAAATAAAAAATATCGAAAGCAAGAGTCCAACAAGGACACATTAGAGACTTTTGGGCCTGTGAGATGCGGGATTGGAATTGAGATGTAGGAGAGGTGACAGAGGGGTAGGGTGATTTTTTTTTTTCTTTTTTTTTTTCCAAGGCAGCGTGGGGTGGGGAATCGGGGGAGGCTACCGCTACCTCAGTCCACCATATTGCATCCCTATTGCCAGCATTCCCTAAACACGAAAGTTAACTATTGTTCTTCGAGACTCTATTTGTTTGATTCTGTTTTTTTGAAAAATATTTTTTAAAAATTTCATACACGTTTTTTAACTAACTCTTTATTTTATAAACACATTTATCGAAAATAATATTTAAAATTACTATAGTAATATTTTTTAAAAAATACCTCAAAAAACAACCATTCAGACGGAGGCAACTAGAATTTTTAAGCTTTTTGTAGCCTAAATTATAAAGTACAGCCTGAAAAAACATAACAATTTCAAAAACCAAAAATGAAATGAACCTTTTAATTTATTCGTATATGGATACTAGTCTTGGCATTTGACAACTAATATTTTGCTTCGGATTGGGCCACAAAAGTGAAATCAATTGATGAAAGTGAGACCATATATTTAAGAAATTAGACATTAGCCACTTGTAGTGGGTCATGCCGCAGCTAGCATTTGAAGGCGAAAGGAAGGACCACATATTTGCGGTCAGTGCCCATTGAAGTGAAAGAAATTGCTTAGGAGAAGGTGACAAAACAGAACTAAATTGTCCTTAGAGGTGAGAACAAATTAAATAGAGGTGTTGATTTTTTCTTTTTTCCAACAACGACAATGGTAGCAACCGAGTTGGACTGACAGCAAGCGAAGGTCCAACACCGGAGACTACGGCGAGACTTTAGGAGACGCCATCCACCATGGAGACAACTCGAACCCACAATTAATAACGTTGGTTGAACGAAATAAAATTGTCATTTATAACAGAATATATCCAGTGTAACAATATCTGGCATCAAGTTGAATCATGCAGCTAGACTCAACTAGTGGAAAATTTTCTAATTTTTCATAAAAATATCTCAAAATTAGAGAATTTTGAATGTGATCTTCTTCTCATTGGTTAGCTCACTACACTGACAAAGGGGTTAAATGCAGTTAATCTGGGGTGTTTTACACATAATTACTACTCCCTTCGTAACATAAAAGACAGGCGTATTTCTTTTTTTTACACAGATGAAGAAATTTAGTTAATATAACTACAATAATTATTTTGTGTTCATTCTTCCCTCAAATAGCCCTTATTAATATTAGATTATTTGTTCAAAATAAAAAGTACATATTACTATTTGTTCTTGGAACTTAGAGCACTTTAGTTTTTCAATATGCATTAAATATGAGTATGATAGTAAAATAACAAAATAACTAATATTTAAAAATGGAAATGAGCCTATAATTTGAGATAGACACAAAAGAAAAAGTGAACCTATCTTTATAGGACGGAGGAAGTAATGCTTTTGGTTAGTTTGAATAAAAGTCCAAGAAAACAATACTGGTAGTTTTGACTAAAGGACGATTTTATCTTAAAAGGTTAGTAGCATTAAATCCCCTCCAGGTGTAGCATGATTTAACTTCAATCTCTTACATAAATTTTGTGTCAATTGATTTATTAAACTGACAATAAATACTACTTTTGTTGTTGTTAAAAATAAAAACAAGTATGTTTCAAAATTAATATTCTAATTTTCAATCAAAACCAAAAACTGGTTGCCAAGAAAAATCTTGAATATGTCCCCCTACCTCTAGTAGGGTCAGGGTTTTCCACGGCAGCCCCATTCATCTTGAGTTTAGCCCAGAACTCAAATATTCAAATTTGAGTTTAATTTCTACTTAAACTATTTATATTTTAGTATAAAATAATATTCAAGTTTTGAGTTGTATTTATAAATCTTTTATAACTAATTTCAATTTTACATGGCAAATTTAAATTTAATAATATAAATGAGCTAACATTAATCATCTATACAGTGAAACAGCACAAAGCTCATGATGGGTTTTAATGCATTGACCAATAAAATACATATTTCGGGGTGTTGGGTATAGGAAAATCAAGAAAGAGAATAAGAGTCAGTAGTAATGACATTCATTGTTAATGTTTGGAAAATAGTTATTATTATTCTTCAATCGAAATGAAAAAGATTAATTGAAATGTTTATGATTCTCCCAAAATACTATTTTAGCAAACTCATTAACTCTTGTGGTGGGAATGATATCCATTCTATTATTAAACCAAATATATTAGGAAGAATCACTAAAATTCATATTCATAGTAGAATTAAAATATTTGTAATGATAGTCATTGGATAATTTGAACCTGACAACTAACTTGTGTCGCCACCAGCCACTAACTACTTGCAAGAAATGAATGCGGAATATTTATTGTGCAAGTGCAATTGCACTTTGGGCATCAAACTTGAATTGAACTGTTCCGGGCGACTTGCAAAAAGTTGGGCCATTGAACGCCTACTTTATATTCATTTTGTGGGCACACAAGATTGAAATGTGCATTATTTATTTATTTAGAGTAATGTCTTTTCAAAAAAAAATAGTTAGAGTAATGATTTATACACTTCATTTAGATTAATATCTCTATAAGTTATCACACTTCTACTTTTCATACTATTTAACGAGTTATCACATTTCGAGTTTCCATAAAAAAATAATAATAAATATAAATAATGAGGGGATTTTTTAATCTAAAAAATAGAAAATATAATATATAAAACTAAAAGTAAAATATATAAATCACTTCACTTTATTTATATCCCACCATACAATGACAAAAGGAGCTTATGAAATTAGTATAATATGCTTATATTGCCCACATTAGTTGACAATATGGTGTTGTATTAAAACGTGATAAAATCCGACCTAAGAGTTCCCATGCAGCTATAACTTCTTAGACAATGAGACACATTGATCATCACAATTGAATCAAATTCAAAACTGCAGGCCAGTTGGCAGTGGACTACTCCTAGTTTTGCAGTTGCAAAATTCAACAATTGGTAGCAATTTCATTCCCGAAAGTTTCATTGAAAGCGAAAAATAGGCTGTCTAAATAATAGTACCCTTAGTCGCCATTGAGTTGATTGGCCAGTTTTTTACTCAATAATGGAGGGCCAGATGTTCAACTCTTTATGATTGCTCAATGATGAAACAGAAACAGACTTTTGTGGCTTTACTCCTAAATAACTCTCTCTCTCTCTCTCTCTCTCTCTCTCTCTCTCTCTCTCTCTCTCTCTCTCTCTCTCCCTCCTTCCGAGAACACCAATTTTATAGACTTTCGCCAAGTGCATACGTACTAAAGGAAAAGTCAAGTCATTAATTCTTCCCAAGAAAGAAAAAAACGCATACACACAAAAGAAGCAGTCAAGTCTTCTCCCCGTGGTCAAATCTCGCTTGGTCCTTGTTCGCTAGGAATTTGAAATAAACAAATTTTAATAGCCAAAAACAAAAAAAAAAAAAAAACCAAAAAAAAAAAATTTGTGCCGTGTAGAATGTTTGTAAGCTTATAGGCCTCTATAAATTATGTTCTATCCATATGTGTAGACACACACACATATGTATCTATGTATGTATGTATATTTATACATGTATATATGTGTGTATATAAAACATACGCGATATGTGTGTAGGGATAATTTCACATTCCTCCCCTGAGGTTTGCCGTAATTGCACTTGTTTCCTCTCAAGTTTTAAAAATTACATTTATATCCTCTGTGTTCATATTTTTTTATAACAAAACAAGTTTATTTTGATAATATAATTCAAAAATTCTAACCAAATACCTTAAAATATCCTTAGTTGCTTTAAAAAAATAAATAAATACTTAAAAATTAAGTAATTAGTCATAAAAATGTCAAAAGGACTTATATTATTACATCAGATTTTTAATCTCCTCCAATACTGCTTCTCCAAAATTCAATTTATCTAATTAATCTAACTGAATTTATTTTATCTATAAAAAATTTACAAACAAATATATTAACAAGAAAGAGATGGCCAATTAAAAGCAATTAATTATATTTTAAAGTGTTTGGTTGGTGTTTTTGGGTTATATTATCAAAATAGACTTGTTTTGTTATTAAAAAATATAAACATAGGAGGTGTAAGTGTAATTTCTAAAACTTAAGGAGAGACAAGTGCAGTTATCCCATATATGTGTGTGTGTGTCTATCTATCTATCCACATATATATGTATATATATATATATATATATATATATATATATATATCGCTTATGTTTTATATACACACATATATACCACATGTTGTTTTGACCAGAAAACAGATTTTATTTACATGAAAAAGTTTACTTCAGATATCAAAGGATAACACCAACCAGATTGTTGTGGCATAATTAGTAAAAGTTTGGCTTGTTGTTTTAGAAGGACTCGTTGAATTCTAGTATTAGCTAAAGCATTGGTAAGCGATTTTTAAGAGTCGGCGTAGGCCTTTGAAAATGTGCTTATGGCCTACTCTGACCTTAGAATATATATCGATATTATTTATCTTCTCTTAATATTTTTACCAACTTACTCAGATACCAGTTTTTAAAATATATATACACGTTATGTTTACATACACAAATAATGAAGTATAATCTATTTTAAAGGCAAAACGGGTGCTTTGATTTATTGTACAAAATTTAGAAATTAGCTAATTTTAACTTGTCATTCGATTAGCTAATTTAGTTTATTCGATTCAAACTCGTACTATTAATATTGTATAGATTTGCCATTCAAGATGAGAAGCATATGGATACATAAAAAAAACATTCTCTTATGTGACAGCATGGTAGGCCAAAAAATTCCACAACCTGGCCAAAACGAAGAGCATGTAGATACGTAACAAAACATCTTCCCGTATTTTTTTCGACCGTCACGATTAACTATAATATAAACATTCTAACTATTATTTTGAGAGCACTAGTCTTAACAACCATTAGAAAGTGATTCAAATATTTTGGTGTCTTGTATTTAACAAAGGTGATGAAATTGTCAACTTTTGTGCATTAAAAGTATCTTGCATAAAAAACCTACTAAAATAAAGTCCTGTAAGCTGTACAAAATAGACTGATTTCTCTTATGATTTGATTAGCTTTTGGACTAAGCCAAGGATAATTGAGATTGTGCGTGTGCAGTAGAGATATCATACTTTATTTTGGTCTAAAGTAATTCAAAAATTACCATAGTAAATTAAAGAAAAGTGACAGAAAGTCAAAAGCGCACAGAAAAATGATTATTCAAGGTGTAGATATACTGAACAAATAAGTGGATTGCACTTGAGCTGATGACAGATGATATAGTAGCTGAGTGTGTTTTTTTTTTTTGAAAGGTAGTAGCTGAGTGTTTGGAAATTAAGGAGTGCCGTCTTTATTGCTTTTCTAGTGGAAGATCACTTATTGACAATAGTCTTGTGGTTTAATGATTTCATGGTCAAAAATATTTTTTTTTTCATTCGTAAACCGTGTATTTGATGAACCATAGTATTTTAGGAATCCACACAATAAATAAAACGTCACTATTACAAACACTAAATCTATGATGCTAAAAACAAAAAATTCCTAATATACTACTACCGTCGTATGGCGGCTATATTTTACAAATCATTAATATTATTTTGATCTTTGTTAAACAATATAATTTGATGGACGATAGAGTTTTATGTATAACATGCGTGCGCGCGCGCGAGAGAGAAACTAGAAAGAAGTGAAGGTATATTAGGATAAATGAGTAAACATCATGGTTTTCAAACAACTAGTACAGACGTCAGTACGCTGGATAATTTGTTGTAGTCATTAAATCAAATCCCATCAACACGTACAGACGTTCAGAAAACGTTACCTCAATTAATATTTTACTAGACTGTCACTGAGTCCATGTTCGTAGCTGACGAAAAAATCAAGTCATGCCTCCAAAGATTTCCCCAAAACAGAATAGGAAAAAGAAAAAACAATACAATAGACAAGGTCAAGTCTTCTCCCTCTGTTCTCTTCGAGACCCTGGAAAACACCTTTTTCCATCTTCCATGGACTTGACACAACATAACGTGTTGGACTGATGAAAAAATGATTTTGAATTTCTGTACAATGTTTGCAATGTTAATTGCGATTATCAAAAGGCTATTTCATGAGTTACATTTTTGTTATGCATAGTTTCAAATGTTAGTGAATCGTATAACTGTTGTGATATTATAATGGCAAAAAGTTGTGATTATATAGATGGAAATTTTAGTCCCACGTAAGAGTTAATTATTACATTTAATTTATTCTCTTGACAAGTATACATGTCCTTATAAAACATATATTTTAGACCAAGCTATTTAAGGAATAATTTTTTTTACTTGATTTTAGCTTCTGATTTTAAAAAGTCTATTTTATGATGTTCTCAACTACTTCTTTTATCGTGCTTTTGGATTTTTTAAGCTAAAATTAGGAATAATTAATTTTTAGCTTTTCTAAAATCTATTTTTACAAAAATCTGAATCTGTTGAGAACAAGCCCTTAGTATTAAGTGTCTTAATTAGTTTAAGATCCTAGTTTAATGAATGCCAAGTCATATAACATACGTGTGTGTTGACCGTAATGGTTATTTGTATAATTAGAAAGACAAGAACTCATATATTTTTTGGAAGTGTTTTAAGCAATGCAACACCTAATTAATGTACTTCAATTTATAACAGATGTTTGCCCCTAAACGTTTATAATATAATGGAGATGATTCGTACCTTCCGTGTTAAACAGTCATTAACTGTTAACGAAAGCTAATGCAGTTCAAGGTTCAGTTAATTTCTAAATTTTTTCCACTATTGAACTAAAGTATTATATTGGAAATTATGTGTTGCTCAATTAATCTAAACTTATTTGCCAAAAAAAAAAAAAAAGACATATCAGAT
The DNA here is from genome assembly GCA_024721245.1 of Mitragyna speciosa. Taxonomy (NCBI): domain Eukaryota; kingdom Viridiplantae; phylum Streptophyta; class Magnoliopsida; order Gentianales; family Rubiaceae; genus Mitragyna; species Mitragyna speciosa. Next base: position 15,129,941 of record CM045565.1, on the reverse strand, counting down.
CATAAAGAATCCAGTACTCCAATTTTCAATCATAATTGAAATAGCAAAGTGATCGTTGGATATACTTAAAGCAATAAAACCTTCAGAGCCCTGAATTGGATCTGCCTGAAAGCATTATAAAATCAGCAATATTAATGTATATAATTAAGAGAACAACACCAAAAAGCATAACTAAATCATTCTATTTTTTGCAAGAGGAAAATCGATAGAAAATTTAGTTTATTCGATTCAAACTCGTACTTTTAATATTGTATAAATTTTGTAATGCAAGATGGGAGCATGTGAACAAATAACAAAAACATTCTTTTGTGTGACAGCATACTAGGCCAAAAAATCCTCAACTTGGCCAAAACGAAGAGCATTCGGATATATAAGAAAACATCTTCCTGTATTTTTTTTTTCAACCACCATATTTAACTATAATATAAAGATGCTAACTATTATTTTGAGAGCACTAGTATTAACAACCATTATCAAAAGTGGTTTTAATAATTTTTATTGCTTTTATTTAACGATTTTGATGAAATTGTCAACTTTTGTGCATTAAAAGTTTCTTCCATCAAAAGCCGCCGCAGAGAGAGAGAGAGAGAGAGAGAGAGAGAGAGAGAGAGAGAGAGAGAGAGAGAGAGGAGTCCGGTAAGCTGGACAAAATAGACTAATTTCTCTTATGGTTAGATTAATTTTTGGAGTAAGGGAATGAAACTTGAGATTGTACACGTTCAGTAGAGATATCATATTTTACTTTCATCTAAAGTAATTTCAACTAGTACGAGAGTAAATCTAGGGAAGCAAGAAAGTGATAGAATTTCAAAGGCACATAGAAAAATGAATATTCAAGACTAAGGTACTGAATATCTAATCCATACTGCTACGTAAATAGACACTTCAATGAGGTATCCTACCTCATTCAGGAGGATTTTGGATACCACCAATCTTAACAAATAAGTGGATTGCACCTGAAAGATGAAATGGTGGCTTAGTGTTTGAAAATTAAGAGAGTACCATCTCTATTGCTTTTCTAGTGGAAGATCACTTATTAACAATAGTCTTTTGGACTAATGATTTCATGGTCAAAAATAGGTTTTTTACATTCGTAAACCTTGCATTTGATGAACCACGGTATTTCATGTCTCGTCACAATTAGTATAATATCACTACCACAAACATTGAATCTATCAGAGTAAAAAAAAAAAAAGAAAAAACAATATACTATCACTGTCATGTATATTTTACAAAGTATTAATTAGTAATTTGATATTTATTAAACAGTACAATTTGATGGAGATGGAGTATATTATGTAGATGGATACATATTGCTGGATAACATACATATGAAAAAGGTTGAAAAAAAAAATAGAAAAAGTGAAGTTGTGAGGATAAATAACATGGTTTTTAAAAAGCATTAATTTTTTTTTAAAGGGATAATTTAACATATCTTATCTGAGGATTGCCATAATTGTAGCCATCTCCCCTCAAGTCCCAATAATTATACTTATGCCCTCTATGTTCATATTGTTTTAATTAAAAAACTTATTTTGATAATGTAATCCAAAATTCCAACCAAATATCCTAAAATACTCTTAGTTTGAGTTTAAAGATAAACAATAAGTAAAATAAAAAATAAAAAGACCATAAACCAAAGTCTTCCACCCCTCTAATTGGGCCTCCCTAATTGTTCATGCATGCTTTTGTTATTGAGTTAGTTATCTCTTTCTTACCGATATATTTATTTGTAAGATTTTGATAGATAAAGTAGTCTTATTTAGATCAACTAAATAACTAGTTTTTGGATAATAGAATCTAGTGGAGTTTGATAATTTGATGTAAGAGTGTGAGTACTTTTGACATTTTTATAAACTAATTTTTTAATTTTGTTAATATTTATTTTTTCAAAAAGCAATTAAGGATATTTTAAGATATTTGGTTGGTGTTTTTGGATCACATTATTAAAATGGATTTTCTTGTTATCAAAATATAAACATATAGGATGTAAGTGTAATTATCAAAATCTGAGTGGAGGTGTTGCAATTATGACCAACCTTAGAGGAGGTATGTGAAATTATTCCATTTTTAAAACAGAAAATAGTTGTAGTGCCTGGATAACTAGTACAGACTTCAGTAAGCTGGACAATTTGTAGTCATTAAATTAAATCCTATCAGACATGTACACTCGTTCAGAAAACATTACCTGAATTATTATTTTATTAGACTATCCCCAAGTCGATCTGAAGAAGTCAAGTCATTCATCCCAAGATTTAGAAGGAAAAAAAATACAATAGACAAAGTCAAGTCTTCCCATTTGGTCTCCTCAGGGCCCTGGAAAATACCTTTTTCCTTCCATGGACTTTGACACAACATAACGTGTTGGACTGATGAAAAACAGGATTTTGAATTTCTATACAATGTTTGCAATGTTAATTGCAATTATCAAAAGGCTATTTTATGAGTTACATTTTTGTTATGCATAGTTGCAAACAGTTGTGAATTGTATGGCTATTGTGATTTTATAATAGCTAATAGTTTACAAGAAGGGAAATTAATTCTATTCTCTTGCGAGAGCGTATGTTCTGTTTTAATGATATATACTTCGTTGTTGGATTTCTCAATTCTAAGCGACACATATAAACACGAAAAAGGTGACGAGAATGGAATACTCATTCTATTCTATTCTCTCGCTAGAGCATATGTTCTTTTCCAATAATATAGACCTCATTGTTGGATTTCTCAATTCTAAGTGACACATACAACCATGAAAAAGGTGACAGGAATGGAATACTCATTGTATAGATAAAACAAGAAGAAGTCCTACATTGATATGTAGTATAACGATATGAAAGTCAAAAATGGATGGCATTGAGATTATATATGCTGGCGGATGAGAAAAGATTAATGTGGATGACGAGTGAGATAAAGTGGTAAATTTCTTAGTCTTTGGTCTGTATTTGACCGGCAATATTTAACAATACTCTAAGCATCATAACAATATTATTTGTATGGGAGCACTAGCATTTATCAACGATTGAAAAATATTCTTAACAATTTGATGATTAGTAGTTAAAAATGTTGATGAAATTGTCAACTTTTATACACCAATGACTATATTGAAGTCCCGAAAAGCTGAACAAATCAAATTGTATTTTTATCTTTTAAATTTATTTTAGATTGGACAACTGATATATGTGATTGTATTTTGAGATTAAACGTGAAACATAGTAACAATATTCTACTATGGTCTAAAGAATATTCAACAAGTTAGCGAATAAATTAATGGAAGCAAGAAAGTGATGGAAAGTCAAAGGCACTTATTAGAGGAATGATTTTTCCAAGACTAAGGTTCTGAATGTCTACTCCATGCTGCTATATAAGTAGACGTTCCCATGACATTTTTGCTCATCAGACATTTGAATTCATCAATCTTCACAAATAAGTGGATTGCACTTGAGCTACAGAAAAGATGGTATGGTAGCTGAGTGCTAGAATTTCAAATTGTACCATCTCTCTTGCAATTTTCTAATAGAATAACAATTATTAACATCAATATGGTTGCTCATTCCTGTAGGCTGAAGGGAATGTTGAAGCTCCAATGAGTCAATCGACAAAGGAAAAAGGTGGATTCAAAGCCTGCATATTTGTATTAGGTGAGTATCTACGTGTATGAACATCTTTTTGGTTCTGCTGCTGTTTTCAGTCAGCGAAATACAATTATACAAAAGATAAATCTAAGGATGAAATTAATTTCTCATTGTTTCTTCGTTTCTGTTAGCTTTGACGATTCTGGAAAACATTGGATTCGTGGCCAATATGTCGTCATTGGTTCTCTACTTTCACTTGGTGATGCAATTTAATCTATCCAGTTCTGCAAACACCTTCACAAATTTCCTGGGATCAACTTTCCTGCTCACAATCTTGGGAGGTTTCATATCAGACACTTACTTGAACAGACTCTACACATGCTTATTATTTGGCACCTTGGAAGTTCTGGTAAAGTTCTTGAATATGAAGTCAACCCTTGATAGCGTACTTTTTTTCGCTCTTTCCTCCTGATTGATCGTATTTTCGGTACAGGGACTTCTTTTGCTTACAATCCAAGCACGTTCACATAAGTTGCAGCCTGATCCATGCAACGAATCAAGTTGTGTGAAGGGTGGTCAAGCTGCGATGTTCTACATCACCATAATCCTTTTGGCTCTAGGTGCTGGTGGAGTTAAAGGATCAATTACAGCACTTGGTGCAGATCAATTTGACCAGAAAGATCCTAAGGAAGCAAAGGCACTTGCAAGCTATTTCAACTCTTATCAGTTTAGTATTACAATTGGATCAATAATAGGAGTTACTGCTGTGGTTTGGGTAGCCATGAACAAAGCTTGGTACTGGGGATTTACGATAAGTTTGATTTGTACTTCTATTGGTGTGGTGATTCTTGCACTAGGAAAGCCTTTCTACCGCTTTCATTCCCTAGGCACCAGTGCTCTGGTTAAGATAGCTCAGGTTTTTATCTTCCTTAGTTACAATTAAGTTCTTCAAAATTTCCTTTTCTTTTCACATGTTCTAACCCATCACAACTTGATTTCCAGGTGATAGTCGCAGCAATTCGGAACAGAAATGTGACGGTGCCGGAAAATCCTGACGAGTTGTATGAGACGGATGATAAAGATACAATTTCACACACTATGCAATTCAGGTACTTCAACAATTAGAACCATTTAAACTGCGCCATGTATTATGGCTAAAAATATTTTGTAAAACTAGCAAAAATTAATCTTCTGCGCACCGATAGTGCAAAATTTTTTGGTACATTAGCAGTATAGAGGCATACCACATGTAGAAAAGAAGCTTTTCAAAGCTTATTAAGGACTATGTGGCATGCATCTAAACTCTCTCGTGCAAAATATTTCTATTTCTATTAGAAGATTAATCTAACTAGCAAACAGAACCACAAATAACTTCTCTGACAATAATTCTTTGAAACGATCTCAATGATTAAACAGGTTGCTAGACAAAGCTGCAAGTGTCCGAGAAGGGTCATCTCTAGCGCCATGGAAAGTATGCACGGTAACGCAAGTAGAAGAAGTCAAAATACTGATAAGGATGCTCCCAATAATTTTTAGCACAATTATAATGAATACCTGCATGGCACAGTTGCAGACATATTCAGTTCTTCAAGGATACTTCATGAATACCCATTTGGGATCTCTAAAGATTCCTTCAGCTTCAATTCCTGTGATTCCCCTAGTTTTCATGTCTATCCTTATACCAATCTACGAGTTTGTGTTTGTCCCTGCGGCTAGAAAAATTACTGGTCATCCCACAGGTATCACTCAGCTTCAGCGTGTAGGCATTGGTCTTGTACTCTCTGTCATCTCGATGAGCATAGCAGGAGTGATTGAGGTCAAAAGAAGGAATCGATCTCTAAAGGATCCAATGCACCCAATAAGTCTCTTTTGGCTTGCTTTCCAATATGGTGTTTTTGGCATTGCAGACATGTTCACAGTGATTGGATTGATGGAATTCTTTTACAGGGAGGCTCCAAAATGGATGAGATCTCTCTCTACTTCTTTTGCACTCTTATCATTGTCTCTTGGGTACTTCTTAAGTACTGTCTTTGTCAACATTGTGAATGCCGTAACCAAGAAGGTTACCCCAAGCAAACAAGGATGGCTAGAGGCACCAGATTTGAACCACAATAAGTTGGAACTTTTCTATTGGTTTCTAGCTATATTAAGTTTCCTCAACTTCCTTAACTATCTCTTTTGGGCTTCATGGTATAAGTATAGATCATATGGAGACAATACTGAAACTGAAGCCAAGGCTGTCAGAGGATCATCTGTTATTGCTGCTGAAGATTGAATTGTCCCTATTTGCTACTTCTTGTATACGGAATAATCAGCTAGTGTAGTAACACATCCAGTCCTGGATTTTGTGCCCTTGTTTTCTTTGTTTTTGGGGATTAATTTCAATTGTGCATAATATCATTTTTTACTAATAAGTTGTTTGGAATACAGGGATAGTAAGTGATGATCAAGATAAAAGATTTACATATGGTTCTGTTTGATGAATGTTTAACATTTTCAAGAAAATATTTTCTTTTAATTTCAAGTGTTTGCTTGTATTAGTGTTTGAGACCATGGAAACTGTTTTTCATTGAGTGACGTATAATGACTCCCGGAAGGAAAAATCAGTTTCACACCCTGCAATCCACCACGATCCTCCTCTCTTCAACGAAGACAAAGTGGGCATGTTTGACTTTTACAGAAATCCCATCTAAACAGCTATTGCTTCCTCTATTGATAGATTCCTTGTGAGTTGTCTCCATTTATAGGACTTTGACCTACCACCCAGTCAGCTGGCAACCTAGCCCCTTGTGGTCAGAACAGATTTTCTCTCTGTGTGTAAATTTAAAAATTCTTGTCAAAAGGTTTTATGCTTTAAAAGAACAGCTAAAATTCAATTCCTAAGTGTTCAGTTTTCTATAAGCTGAGATTTTGGCTTTCTAGGATTTATTAATATCCTTTTACGAATCCACTAACTTCAAATTTCATTTAATAATAACCACCCAACAGACACCTATATCAAGAAATAGAACTCTCAAGCTCAATTGCAAATGATTTCACAAATGAAAGTTATTCATTGTTGGCAACGTAATTTGATAGAACATAGGATGACAGATAGGAATAAGCACCATTAGGAGAAATGACCATCTTCAGTCCTTTGCTCCGAAGTTCATAGGGAGAAAACAGAAACAAGACCTGGAGGATAAATATGCCAAAATATGAAAAGCAGGATGTTGAAATGTTCCTTTGACAACAATGGTAACTGTCATCTTTAAAAAGACATATCTAATTCTCTACTTCGAGCTGGTTATAATGTAACAATATTACAAGAATCTTCCCTCCTCAAAAGACCCTTTTCTTGAAACTTCTGTTAAGATATAGATTATCGTTGAAAAAAAAAAAAAAAAAGATATAGTCAACGATATTGCTAAAGAAAACAGATTAGCTAACGATTCCTGTGGCCAAAAAAGGCTACCACTTTATGCATGAAACGAAAAATCGCAACATATGAACTGTTAAACTGCCAGGTAGAAAAGAAACAAAAGCGCACAAAAAATGATCCCAACAAAAAGGCAGTATAAATGCAACATGACCACACAAGTCTGACCAAGAAAAGGAGCGAAGCTTCACTTTGCAAGTGCAGTTTTTAGCCAATTTCATGGCCAAATAAGTATCGAACGCAAGGGGACAAAAACTTTTTGCTGTCCACAAGATAACACCTCAGACAAAACTGAAATCAGTTCCAGGTGCACAATACAGCAGATGGATACAATATAATCTGCCACTATATCCCTGTAGCGCAAATATGCCCTTTACTATTTAGTATAAACTATAATCATATCTTTTTTTAGCTTATAATGCTATTTTTCACAATTCCCTGATGTATGTCTATATTGGTGACAGCTTCATGATACAACAAGGTGATGAACCTGGGAGATCTATTCATCTGTGCTAGAGGTCGTCACGTTCTCCAACTCTAGTGTTCTACAGAAGTTATCTAATCCTTCTAGAGTAAACCAGTCTTCTTTCATCTATAATGCATGACCAAAAACAAACAATTAGTATAAAGGTTAACAGAAAATTTTTTTCCCTAAAAAGATAAATTAACAGAACTCACAAAGTAAGGGTAGCCATCATGAATGCTAAAGTTCTCCGGAGCATTCTCGATGAACAAATGGATAAAGTAAAGGACAAAGTACCCGCATTTTTTATCATCTATTTGTTGTGGAACCTAAAAATCCAAGAACATAGATATTTATTTCTGGTTTTGTCAGTACAACAACACAATCACAACTAAGAATAAGTTGATGACAGAAGTAACTCACCCTCGGAATCAAAAGAGGAATTTTACTAATCATCTCTTCTGTTTCTGGCCTTTCCTCCTTTATATATATGTCCATGACAAACCTGTCAAGCAGAAAGATTAACTCGACATTAAAAGAAAAAAGATATGGTCCCCTTTTTTAGACCCATGATACATAATGTGGATTATACAAGAGCATACTTTCTTATTAGAGGTTCAAGCCTCTTAGGACTTGTCATTTGCAGGGAATCCAACAACAACATGCAGGGAGTTCTGAATTTTGATTGTTGGCTTTCACCAAAATGGCAGAATATCAACAGATTCCAGTGAGACCTACACGTAGGATCTTCGGTAGCAAAATACCGCAAAAGGGAAAAATATTAACTAGTTAAACTGGTTGCTTAGAATGAGAGACATACCATATCACAATCGGAACAATAACATATTTCCTTGAAAATATATTCCTCCTCTTAATCCATTCCAACACTTTTTCTTTCAGTAGGCTTTCTGCATATGAGCAAAACCACAAGCAATCCATGTGTGTAAATGAGTTCCTCTTCCCTTCAGAGACCCTGTTCCAGATTTGTCTGCATGATGCAATACTTTGTAAATGAAGGATATGAGACAGGACAATTGTTTGAATATAAGAACATGCAACTATAAAGCTCACTCCATGTAGCGGGGAAAGAGGCGGGAATCTAACACCCCTTCTGGGGTGAATGAATTGCTGTGACGCTCAGGTCCCTTTAGTCGCCCACGATCTTGAAAGGATGGCATAGTAAGCTCAGAATCACTTGTATCAACAATTCCTCTGCTTCTCCTTCTAGTTGAACGTCTACGTGCATTTATTTGGTTCTGACTTGGGTTCTTTGGTTGTCCGCAAAGTCGCAGTGGTGGAACAGTAAATTCAGGATCACTATCAAGCAAAGCTTTACTTTTCCTTTTTCTATTGGAACGTCGGCATGGATTGGTTTGGTTCCTGCTTAGGTTTTTTGGGGTAATGCCTTCCTCATCATCTCCTCGAATGACAAAATGCACGGATCAGAGTGGTTTATATCTCATGCATACAGGATAATCGCAGTAAACTTTTTTAGGCAAAAGAATATTATTAACCATCAGGTTTTGCAATTTAATATCATTTGTTGACATAAATGAATCCAACCAAACTTATTCACAGGTTGTAAAAGATGCCACAGTAACTGAGGGAGACAATCATACAATTTTGTTCTTTCCAGCATTAAGATGATATTTAAATGAACTTGAATAAAAAAATAGACGCTGAATTCATTTGGTTTTTATTTCTTCTTTCTTCCTTTATCAACAATACATTATTAACAAACAGTTCTTCCTTTTATCATAGAATAGATCACTTTCATCTTAATTTTTCGCCTCTTAATCTTGTACTTAATCTTCTTGTTACACTGCAGAAAAGTGCACCAAAACCAATCAAGCATTTCCAATCTACATGCAATTGCTAATTTAAGAACAAGACTAACAACAAATTGAAGAAAAAGATTCTTTTTTTCCCTCGTGCATAGGAATAAAAATACAATTAATAAGAATTAGATCGCTTTAAATTAAAGAAATAATAATTAAAATATTCAACCGTTTGAGAGACATACCAGAATCTAACTCTTTTGTCATTTCCTCGGGTTCAGTTCTGCTTGCTGACATTTGGCTAGGCTGAGAATCGGGCAAGATAGGTTTTGTTTTAGCATAAAGTTCCTGAATGCTTTTTAACTTTTTTGCGTCAGAATGTTCCACATCTGGTTGATGCAACTCTGTAGTGTCATGTCCAACAGGCTCTACTGTAGAACAATAGATTGGCACATCACCAAATGCTTGAAAAAAATCTTATAAACAATTTCAATGGCGAAAGTAATAATAAAAATCGTATCCCAAAACTATTTAAGGTTTAGCCTTAAATTCACTACTAATAAACTCCTAAGATCGATATAGAAAACAATGATGCATATTAACATAAACTAGACGATATAGACTCTGCTGGGGATGAATTGGCATTTTGGTTGTGTCACTGGAATAACTGCTTCAGTTTCTAGCTTAATATAAGTGATTAATCCAAAAATTATTTGTTTTTCAATATGCTTATGAAACTTTTATTGATCAGATCCTGAAGTTCAGCTAAAGGTAAACGCAATCTGTTTGAGCAAGTATAAATCAGGGCATCCAATGCAAACGTACTAGATTATGGTGCTAAAACATAGATGAAGATCGATATCAATCCTATCTTAGCGGATACAATCACATATGGCGATACTATTTCGAGTATAGTAAATTTGTACAGAAAGGGTAAAATCCATATGTTAAAAGATAAGATATCTGCAAAAGAACATGAATTTTACCCCATACATTGCTGGATTCAACCATTGATCATTATATTACAAGTTTGTTTTGTAAGTTCTATACACCTTTCATTGAAGAATAAGTCTTCTGTCAATTATCTCTGAATAAGATTTACATGGTCACATTGTTGTTATTGTGCCGCATAACTACTGGTTAGCACCTTTGTTTATCTAATTCCTGGTCAGATTAAATTTAAAAATATTTCTTTGATGAGACGCAAGATTTCTCTTTGATGAGATGCAAAGGCATGGCAATGTGAATTCTCACTACAAGATGATGCTGTAAACCTTTATCTGATAAATTTTTACTGGAGGACAAATTTTCCAGGTACTGAAGCCAAATCCTATGAACCTTCTGTTTCTGAGAGTTGTCTCTGATATAAGAAAAGAGCCTTAGGCCTCTGAACTTTATTTAAATTTTTGGATTAGAGCTTTACAAGCCAAACTGGGAATCTGTCAATTGCTTTACAAATCAACTGAAGAGGCTTAAGCCTAATTTATAAATTCAAACCCCAGAGTGAAAGTAATATTTATGGCAGAGTCAGTTGCAACAGGGAGCTATTGATAGCTGCTCAACTACTATCAGGTTCTACCATGTGATGAGGAACTCCAGAAAAAGAAAAACAAGAAGTTAAAAGTTTCAGTATATAGACCTTTTATCAGCTTACAAATTTTTTTTATTGAATATAAAATAGTAACAAGCGGTTGGAGCTATGGGATTCAAATTAAGCTTTTTTTCCCAATACAAATGCAATTCATAGCACTACATGTCTCATATAACTGATGCTCAAAAAAGCAATGAATATAATGACATCAAGAAAGTTGTTGTTGATCTCTAAAACTTTGTTAATTGATCAAGGTAATTAGACTCTAAATCTCAAGCAAACTTTTCTTGTATTTGCAAAGAAAGTTGAATAAGCACAGATCCAATTGTTAAGGAAGTTGGTGATCTAGAGATACGAAAATATTTTTTGTATGGAGAAGAAAGCCTGTGAACCTAAAGGATATTTCCCCGGTCCAAATGGATATTCCTGTTGGATTCTATTAAATGCACCAGGATATTGTGGGAAATATCAAATATGTTGTTACAAGGAATTCCATGTTGCTGGAATGTGGAAGGCCAATCCTACTCAGATTACTCTAGCTCGTAATGTCCCAAATACCAGTAGTCTGATATGTTATCAGCCTAATGCTAGCTGCAATGTCTTCTATAAAAGCATTTCTTCACTTTGGCTGTTGACAAATAATGTGCAAAGGATTGTGCAACTCAATTATATTTTCCTTCCAGCACATCAGAATTTCAACCAGACAGACAACAATTAATTGTGTTGTCTTTGTAGAGGAAATAATTAACAGAGTTAGGAGTTTGAAGTTCTATAAAGGTATTATACACAGGAAGGTTACAACTAGCAGAAACTCTCTTATGTAATATTTAGGTATATGGGCCCTCATTGATCATTTTGCCTTAAAATTCCGGGATAAATAGAGACACCTTGACAACCATTCCTTTCGTATGGTGCAGATGTGAAACCTAAGGGAGAAAGGTTTTGTACTCTAGATCAAAAATATGCCAAAGAAGACGGAACTTGCAATATGTAGAGTTGATGAATGGATTAAGAAATTCATTACGACATGCATTTGGGCATTCTAGTAAAAGAAACATTTCACTGAAGTCTATGCATACTTTCTTTTTAAAACCTAAAAGTTCATGAACCAAAAATATGCTTTCTGATTGTTCTTGGGCATGGAAGAAATCTCAACTTAGAGAGTTAGACTGAGACCATATAGAATTTCAAGTTGACAATAGAAATTATATACTCTACTGGTTTGATGTGTTGCACGAACTTTTAACCCTTGGTAATCTTTCTGTCATCAAATGCTGAAACCTTATATTAGCAAACTGACCAACAAGTTGGTTCCTATTATTTTGAACACTCGGTGAAGGTGAAATAAGGGAAGAAGGAGACAGAGATGCAAACATCGATCCTATTATCTTTGGAACGAAAAAATTCCAGGTGTTTCAAACATGGATCGAGACCCACCCAAATGGGAATTTGAGATGAGTTTAAAAAGTTGTTCCAAACAAAGTAGGAAATGTCTATCAAATGAAAATCAACTCAACATATTTTTGGGTAAAATGTCTGTAACAAGGAAAACTCCCTTCTTTCCAGAGAGGATGCCCACCTTTTTGTCAGTACTGAACTATGTCATACCCTTCAATAAATTTCAATTACTTCAGAGAGAGAAAAAGAGAGAATACTCCATACGCTTAATGGCTTTGCGTGAGGAAGATAAAATCCTAAGTTAAAATTGTAAATAAGTAAATTTAAGATCGCATCAACAAATTCTTCATATACCTTGTAAAATTAACAACTGCTTGATTTAGTAAATTTCATTCAATAAATATATTTCCCACCAGCTTTAAAACTTTGTGAGATTAACTTTGAACAATCCATCATACAAGACCTTCAGACAACTTTGTTTCAATCCAATCCAATCAGATGACACACCACGTAGCCATAATTATTAAATTTTCAGTAAAATGCAGATCTCCTTTGAGATTCAAGATGGGTGTCTCCGAGAAATAATAAAGACAAATTTCAGCTTAGCAATCTAAACATGCATTCTGAAATCTCAAAATTATAAAAGCAGATATCATTGATTCAAAACTAGATTCAATCAGATTTTTCAGCCTTGCAATTTGCAAAATTTGCATTTGCACCCCCTAAATTTTATAAATTCCCTTGTACTCTCACATTCGCCCCACCCCCCCCCCACCCAAAAAAACAAAAAAAAAAAAAAGAATTCTCCACTTCTCTTCAAAACAAAATGAATTTAAAAAATGTTAAAATTAGATACAACAAGATTAATGTGATCTTTCTACTATCTTTTCTTTCTATAACAAATCATAGATTAATCTTTATGTTTTTGACCCCACTATTTATTGCCCCCACTAGCGGTAGGGTCTTGGCTCCACCACTGGTTCACACACGCACACACACAACCAATTATCACATAGGACTACATGACTATCTGATATTTTAGTGTTAGGAATGTCTAGCATGTATATGGATTCGATGTGTCAGGTATGAACGACATTTTTGCGTACACTCATCTCAGATCTATATCACTTGGGATTTATCAAAAACTATGCACATTCATTTGTGTCTCCCAAGGAATGAAAAGGGTCGCACACAGAGAGTTTGTGTGTGTGTGTGTGTGTGTGTGTGTGAGAGAGAGAGAGAGAGAGAGAGAGAGAGAGAGCGAGAGAGAGACACACACACACACAGAGAGGGGCTAACCTGAATGTTGCATACCTTGTCTCGAACAGAGATGAGAGCAATCAAGAGCAGAGAGTAATGGGAAAGAGGAGGCAAGGAAAGTCAGAAACTGCTGGATGAAATGAGAGAGTGGATAACTAGATGGGCCGTCAGCATTACAAACTTAAGATGGTAGATAGGGTTTTGCTCCTTTTAAAGGTAAAATCTCAGCCAGTGGTTGAAATCCAACGGTTATTATTATGGGCGATAACATGAAATGACTTCGATCCATGTCCAAACTTGGACCACTTACACCCTTATCTTTTGAGAATAAATTGCTACTTACATGATGACAAATACTTAAATACTCTTGAAAGACTAGATTATCTGTTTCTAACTTGTACCTGGTCAATCTAAAAAAAACTAGTCCATGAGAAGGGAGGAAATGCATATTCTTCTCTCATGGGAAGCTAGTAATTATAGGTATACCATCATGCCAAACAATTTTTAGCACTCTGGAGATAATTAAAGCCAGATTGAACAGGAGGCCAGTCCAACTCAAAAAACTGTCCATGCATCCTTTAGTATCATAAATCAGTGGAATGCACATAAGTTGGTTTGGGATCCTCTTTCATTGCATGAGAAAGGCCCGAAGAGATATTCTCATCTAAAAAGAAGTAAACTCTTCTGCATTCAATTTTCTGTCAAATTTTCAATGCACCAATCAGGATTCATTAGATCATTGCACACTGATTTTCAAGTGCATTTTCATTTTCTTTAATCTTACATTGCAAGTTTATTTATTTTGTTTTTTTAAGTGCATTAGTGACCCCAGAATAGTACGAAACATGACTACTGTATTAAGCATAGCAGCATATGAAATCCCCACATGTATCATGGCAGGATTAACATGACAGCCAAACTAGAAACAATGAGAAGAAAAATCAAGTTAACAAGAGATGTTACTAGTCATTAAATGGAGACAAGGACGCTTGACTAATTCTCTCCAAATCTTAAATGTAGCAAATGTAGTGCAGCTCCATATAGTATCAGAACGTGAGTGAATTTTTGTGTCGAACCTAATGGAGTTGACAAATTTGTTTTCTAAAGAACAACTACAACATCAATAGATCATAATTATCAGAAAACTAGAGAAAGCCATACTGGAGTTAAGCAACCAGGTGATTTTGTTATGAGAAACATCTTGTAGTCAGCATCACACGACATGAAAAAAATTACATAGACACAAACTAAATACTTGATCTTGAAACTCTCTTCCAACGATGGAAAGCATTTACATTTAAAGAAACAGAATACGTATTAAGTCAACCAATTTGGAACTATCAAAACAACTCACATCCATCCAAATCAAGGGTTCGTAAAACCAGGTCCCAGAACTACTTGGATTGCCTAAAACAGAACTATGAAGGCGGATAGGAAAAGAAAAAAAGAAATCGATCTTATTCCTCTTTCCCAATTTGCTGATAAAACTAGAGGAAAACGAAAATGGAAAGACAAGTAAATGCTGTACTCATTTGTCATGGGTTACAATTATTTTCTGTTCAATTTAGCTAATTTCCAAACAAATCTACCACTTGCTCTAAAATGAAATTTCTTTAAACAGTAACCACCATTTGCAAAACTCATGAGCTGGATTTTTTTTTTGTTCAATTTTCTCTCTCAAAATGCACCCAAAAAAAAAAAAGAATACATAACTCAATTGAAACAAAATAAAATAAAATACAACCTCAACCAAACTAAAAATAACCAGACAAAAATCTTCCACCATAATCAAATTTAAAAATCATACCACGTTAGGGTAGCTGTATACCACATAGCTACATAAATATGAACAACAACCAAGTTCAGTAGAAAACATAATCAAGTAACTCAGCATCTAAATTCATGTATAGACATCTTAATTTCACAAAACAAAATGCACTGGAACAAAAAAAAAAAAAAAAAAACCAACCAGGCTTTTGAACTCTTCTCTTGTTGGTAAAATCAGCAAAGCCATCTACTTTTCCATCATGAACCGCACCACCACCACCACCATCTCCATGAAGCAGCATTGCTTCTGCAATCAATTTTCAACATTAATCCACATTTTCAAAAATAAATATCCACTCATTCAACTTCAAAATCAGTAACTCACCAGTAATTTCGCTCTCATTGGTAGAATCAGCAAAACCCTTGCTTTTTTCATCATCATCTCCATCACTTCCCAATTTTTCTACAATTTTTTTCAACAATCAATCCACGTTGTTAATTCACCATTGCCCAATTTCATCAAGATTACTAATCACAATCAAAAGAGCAAAAGAATTGGAAGAAATTTGAATTCTAGGGTTTTTTGGGGTTTATTACCAGCTTCAGAATTGGGAACTGGGAGACTAAGAGCGGCCCAAACGACGTCGTCAGGAGCACCCGTGACGGTAATTCTCGCTGTCCTACGCCTTCGGTAAATAGACTTATTACCTTCGTCATTGCTCTCCATATATTTTTTCTAAAATAATTTTTTATTGTTTTTTTCTTCATTTTTTATAATGGTCGGTTAATAATTGGAGTCGGATAGCGGACCGCATGACGTTACGCAAAGACGTATAAATCAATAATGCCCTTTCAATAGGCCATTGCCATTGGGATTTACTTACCATAAGCCATCGGTAATTTCAGGTTACAAAATTATAATTTTAGGATTCATTTGAATGTAACGGAAAATAATAATATTGTATTATTATACACTGGATATACATTAACTCATGTATAATTCTAGACAAGTACAAATCTCAAATATTTTGGATTAAGAACATATAAAAACGCGTTTATCTTTATAAAAACAGTGCATTTTGATGCCTGAAGTGGGAAAGGAGGGATGTCATAATTGGTGGTATTGGATTTGACAATCTTTTTGACTATTTTCTCGTTTTCATATATCAAAAAGTAATAAGAATGAGAGGTTAATCATTTGAATGTAACAAAAAATAATAATATTATACTATTATACACGGGATACATATTAACTCATGTAGAATTCTAGATAAATACAAACTACAACTATTTTAAATTAAGAATATATCAAAGCTCATTTATCTCTATAAAAACGATGCATTCCGAGACGTGAAGGGGGAGAGGACGGATGTCATAATTGGGATTTTCAACTAGACAACTTTGATTTTTTTTTTTCATTTTCTCTTTTTCATATATTGAAAAGTAATAAAAATGAGAGGTAAATCTATGTCATCTCTCTAATAAAAATCAACGGAAATTGAGTGCCTTGAAGAGTATAAAAGGAGTCACCATTAGTGGACGAATTGGATGAAACTAAAGCTTAATGTTCCTTGTAGGATTGTGCATGATTAGAAAATTGAGGTCAAGAGTTAACGAATATATGGACCATAGAGGGTTAACTAAGGAAGGCTTATACAATATAGTAGGTTGAAGAATTAAAATATCCGGCTAAAGAATTAAAATGTAATCATTTTCATGTCGTTTTGAAGGGCTGACAATTTGTTTTATTTATATTATTGTAGAATAGACAAATATAAAAATATATATATATTGGATTTAAGAGTACAAGTCCAATAAATTTTGATAGAACAACTATAATTACCGTCAACTTACCACGTCAACTAGAATAACAAAAGAAACACTGTTATGATTCTTTTGTTGCTAAGGTAGAAGAGATTATTACCTAATAATAGGGTTATTGTCTCCATAATTTAGAAGTTGAGGTAAGTGGGGAATCATTAAAAATCGTTTTGCAAATTCTTGAAAGCTTGTTTGAGACACACGAATTTCCACTTTGGACTTCAACATGATATTGTTCATTAGTTTTATTAATACATTTAGCTTTGTGCTTATCAATTGATGTATATTACTTTTTTTTTCCATTTATATTCTTGAATCTCCTGTCTTCTTGAGTCACCTAAAAAGGCGTCGACGTTTGTTAAGTTGAAGAAGAGGCATTTTTATGAAAGGGAAAGGTATTCTACATGCGAAAAGAAAATCTCAAATGAAAAAATAACCAAAATTCTCAAGTAGAAAGTGTTAGAAAATTTTTGTGTCCTATTTCGCTTGCTTAGAGTTAGTTAATGTTTTAAATACATACAAATACATGCAACTATTCTATCTAGGAGTTGTATTTGTAGGGGTTGTGTTCAGACAAAGTCGTGTCTCTTCAATATTTTGACAAATTGTGTCTATTCATGATTCAAACATAATTTTCTTTTATATATATCTATCTAATCCCAACACTACCTAGGGAAAGTAAATTGTTCGAGCAAAGTAGTGTTTTTTCAATATCAGACCAAAAAAAAAAAGATACATGTACCCCCTCTAGTCTTCTCCTAAAACTTCTCCCACATGAACTTTCTTACAAAATATACACACAAGTCTGATAAATATTGAAGGTTAATAAGTTTGATCTTATAATCATAAAACGTTGTCAAACAAAGGATTTATAGTATTCTAAAGGTTAATTTGCGTACTTTTTTGCATAGTATTCTAAAGGTTAATTTGCGTACTTTTTTGCAAACAAATTGTTGGGGCGAATTAAAGGTTAAGGAAAGCGATGATTGTTATGCATCCCAAAGTCATTTTTCTCGAATTTCTTCTAATGATTGGGTTCACAAATTTGAGAGAGCGAGCAATTAATTTTGTCAATTTGGGATGTTTTGATGGTCCAAATTTCAGAAGCTTGCACTTCCTTCTTGCAATTCTGAATGTAGTGTGTTCTTAACTCTCCCAAACCTGTAGTGAACGAAGATGAAACAATTGCAAATACTCATGCCAGACAAAAGTGGAAAAAAGATGACAACATTTGTAGGGGACATATTCTAAATGGCATGTCAAAGGGACTTTTTGATATATACTAGAATGACATTTTTGAGAGAATTATGGGACAAATTGGAGGGGAAATACATAAAACAGGATATTACAAGTACGAAATTCCTTATTATTTTTTTTAATTTTAAAATTATTGATTGAAATTTGTGATGGAACAATCGTATGAAATTAATAGGATTAAAAAATTTCAATAACGCGATTTGGAATTGGATGAATCCATAATTGTATCATCTATTATTATTTAACTTTCATCCTTTTTGGAAAAATGTCAAGAGAAATTTAAAACATAAAAAAGAAGAAATTTCTCTTGAAGATTTGGCATATCATTTCTGCTTAAGGAGAAAATAAGAAAGCAAGAGAGAAAGCAAAATGTTTGGAACCCAAAAAAAAAAAAAAAAAAAGCAATCTAGTCATGAATACAGAATTCATGTTATGGAAGTGAGCCAATCAACCAAATCTTCCAAGAAATGAATTTGCCCAATATGCTAGCTTCAACAAAACCAAGAAAAAGAAGAAGCGTTCATGTTTCAATTGTGATAAGCTTGATCATTTCAAGAAACATTGTTGTCTTTTACAAAAGAAAGACAACAAAGGGAAAATATTAACAAATGAAAACTTTGTTGCTACAATTTCTAAGATTAATCTAATTGAAAATGATTGAGCAGGCTGGATTCATTTTGGAGTTACCAGACATATATGCCAAAAAAAAAAAAAAATTTTCAAATCATTTGAAATATTGAGGATGGCAGTGTACTCTGCATGGGAAACTTTTCAACTATTGTTGTCAATGGCACAGAAGTCTGTAACTATAGTTTACTTTTGGGAAGAATTTGACATTGAATAACTTTTTTATATTCTAGAAGTCAAGAAAAATCTTGTACTTGGTAGTTTGTTGGATAAGTTTAGCCTTTAACTTGTAGTTGATGTAGATAAATTTGTACTGACTAAGGGTATAATATTTGTAGGGAAATGCTATTTGTAAGAGAGCATGTTTAAACTTAACATTTATTAATAATAATAGCATTATTTCTACTTGTATTGTAGAGCCTCTTGTTTATGGCGGAATTTTAGATGTATGTATGATATGATTAAATTGGAATTAAATCAACAAATGGATAAAAATGCATAAGAACATAAAGCTTGCACTCTTACCAAATAACAAGAAATTAATTTTCAAAAATTCAAAGGAATTTAGGTTTGCTTGAACTTATGCTGATGCCTCTAGCATGCATGATACATCTACGCTAGGAGGAAAAAATATTTTGTTACATTCATAGATGATTTTTCAAGTTTTTGTTATGTTTGTTTACATTCAACGATGAAATGCTTGAAAATTTTAAAATCTACAAAAACGAAATTGTATTCCAAAATGAAAAGTCCATTAATTGCTTTAAATCTAATAGAGGAGGTGAGTATTCCTAATTTTTTTTTAATCCATTGAAATAATTCATGAGAGTATTGCACTCCATTCACCACAAAAAAGGGTAAATGGGGCGAACGTTTGTTAACAGCTTGTCATATATTAGTTAGAATCCTAACAAAAGAAATAAAAATACTCCTTATGGAATTTATGGAAGAAAAGGAATGCAAAACTAAACCATTTGAGAGTTTTAATTGGAAAGCTATCCTAAGAGTTCAGGAACCAAAAAGAAAAAAAAAATTGGACAAAAAACTGACTGTATCGAAATATGGAAATTTTCTTTCAATTCTGAATAGAAACGAAGTTTTGTAAATCCATCCCAGAATTTAAAGATCGTTTCCAGATATTTGAACATATTCATGGGTTTAATGTGACCAACACGTTAACTAATTGATTACGATAAATTTGATCAGATTTGACTGTTTTTTTTCATATACACAATAGCATGGCTAACTATTTTGTGATAATAAAGGCTAATTATTCACTAGCAATTAAAACTGTTATTGAATATATATATATATATATATATATATATATATATATACATATATATATATTCTTAGAACCAATGATCAATTGATAATTTTTTGTTGATAAAGATTCATAGGATGAACTTCCTGATAATAAAAAAGATGATTATCTTCATTTAAGAAGTAAAAAAAAAATTAAAAAAATCAAAAACTTATGATCCTGATTTCTTTTCTATCTAATTGATGGTACTAGAGTTAGTGGACAAAAAGTTTCCTACTATTTTATTACAGAAGTAAATCTATGACTTATCAAGAGGTAATGAAGTCCCAGGATTAAGCATTCCGGAAAGAAGTAGTACAAAATGAAATGAATTCAATTTTGGTAAATAAAACATAAAAAATAGTCGACCACCCACGATATTGCAGGCCAAAAAGTTGCAAATCAATTTTTAACAAGAAATTAAGAATTGATAGAACTATAAACAAATTCAATACCAAACTTATTGCCAAAGATACAACAAAAATATGGACTAGATTATTTTGATACATGTGCACCAGCTGCTAGAATTGCTAAGATTTGAGTTCTCATAGCTCTGACTTCTATATATAATCTAGTGATTCACCAAATATGGATGTTAAAACAACATTTTAAAATGGTGAATTAGATGAAAAAGTGTACATGTAGCAACTTGACGCATTTATAAATCCTAAAAAAGAACACAAAGTGTATAAACTTGTTAAATCTCCATATGATTGACACGAGCTAGAAAAAATTTCATACAAATTTTGATCAGATAGTTTTGTCAAATTAATACAAAATCAATGAATCTGATAAATGTATTTACAATAAAGTTCAAATTTGTAAAGGTATTACTATTTGTCTTTATATGGATGATATGCTAATATTTGGTTCTGACTTACAATAAGTTAAGGATACTAAAACGCTTTACTCTACCAATATTGCTATGAAAGATATAAGAGTAGCTAAGTTAGACCTAAAATGAAAATTATACATAATCATATAGTATACATTGTTTCAATCACATAGCATTAAAGAGATTTTGAAAAAGTTCAACCATGTTGAATGTAATCCAAGATTATTGGTTGCTTAATGTATGCAATGAGAAATGATATAGCCTATCCAGATGGAAGGTTAAGTGAAATGAGATTTCATCTGAGTCAGCGTTGCGTGGACATTGAAGACAAGCCATTACTACATTGGTTATGCATTAAATTTATTGAGAACTTGTTTTTAACTCAAGCAATATATAAACTGCTCTCATAAGATAAAATTTTTGAAATATTAATAATTAAAAGAATTAGGACGCCAACATATATATAGTTACTAATTTAAGATTACAAAACTGTTAACTTATATTGCAAAATTTCATTGTATGGAAAAAAAAATGAAGGTCATTCGTAAAACAAGGTGAATTTGAATGTATGAATCCTTATAATAAAGAAAAAGGAAATCAAAATTTATCATGGAATGATTTTCTATGATGAGGTGTGATCTTAGGAGTCAGAAGTTTTATTACTCAGTAATTAGTAAGATTCTAAAAATTAATAATTTAAAATTGTGGTAGTTACACAACGAAGATGTTTATACTAGTTAATTGAAAAATATATGAAGTTTAGTTTCAAGAAATGACTAAATTTAAGAAATTAATAGACAATGTCTTTTTAAAGCCGTGAAGAAGGATGTGTAAGAGAATATTGAGAGATAAACAAGTTTGCTCATATATTTTTTCAAAAAAAAAATTAACAACATAATAAAATTAATAAATTAAACATTAAAAAAAGATAAATCTAGCATAAGATATCCAACTCAGATGCACTGCATGGATGTTCTTTTCGATAAAGTTATTAAATATATACATGCATTGTATTTAAAAATGAATAATACATTAATTTACATAATAAGCGAATAATGATTAAACATCTTTTAAAATGTCAAGATTAATATTACGTATTCGTAATGCACCACCCATAAAGGGGAATATATAATATTATACATAGTTTGTCTTTATAATATGAAGCATATGACTAAATCAATTTTGATATTGAAGAGTGATTGCAATAATTTTGATAGAAAAATAATAAATGAGTTGCCACAACAATGGTCAAATTTTAAGCTCAAAATTGAATATGTAATTTTGAGAGAGAGGTATAAGTTTTTTGAGATAATTACTGGTAAGTAGTGGAAGTATTTACCTAAAAAATATTGAAAAGAAAATAAAACGGAAAACTATCTACGTGAGGACCATTCATTTACATATAAACAATAGATTTAAGGGTTAATAACACTTTGTCCCCTTGAACTTTGGGGTTAGTCACACTTTATCCCCTCAATCTTAAATACATACACTGCCCCCCCCCCCCCCTCAAAAAAAAACAAAAGACTAATCAAAGTTAGAAACTTAAAAAAAAAAAAAAAAAGTGAGTGTTATGACATTATTGCCATTTTATTTGTAAAATTATTTATAACTTAATTTCATTTCAGTTCATTTATAAAAGATTTATTTTTCTCTGTCGTATTAATTATATAACAATATCAAACTAAAAAATTTAAGGAAAGTTCATATTTAGTGTATATCTTTGAAATTTTCCTCTTGGATTAATATTTACTTCTGTATATATTTTGTTTAATTTATTAGACTTTAAGTCAAACAAAACTGATAAATAACACAACACTAAAAATAATTCAATTGTCAACTTTTATTAAAAAAAAGTACCAAACTCATTTCTATAAATTAATTTTTATTACGTTAATTTATTTAAACTTTCGGACTAATATCATAGTCATTTTTATATTTATCAAATTAGTCCAATATGAAATTCTTAATCAAAAATATTTTGAGAAAAAAAAAAGAAAAGTTAGCCCATTATATAGCATTAGGACAAAGAAGAATAAATAAATCAAACAAAAAAATAATGTTTAGTACAAAAATATAATGTTTAGTCCAAAAAAATAAATAAGAAGAAATTCTTTAATTAAGAATTTCATATTGGACTAATTTGATAAATATAAAAATGACAATGGTATTAGTATAAAAGTTTAAATAAATTAAAATGATAAAAAATACTTTAAATAAATGAGTTTGGTATTACCTTTTTTATATAAATTTTGGTAATTGAATTTATTTTAGTGTTGTGTTATTTTTTAGACTTGTTTAACTTAAAGTTTAATAAATTAAAAAAAACATATATAGAAGTTAATATTAATCCAAGATAAAAAAATTTAAAGATATAAATTAACTATTAAATTTCTTTAATTTTTTAGTTTAAAATTTTTATATAATTAATATAATATAAAAGATATAAATCTTTTAAAAATAAAAGGAGATGATATTAAGTTATGGACAAAGTGTATATATTTAAGGTTAATGGGGGTAAAGTGTGACTACACCCTCAATTCAGAGGGGCAAAGTGTTATTAACTCTAGGTTTAATTAGCGAGTGGGGCTTGCTCTAGTAGTTAGTGGAAGGTCTTAATGCCCTTAAAGACTTCCCCATGCCAAAATCAGGCGTTTGAACCCCAACCTTGGTATTTAAAAAAGGAGAGGACAAAAATAGGATAAATATAAGATCAAAAAACCACACCTCCACTTGTATATGACAAAAACAATCTAGAGTCACACTCAATTGTCATAATATGAACAGTTGATAAAAAAAAAACAAAATACAGATTTAGGTGATGTACAAGGTGAATTTCAAGGCGTCTCTTGCTTTATTTGAGCACAACTTACTTTAACAGTTAAATTAATGTTGAAGGTTCCATTTTTTTTTTTTTTTTTTTGGGGTAACAATGGGAATCATTTTCTTAGCAATAAAATTTATTGGAAAAGAATTGACAGGACACTCTGATATTTTTGGTAACTTACAGAATAATTAATGAAAAAATACCTTTCGTGAAAATGTCTCGATAATTATGACAATTGAGAAATGCTTCAGAATTTTAGTCTCATATGTCTGCTAAACTTTTTGTTGCCACTTTTCAGTCATGAATTGTTGTGCAAAACATTTACAAATTCAATAAACATTGTTTTCTAGTTTGATATCACGCTTTGAAATCCATAGCGTCCAAGGCCATAATCTACTTAGTTGACATGCAAATTGCAATATCAGGTCGAAGGAATAAAGAACATGATGATCCCATAGTAGAGAATATTTATATAAACAAGAAAAGTTATAGTTGCTACCATGAATAATGCCAGGAATCCATGCAAACTAAAGCCACAGAACAAACTGATAGCTCCAAAACAGTGCATGGGCAGACCTGCAGGCATGGCCATAGACTAGTACTGAAGATAAAAACATCCAAGATAAATAACTTCATGTTTAGCGACCTGATCAGAAGAGGTTCGCACCCGAAACTATTTACAAGACATTGTTCAAACTACCCGCTCTACTCGGCTGCAAATGGCCTCAGATGCCTTCAACAAAAGAACATGGAATTGCAGACGTTTTCCTTCAGGCGGGGCAACTGCACAACAGGGACAGAACCAGCATGAGAAATTCCACCGTGGCTTGAAGATGTCTCCGAGGAATCTTCAAATTTCATCCATTGCCCCAGTTGGGTAGCAGCCAAATGAGCATAGCATATAGGAGCAACTGCATTTTAAAAACGGTGAGTATGAAAAATGAATCAGAATATTTAATTCATAGACAATTAAGAGGCTTTCATTAATTCCCCACCACAACACCGGTTTCCCTTCCTACTCCAACCAATGGAAAAAAAGGTTGATATTATTATCATTTCAAGTTCAGCATGACACAATTAATAGTCAAACTTTGATCAGGCATCTCCATCCTACATCCTCCAAAAGTGAATCCATACCTACTCTTCAACCACTCTACTTGACCATGCACATACTTGGGAGAACTCAATCGCAGAAGCATATTTTCCCTCAACCAACCACCCCCCCCCCCCCCCTCCAAAAAAAAAAAAAAAAAAAAAACCACAACAACCAAAGATATGGAAAAAAGTTTTTACCTACAGAGATGGCTGTAGTGCTTCTCTGGTACCTGCAATGGAAGCAGATGAGACTTAGTATTGCAACTTTCAAAGATAGAATTCCTCCTAGTAAGAATCTTAATTGTTCGAAAAACTACTTACACGTAGGATAACGAATGCACAAGCTCCTGGAGATCATCTGGTGAGAAACCCACCTCGTCTAACAGAACATGATAGTGGGTGGGTCTTGTGGTCCCCTACGTGATGGGTCAAATAAACTTTAGTCATAAGAAAAAATGTTCTCAGCAAACACTATGCTAGTCATAAATCCTTGTGAATATAGAAATGTAGATCCTACTGTGAGCGTACTTTATTTACTTACTGCACAAATAGTTTTGACCTTTAGATTAGCTAAGTATGCAGAGTATAACGAGTAGATGGAAAAAAGTCTTAAAAAAAAATCTTAACTAAGAATAAGACTTAAACATACACCAAAATCATCTCTGGACACGGTCAAATCAAAGCTTCCAGGATGAAGATAGTTCCAATCTTTATCCAGTACAACAACAGTAGAACCTCAACTCACCCGATAAAACAAATTACCAATATAAATTTAAGTTGCTCTAAAGGTTGAACAAAAAATACAGACAACATACCAAAGTATCTGAAGCCCCTCTATGCTAAAACAATCCATTGAACACATGATAAACAAGCAAACCACTGGCGGTCAATACAGCTGATCATCAGCTAACAGAAAATTGGTATAATCTTGACAAAAACCTCTCTACTTCACACTTTATCCTAATCCGTGGTCAATACAGTTGATCATCATTTAACAGACAACTGATATAATCTTCATAAATACATCTCAACTTCACATCCTATCGTAACGAATGACTCTTTTTTTTATAGTGTAAGCTATGACATAAACTGGTTTCACCCGATCTCTCACATGTCAAGAAAATTATTTTATGGAAGCAGATCATTGAGTAGACTAGCTTGAAGGATTTCCTCTGCCAATCATGAAACTTGAAAAGGAACACGAGTGAATGTTCAACTTATTTAACTAGATTGACTGCAGGGAAGGACCACTGACCACACCAATCAGAATACAGGCTGGCAACTATGAATGCATATACAGATCACTGCACACAAACACACACACAGAAAAAAAATAAAAAAAAAGAGGAAGATAAACATATATTTTTCAACTATTCATCTACTTTTCAAACATTTCATCTGTATTTCAAGTACTTACTATCATGCCAGCATGAGCGCACAGGTAGAAGTCATAGTTCTTCGGATGACAAACTTTGTTATCAATTATTGTCCCTGCACCACACATATGGAACAAATCAATACAAAACTCAATTCCATCGAGCCTCAAACTCCATCCGTCATTAGTAATCTCAATTCAACTAATTCCCTTTGTGGCTTGATGGTATTGTCCGATTATGTCATTACCTGGAGGCACATTTTCTGGAGCATTAGGCTGGAAGAATTTGGTGTGATGGTTCTTCTGCGCAACAATGACCACAAATTTGGGAGACCACTTGTCGTCAAGACACTTGCAAGCCTGCAAAGTAGACAAAAGTTGAGACCATTTTCAAAAGAACTCTGAGCTTATTTTGTGATTGAAAGAACTAAACCCAGACCTCAATAATTTGATCCAGTTCAATGTTCAGAACTTGATTAAACTGTGATTCACTCACACCATCCCTGGAAATTCAGATAATGCGAATAATCATCCTCCAATATGAGAACTAGTAGTAAGCTAAACAGCGATTGAAGAAGATTAGTATAATGCCAATAAGAAGTTTGAAAACGGAATAGCAAGTGGTCAGCAACACATACAACTAAGCATTCTCATTAGAGTAGATAACAATTAGAAAAGTATAATGGAAAAATTAAAAATTAAAATTTTTCATGTCTCTACGCTAGAGATTGGATATAACTTTGCACTTGTTGGTAGAAATAGAGAATAGGAACACAATGCTAGCCAGACAACAGCAAAAAAAATGTTGTAAATCAGCCATAACCATATTCTATGCTGCTCCGACTCTCCTCTAACCCTCCCCATGGGTGTGAGTGCGAGTGATAGTGCAGGTGTGGGTGTGGGTGGGATATTTGAACTATATTCTTCACTTTGTATTGCTGTACCCTGAGCGGACTCTTCATTTTTATCCATGTCCACATACTCCCATACTCGAGTCCGAGTAACATATACCCTAATATCTCGATGTATAAGAAAAGAATCACCAAATGCTGCATTATTATTAATGAAATTCTAACTTAGAGAATCGGAAAACAAAGCTAAGCTAGGAAAGCAATGGAAATGTTGCAAATCAACGATAACATTATTTTATGTGACTCTAACTCTCCTCTGACCACCACATATGAGTGTGGGTGTGGGTGTGGGTTGGGAATTGGAATATTATAACCATATTCTTCACTTTGCATTGCCGTACCCCATGTCAGACTCTTCTTTTGTATCGGTGTCCACATACTCACGTACCCAAGTGCGAATAACATAGACCTTATTATCTCGATGTGTAAGAAACACAATCACCAAATGTTACATTAGTCTTCATGAAATTCGTTGTCGCACAGTTACTACAGAAAATTCCCCAGAAAAGCTTTTTCTTCTACACCATGCCCTTCCCCCTCCACCACGCTGACAAATAAAAAAAGTAAGAAAAGTAAAAGGAAAAATGAATTCACATGTCTATTGCGATACCATCCTCAGAAAGTTCAGAAACTATGAAAATATCTTATTAAAGCATCTAATGATGGCTAAGAAGCATTGGATGCCAAATTCATATTCAATTACTACCACAGAATTTCACATCAAACTTAATATTTTTCATATTCTTATAGCGGCCCAAGTTCTTGCACCATATAAATCTTATCTTGTGTATACTCAATTTTTGCCATTCCATATAATTCTGATCAATAGGAATCAAAGCACTTGTTTTTGTTGAAAAAAGTTGATTCTTAAGATAGCTTGGCACCCTCCTCGCTTCTAATAATCACCAGTGATTCCGAAAATTGTTAAAATGTGTATGACTCCATGGATTGATTAATATTGTGGAATGCTATCATAATATCCATTCAGAATTAAACAAGAAATACAACTCAAATAATATCAAATAATGGAAACAGATTAGCAATACCAAGGAGACAGCTTTCTACAAATCATAGTATTTTCAACTAACAGATAACGGCTACCTGAATATGATGATCTGTTCAGGCTTCCTTTTGCCAGAGCTTACATAGAAATCAAGCAAAGCCTCCCTACAGTCCATAAAGAATCACATTTTTAGAAATACTGAGATCATCCCTTGTAGATATCTTACATCTAATTGCACTGCCATCAAGAAGTACGATGCATACAATATGAACTCCCCCCCCCCCCCCAACACCCAAAAAAAAAAAAAAGAAAGAAAGAAAGAAAAAGGAGATACTGTTTCACATTTCCAGCTTGTTATATGTAACTTAATCTGATATTTGATTTGATTTAAGGTTTCTACAGCCCAAAATAGGCACAAGGCAATAATTAGTTTATTCTTAAAAAACGTAGAAATTTACCAGTCCACAGAATGGGTTTGCAAAAGTACGCTCATTATTCTTGGAAAAATGTTTTCGACAAAGTGATCTTACATTCATACATCTGGAATAATGACACAAAGATTTTGTGAATAGTTTCTTGAAAGCACATGCCTACGTACTCACTGAAAGAAGCATCTATCATATGCTAATAGTAGCATTTTTTTTTAATGGTAAAAAATGCTGTAAAAATTTAGAAATATCGTCATCAGCACAATCCGCAGTTTTCAGGTGTGGTGTATATTCATGGGAGTAGATGCAACTATCATGCTTCAGTCACTAATTACAACAATATCTAAGCCGTTATCCCACTAATTACAACAACAACAACGCTTCAGTCAATAATCATTTTCAATAAATTTCAACCATGGAAATTGAGACAAACCAGATGAAATCAGCTGCTCCAGTTTCAGTGAAAGTTTAAACAGTGCACGGTTATCATGTCCTTCATGAAACTAAATCAGAACAATTATACTTACCGAATTATCCCTTCGTCCTCAGTGTCTGAAACACGTTTGTAAAGAGAATCAATCATTTCAAGTTTCCGAGATTGGGTACGCACAGATGCTCTGTATTTTGAAATTAGTGGCCACTGTCTCGAACTGACCACCTGCATTATTAGCGATACAAAATAAAATTGGAAACTGCATATGTTGCATCAGATGGAACCATCCCTTTGTCGCCTGAAAATACTTAACCACAACAGGTAGGGAGAATAAATGATTCCAAGAATCTAAATGGAAGGCAGACACTCTTTATTTCGTATGGGAAGCATCAAAACTTTCACTATTCACCAGAAATACAAGCAATACAGAAATTAAGCAGAGTAAGAGCATTTTACTGCAGCAATTGACGGGATATCAGACTGTCCTGGAGAGCCGTGCGACACATCCATCCCAAGAATTAAGGTTGGAACCTTAGACACCAAAGGGATTGAAGGAGAATGTTCAACAGCTAGCATAGAATTTAACCCACCAAGCTGTCCAGGAAATAAAAGCATAATTAATGAACCATGTAACAAATTAGAAACCACCAAAAAACGATGTGAAGTGTATCTAGAAGGCCATAAATATCTAACCTTTGCGTTGACCTTAAGGAGCACATTTGTAAGGTACTGGTCATTAACTCTGGTAGGAGCCATGCATTGAGTAACAATATCATAGTCAGCCAAATTCTTCTTTTTCCAAGGACCTTGAAGACACATCAGGAAACATGTTAACCAAATAGAAAAATGAGCAAAGGTGGTTATATAGCCATCTGTGTGCTTGTGTGATATCTAAGTTGTTGAAACGAAGTAACAAGGTTACACAAACCAACCATAAAGATCACAGTTTTTCCTCTCCGGGAGTAGGCATAAAAGGAATCTAGGTGCCCCAGGAAGCTTAGACTGAATCTCTTCAAACATTTTTTCCACCCTAACAATAGGAGGTGCTCGTCTGTATTGTGGATTCTCTTCAAATACATCAAATGGTGGCTCCACTTCCTGCAAAATTAAAAATCAAAGTTGAAAGACAACGACTGGTACATCATTGTTAAAGATGAGATCACACAGTTTGACTGTCATACAATTCCTTTTGCTTCTCCACATTTCAAGAAATCTCTGACAAGGCTACGGATATCACAGCGTGCAGAAAAGTTTACTACAGCCCACTTGTCAATCTTTGCAGGTTGAACTAAGTCTCTGTACACGTTATCACAGTATACAAAAATTTCAACAAATAAATTGTATAAATATATCCAAAAAATAAGCCCAAAACAAAGGAAAAAAAAAGGAGTATGAAACCAGAAAATTCACCTTATTATTAAAGTTCCACCTTCCATTCCGAGGAAAGAAATCTTCTCCATTTCCAACCTTCAACTGTAACAAAATGGAAGCCTTAGACTAATTCCAACCTTACCACCAATAGTAATAACAAATATCAAAACATTAGCAAAGGTTCTCAAGAGCAACACTAAACATCAGTTATCTCAGAATAACATAATTGCATACCCTTGGAGCTGGAAGAACCCGACCATCAACCTCAGTGAAATTTCTGCTAATGGAAATTCCACAAGAACGAAGCAGGGGCTCATCATCATAATTGTTTATCTTCAGAGCCTGATAGAACAAATAGGTAATTAATTTGGCAGGCAGTGCAAAGATGCATTTGTATTTGATAGTCTGGGAAGTAAACATACCGTAGTCAAAGTACTCATCCTCTCTTGTGGCTTTTGCCTTGACTTCTCAACTAGGGATGCTCTTTGGAAGGTTGATAGAGCCTTTGTATAACGTTGCAAGGACACCAAAGAGCATAGCTAAAACAAATACTGGAACAATTAGGATTACCTATAACGAAGAATCTGTAAAACAAGTTGAACTTGAATTTAGTTTGTCACCTCAAGTGGGATGTATGTTGGCCGTTTAGGTTTTCCAACATTTATACAGGGAAGATCACCAGAATAGCGCAATTCTATCTTCCGGTAGTTGACAAAGTAGTCATAAACCGTCACTTCTACTGTTTGAACTTCACCGTCATCATTCTTACTCTTTTGTTTTAGCGAAAACCTAGAAAATAAAAAAGCATGTAGCAAGTATATTTCAATTTCTTGAAGCAACTGTTAATCAATCACCCATCACAAGAGTGAAGATCAGTTGGGAATGCAGTGGCACTAAATAAAACCTTGATAAATAAAATTTAGAACCCGTTTCCAGGCAAACAAATGATAATAGTCAAACATCATCAGAATCATACATTTGTTCCTTGCATAGTTTTTCACTCAGCCCAGTTATTTTGTATTCTTGATTTGTGGGGCTTGTCTTCACCCTCAAGTTCTTTAGCATACGTTTTGCCTGTCAAGTCAAAATGAGAAAGATTCTGCTTAGAAACTCAATGTGCACACGTAGGGATGAATATTTCAAGGGGAATCTGTTACCTTAACCCAGTCAATGGAATAGGGATCTCTCACATTCTGGTTGGCAATTAAGAAGTCAACCACAGGCCCAGGCTGAATTATCATGGTGGTAGAGACATCTGAAGGGAAAGTCAACGCACACATGTTTACTACATGCATCTGAAGAACAACTAAAAACCAAAAAAAAAAAAGAACATTCCATAAAAGGCCACAATGATTACCAATATTCAAAGACAAGCCACCCTGAGTGGTTCGGAAACTAGAGTGGAATCCACGACAACCAAGAACACCTCCTCCAACGTCAGCAAAATTCTTCGGCTCATTATGGAAGTAAGATTGACGAACAAGTAGGCAGCCCCTGTATTTTTGAGGAATTATATTTTATTGTTAACCCATCTTAAAGACCACAAACACACAGCTAAACCCATCTTACTGTTTTGATGCGTGCTGCCTCAGAATGATATCCAGTACTCGCAAGGCTTCTTGAGAATTCTCTGACTCCTGGCCACGCAATGCATTTCCGATTGCCTGCATGGGAATTTTTGCAGCAAAGCTTATCTCCACTTTAAAGGTTTTAGAATGATATGGACGTCTTATCCTTTTTCTGTCACCATCATTTGGACTTTCATTGCCATCAGGGCTACGGTTTCCATTATTCCTGGACAGAAAATTGTGTCAAAACACATATAAATATTAAACAATTACAGAGCCAAATCGAGTATAGGTACCTGTTTGAAGTAACATCCTCAAGAACCACAGTAAACTCAAGCTTGTTTCGTGGAAGCGGACCCACAGTAAACAAGCTCTTCTCTCCATCATATGCAAATGCCTTCCCAGCTAATTCAGTGTCATAGGTCTCCTGTACTCTATCTAACACTCGTCTACCAATACCCTTTCCATCCACTGGTCGACCAGTCTTCATAGAAAAGAGCTACCTGTTCAAATGTATAATAAAATGAACAAATTATGCTAACAAATCAGATTGGAACTTCTAATGGCAGAGAGAATAAGAAAAGTATAAGTATATTAGCGAAGGTGTCCATACACTATAATGAAAAAACAGGCCATCAACATTCTTTACAGCCACTTTAAAGTGATTAGTCAGGAGTTGGATCTTCTGCCCTTTGGTTCCCAAGCCACGTCTTGCCACTGGAACGCGAAGCCTTTTCTTGACAGGTTCAGATTCAACTTTGATAGGGGTAACGTTTAGAGGAACAGGAGGGGGAGGGGGCAAAGCCTCACCCTCAGCTTCAGCCTCAGCCCCAGGCTCAGAAGCCCCATCTTTTTCTTGTGTAACCCCATTCTTTTCTTGTTCAGATGAATCCATGCTCAGAACTAACAAAAGAGTTAAATGACGTCAGAATTAACTCATAGAGTTGTCAATACTACCAATTCTAGAGGATAAACAAGAAGAATCAGGAAAAGGTGAACAAGAATCAGCTACAAATCAAAGTAAAGGACCATTGCATTCCAAGTTTGAACAAAAGCAAATGGTGAATGCATTCGTGGATTAGCAGCAAAATGCCACAAAACACAACACTCAAGACAACATACCGATTCACAACCCACAAGAACTATTACTTTGTCCGCCTGTTTTTCACTCTGCTCTCATATTGCTTCTTCAAGACTCAGCCAAAAAGGAAAAAGAAAAGCAGAGAAAAGTAGACTACATTATTAAGGCATTTAAAGGACTAAAGGAACTAGACAGACATGAGTATATACTTTGAAGCCCAAATCCAGCTACATGCACAAGTACATGACCTTTTAGGGGAAAAAAAAACCACAAATTCACAACCTATTAACCTCAGCGAGAGATAATAAATCCCCAGGATGCTGAAACTGGACAACAGAGGCTTTTGGGGTTTTTCTAATTTTTTCATTTTCTATTTTGCTCCTTTCATAAAATACAAAAGGATGCCAAAAACTTCCAAGAAAAGGAGTACCTAAGATGATAAGGCCAACAATCCAGAATAGCATACGAAAATGCACAAAACCCCGTCCAGTACAAGATAAAATACAAAGCCCAAAAACCCAACTGAGAAAAATCACTGACCCTTTGAATTTTCTATTCAGTCAAACATTTCATAAGTACAAACACTGGAGTAAAAAACTCCCAAAACTGCAGACTATGTTGATATAGCACAATGAGAAAGATCCCAACAAATGCCTAAGGAAACACTCAAATAACACCAGTATAACACCAAAATATTGTAAAGGAAACTACTTTAGATAAAGAAACCAAAGGACAATATATGCATTTCCTAACAAGGGTCTAACTGTACACATCAAATCATAAGACAGCCATGCATGCTAAGAAAACAACAGAAATCCCACAAAATTACAGCTTTAAAACATTCCATTCAACATAAAAAAATCACAAACGAATTCTCAGAAATTTCAAAAAAAAAAAACAAAAAAGGGAAAGGAAAGAAATTAAATACAACATTTTGCTAAAACAGCACAGATTAAAGAAATATTAAGTTCAATTTTCAACTGACCCAAAACAGAACAACATTGAGTGTTTTTCATTTAAGTTCTTCTAGTAAAACTACTCATAAGAAATAATTTCCCAAAATCCCACAAAAGGACAAGAAGAAGAAAATGAGAAAAAATAAATAAATTTGTTTCAAACAATTTAACATTTTGCAGAAACAGCACAGATTTCCAAAAAAAAAAGTACAAGTTCCAACAAACACAACTGAAAATAGAGAAACATTGAGGGTTTTCTTTATACATTCTTTCATTAAAACTAACCACAAAAGAGTTTCCCAAAACCTCACAAGAAAACCACAAAAAAAAAGGCAAATGAACCAAAAACTCAATTTTTCCAGAAAAAATCTAACATTTTTTTAAAAATACCCACAAAAGAAGTTCCCACAAATCTCATAAGAAAACTACCCCAAAAAAATGAAATGAACCAAAAACTCAATTTTTTTCACAAAAACTCAATTTTTTTCAGAAAAACCCAACATTTTGTCAAAAGCGAAACAGCATTTCAGACCAAAAGCACAAAATTCACCAGAAATAACCTAAATGAGACACTTTTTCCTGCTATCAGCAAAACCACTCACAAACAAAATCCCAAGCACTCCCAAAACAAAACAAAAAACAGAAACAAAATCAAAAAATAAAATTAAAAAAAGAATAATTCTTTTTGTCAAAACTTCACACATTACAAGATCAAGAATACAAGAACATTGTTAAAAATTTAATTTTTCAACACAAATTACCCATAAAACAACAACATTGAGGATTTCTCCTCCTCCTTTTACTCAAAATAAAATTCCCAAAAACCCAAGAAAAGAAAATAACTACCTGAGGGCAGCTACAGTGAAGGACTGTGAAAAAACCCCCCAAAAAAAGAGCAGAGAATTGCCAAAAAACCCTAAAGAACAGTCTTTTTTCAACAAGACTCTATAGAGAGAGAGAGAGCGAGAAGTGAGAAGTGAGCTAACAACAGCTAGGCATTAGTCTAGGTAATTAATCTTTAGTATAGTAACGGTCAATCCTCAACTCTGGCTAAGTTCCACCTGTCCCACACGCTACGCACACACACACCACACACAGAGAATAATTTCCCACTTTTTGACCTTTTTTTTTAACGTAATTATTGTAAGTTTTTGAGGTTTAGTCATATGTTTAATTGTAAAATTTACTCATGTATAACTGTCATCCAGAAAAGGTGCTTCTTTTTAGGCTGGCCTAGGATTTTGCTCATTTCTATATTACATTTTTATGGGCTTCACAAATTTGACTGTGAATAAATGAGCCACTACTTTGGTAGCTCATATATCAACTGTTAAAAGTCACGTGTGAATTTATGAACCTAATCTATTTCAGAAAAATTCGATTTATTCTATATATGTTATTGTTAAATTACTTATCATGATAAACACTAAAAAATTGACATCTGACCTATTAAAGACGTAAAAGGTTTACGGGAAAATAAAATAATAAGCAAACTCAGTTAGTAGTGTAAAGTCATATTAATTATCTGAATGTTATTTTTAGCAATTCTCATCTTTATTTGTTTAAAATCCTTAGTTTACAGAGTCATGTCTCTTATAATTGATTTTTTATAATAGAATTTCAAAAGTAAATTTGAATTTTAGACCATCATATAAATACAATTATCAAAAAACTTCAGTAATTTAGTATAAAAATACGTGCTAAATTTAAAATTATTTTTGTTCGTAAAAAGATAAGAAAATATTTTTTTAATTTGAAAAACTTTAGATATATAATGTGTAGAAGATTATTCCTAATAATTTTTGCTAAAAAAAATTTAATAATATGTGCATAATATTATTCTTGCAAGAAACATAGATACAGTTAATATTTTCAAATTTCAATAATCTACGATCACCAGAAGAATTCTTGAATCAACTTCTCCATGCAAACTATACATCTATTCTTAAATATATATATATATATATATATATAATTATATATGTGTGTGTGTATTACACACGAACACACACATGCACATATTTCAAAAGTAATTTTAATATTATGTCTCTCTAATTTTTCATGTTTTTTGAGTCACAAAATCAATTGATAGAAGTAACTTCTTTTTTTATTTAGATAAGTGCTCATTGTTTTCATGGTCTGACTCAAAACTTTTTTTCTTGAAGTTCACTGTACAATCTTTCACAAATCCGTTTACTGAAATCGCATGAATCTTGGAAAGATTGCTATATATGTGAAGATTGAATTTGAAATTTAGTAAAAACCCGCATGAGTTAAATACTCATTTTACTACCATAAAATGGGGTCTGAAATTTGGGATTTGGAGGTGATCGTTGTTTGGATGATTAGCAATCCAAATTGAAACGTGAATCCCCCGTATTCCTTTTTTTTTTTTTTATCAAATCTTTTTTTGACAATAGTAAGAAGATTTTTGTCCTTTTCTTTGCCTTGGTTTCCAATTTTATTTATCTCTTGTCATGGGGACTAGAAGAGAAAAATGCTTTGACAATCAATGTTGCAAGGTTCAATTATTGGTTTTCATTCCAAAGAATTATGCTGCCACAAGATTGTGTAGCAAGCAATACATGATTTTGGGAGAGTATTGTGCACAAACTTATTTGATTCAATGGTTCTTGTTGTTTGACGAGTAAAATAATAGTTTTAATCCTCTCATCAGTTGCATTAGTTATGTTATTTAAATGGAGTATATAGCATATAAACTTATCGAGGAGTCAAAACTAGTTTGTCAATTTGTGTAAGTAAAAATAATTTTGGGCTTGAGCCAAAAAGAAAGCATGAGAGTATTAATGGGAAGGAACAAGGGGAAACTTTTACATGAGTTCTGTAAACGTCTTTACTTGTGGATTTTATGGTCTAAAATTGAGTCATGTAAGTATTATGACATAACTTTCTTATATTATTATGCACTATTATGATTATATTGCACTCTTTTATGCGCCAAGACTAGATTTAATCTTGAAGGAGTTTTGAGGGGACAAAATCTAATTTGCTTAGAATGTGTTTAATATATATATATATATATATATATATATATATATATATATTGAATAAGGTAAAAGAAAAGACTTTAAAAATCTTGCAAGCTATTACTTTACGGGCCACCCCATATGTTCACCAACTACACCACGCCATACTCTGCAACAAAAGTACTCTAAATTGACAAACAGTAGTTAAGTAATCTGACATCCTATTTAAACAACAATTGTATCATCTTCAAAAGAGAATGAAGAAAAAAGATTAGAAACAAAAGAATCTTATTGAGTATTGTTACTGTTAGCATACAAAATTACCATTCACAATCTACACTAAATTACTTTAACTCGTCCAAATGGACCCCACAAAGCCCCAAAGCTAACTTAGTTGTTTCCTTTCTTCCACTGCCAGAGGAGATTTTTACATAAATCGGGTCTATAGTACCACTTGTAGAATTTGTACTATAAGAGTGCCATATAAATCCTAAGAAAAGTAATTAGAATATCTATGAAATGTGAGGATTTATAATTCTCAGATTCTGCACCTACTTTTCAAGTTTTGATCAATGTTTTTTACTTTTCCAATAGGTTAAAAATGAACCAAGCAAAGGAATTTAAATTTTAGAAAAAATATTACTTTCTCAAACAATAATCCTTACCAAACAAATGAGGTCTTGAAAAACATTTTTTAACATACAATACGACCAATGATTATATTCGTTTTTATATTGTATTAGACATGAAAAGAAGAAATGGATTAAGATTGCAAGTAAACAATTTGATTGGGGCAGTAGATACGCTTTTGTTAAAATTATTTTTGAAATTAACCAACTCTATATTTCTTTAGTAGCAAATTTTATGCACTAACAATAAATCACATTTTCTATGCTTTTATTGGAGGTTGACACGTAAGAAGATTCTTTAGAAATACAAAGAAGGAAGTTGTTCCTTTGAAGCTAATCTGGGATGATAGATTATCGTTGAATTTAAAATTCAAGTGAAATATTAGTTTATTTATAAAAAAAAAAGTTGATATCATCTTGTCAAGGGACAAATACAATATCCCACATCGATGGCCAAGGATTTATATCCTAATCAATGAAGTGCACGGGTCACTCTATTTGTTGTCAATTAATTTTTAGATGAAAATCTACATTTTTTAAGATGGTATAAGAGGTAGGAATTGGGTTTAAACTCTAAATTCCCATTCAAAAAATTTCACACTTGTCTTGGGCCTCTCACATCTTCACGGGCTCTCTGCTAACTCTTACATTCAACAAACTTGAGTCACATGTGAGAGGATATCTTGAGAAACAAAGTCTCATACTGAATTCCCAATGAATTATAATTTTTAATGAATCCTATCATAACATATAAAATACACACATTATTCCATTCATTGTCAAACGATTTTGAGATAAAAGCTCATATATTTTAACATGACATTAGATCTAAATTCCCACATTGATGACCCAACGATTCATATATTAATTAATAAAATATATGGTCCACTTCATTCATTACCAATTGATTTTAGAATAAACACCGTGTTCTTTAATATAATATTAGATCTAGTTTTTGGGTCTAAAATCATGCAATCTTATTCAAGAAACTCCGTGTGTCTAGGATCCGCTTTAACCTCCCACGATATCATGAGTTTTCAACTAGCCTCAAGTTGATTGCTAGCCCTTATGCTCGCAACCAATCGGAGCCATGTGTGAGAGCGGATGTCAAGGGACCAAATCTCACATTAATGGTTTGAGAATTCATATCCTAATTAATAAAATAGTCATTCCATTCATTCCTATCCTAATTAATAAGCGATGATGTTTATGAAGTTGATTTGTACTTAAATACATCTTAATCTTGCGGTCAAAGCATGACACAAACTTGAAACTTAGTATAATCTCAACACAAAAGAATTGCATAAAATGAAAAATATCCAAAATTTGCATAAAATTGGAAAATTGTGGGTATTTGCAGTGCATTTTTATGCCGCAAAAGCTTCATGCTAAAATCTTGATTTGCCCATATAATATCGATTACTGTTTATTACGCTGCAAAAAAAGGTACCGCGAATATACATACGGTAGCGGAATGTGCTGCCAATGGGCAAAGTGTCCGCGGCAGTACGCAAATAGCGTCGCATCCTTTTGTTACGGCTGCATTTACGACACAAGAAAAAAAAAAGAATAATATATATATATAAAAGAATAATATATATATATATATATATATAGAATAAAAATTGCACAATCTCCTCGGTGCGAAAGGTGGTTTTTGCTGTATACAATTTTTTGAGTTGTTTATTCTTTAACATTTACCCCACGTTTGGTACGCAGGAATGGGGTGGAATGGAAAGACCTTTCCAACTTGTCCATTCCATTCTCATATTTGGTATGGACACTTTAAGTTGGAAAGGCCTTTCCCACCTAGAATGTCATTCCAGCTTTTTCCTGGAATCCCATTCCTCAACAAAATCTAGAGAAAAGCCTTTCCAACTTCATCCTGGAAAGGCCTTAAAAATAGGAGTCAATTTTATCCCCCGCACATTTTTTTTGCTAACTTTTTTTTTTTTTTTACCTAGGATACATTCACTAATTTTAATTTTAAAATTTAAAAAATATAAAGTTTTTAATAAGTTCAATTAATAATTTTTTATGATTTTTAAATCATAATTAGTTAAATATATACTTAGAATTTTTTTCTTTTTGCTATAAAATGTTTAAAATACTATTTTTAAATTTTATGCCAATGTGTAAAAACTAAAATTTTAATTAATTAAATTAAATTGTGAATGTAGTTTCATTATTAATTTTCTCACAATTTTAATTATAACGCTAATAATTTTAAAAATTTTAAAATTAATTAAAGAGTATAATTGACTTAATTTTAGCAAGAATATTAAGAATTTTAAAATTAAAAATATTAAAGTTTTTTGTAGGCATAGAATTACAAACATAATAAAAATATGATATATTCTAATGCAAAGAATTAAGGGCAATTAAGTCAAATTAATATATATTTTATTCCATTCTGACATCTAAATATGATCATACCAAATGTTGGAAAAGGAATAGGCATTCCATTATGACTTAGGTTACCAAACAATGGACTGAAAAACTTTTTCCAGTCCATTCTGGGAGAAAAAACATTTTGGGTGTGTAGACACCAAATTTTGACACACCTTTTGTAAAAATATGTTGTCACTTTTATTTTAGGGGGTATTTTCCTATTTTTCAGGGGTCGAGTACAATTTTCGCATATTATGTCTAATTCGTCACGTCAAGGGCAAAATAATAATTTCGCCATGTAAATATTGATTTATTTTATCTTATTTCCTAAATATATGATCTTACTATTTTATCATTATTTATGATTTTAATGATTTTTAGGAGTCATTCATTATTTATTTAAAATTTTAATATTTTTTAATTCAACGGCACGTTTTCCAATGCACTTTTTTACGATAATTTTCAAGTAAAAAATTTTATATTTGCATTTTTGAATACTCATAAATTTTCTTTAAAAATCTCATAATTTTTAGAGGTCGTTTAATATTTATTTAATTTTCATCTTTTTGTTTATTAAGGGCACGTTTCCCAAGAATGCGTTAATTTCAAAAATTTTGAGTGAAAATTATAATATATGTGCTTTATGTGATAATATATGTTGTGTAAAATTTGTGTGATGTCATTTATTAATTTTCATAAATTTTATAATTTTGCCATATTTAGGTCACGTTTTCCAACGCACTTTTTATTTACAATTTTCTTTATAAGAATTTTATCTATGAGCATTTTATAAATTTTATGTTAAAAAAAAATTTATTATTATTTTGTTTTTTTTTTATTAAGACCATTTGATATTTATTTTTAGTTGTATTTTTCTAATATTAAATTAACCTTTAAGTTGTTGCACCAAATTTTACCTTTTCTTTTTTATATATAATGTTGTATTTCAGTTTTTTATATAATATAATTTAAAAAAAAAAGGGGGGTTCAAGTAGTTTTATTTTATTTTCATTTTTTCATTTTCTTTATTTCCTTATTTTTCTCCACAAAAAAAAAAAAAAACCCAGCTGCTGAACGCAGCAGCAAAGCAGGACACTGAATCCATCAGACAAAAACTCTATGCTCCATTCCATCACCCACCTAAAACCTACACTTCATCAGATTCTAAGGGATTTTGTTCAATTTTCTTTCAGACTTCATCTTCATCCCAATCCACTCCCACCGGCACAATTCCCTCCTCTCTCTTCCCTCTCTGCAACACACAGCCCACACACCATTTTTCACATCTTCACAGACCTGCACATACACATCTTCCCCCCATTCCACTCTCTCAGCTCACCTGCACACAGGCACAATTCACTCACAATTCTCTCTTCTCCTGGCTTTCCTCACAACACCAGCAAAGCACACAGCTCACACATACACACTCATTTGCACGCATTACACACACTGCATCACACAAACAACACAGGCACACATACAACACACACCTACACAGACTCACAGACATCACAAACGCACACCCTCACTCCCCTCTGCCTCCTCACTCTGTCTCCTTCTCACAACAGACACAAAACAGACCGGCACAAAACTGCCTCTCCCTCATTCTCTTTTCCCTCGGCCAGACCACACTTTCACTCACTTCACACACAGTTTCAGCACACACAGATCCCTCACCTCCCCACACATACACACCTTCCCCTCACAAACACACACGGCACATCCAATCCAATCAAAAACACATATTCAAACACTCACACCAGCACATTTTCACATCTGCACAGACACACATTACACTCATTCCTGCATTCTTCACACACACGCACGCACAAAAAACACATTCACAACACACCACACGCTACACACACCTCCACCTTCACCCCTGCAATTCACAACAAAACACACACAACACACCACACGCTATACACACCTCCACCTTCACCCCTGCAATTCACAACACACCACACACATTATACACCGCCTGCATAGACACCTGAACACACACACACAACAAACCTGCATTACCCACACGCACCCTGCGAACAAAACACACATACGCACAAACACACACACTACACGCATCTGCACAAGCATCACAAACACGCATCAAATACACAGCCAATTACACACAAACAATACACGCACAATCCATTACATACACCTGCAAAAACATAAAAAAAAGGGGGGGGGGGGCACAACAACAACAAACAGCAGCAACATCCCCACCACCACTGGACAGTGGCGCCACCTGCTCGCCGTCAAGCCACTCATCACCATCCACCACCGGGCTACCCCTGCTCAGCGCCACCACTAACATCCCCTCCACCTCACCACTGAGTGCCTCCCACAGGTAATATTCTTGGTCCCTCTTCCTGTTACTATATTAATAGTTCAATTAGAGGAAATATTGTTTGCTTTACATTGGATTTGAGCAAGTGTGGATTTCGGGACTTTATTTGGAAGAAATTGTTTTTCGGTTGAAGATGAATTAAGGATTTTAGACCAAAAGAGAGAGGGAGAGGTTACAGAGAGAATTCCGGAGAGAGATTCCGGCCAGAGAGAGAGAAAGAGAGCCGGACGGCGAGAGGAGAGCAGATCGGGGAGGGGGCAACCAGGAGGAAAAAGAAGAAAGAAAAGAAAGAGAGAAAAAAAAAGAAGAAGAAGAAAAGAGAAAATCTGGAAAAGTTAAAAAAAAAAAAAAAAAGTAAAGAAAGAAAACCGGTTTAAAAAAAAAAAAAAAGTTTTGGTGAAACTACGTCGTTTTGACATAGTTTCACTCAAAACTACGTCGTTTTGATTAGTTTAGTTTTTGAATTTATTTTTAATTAATAATATTTATTTATTTTATAGTCCTTATATTTTCATTAATGCTACTGTAACCATGGAAATGTTTGATTTGTGCATTTAAATTTCTGTTTATTGTAGATTGACCCCCATAATTTAGTTTTCTTTGCAATTAGGTCCCGATTAATTGCATTTAGGTCCCTCAACTTTTAGA
This sequence comes from Mitragyna speciosa, assembly GCA_024721245.1. Taxonomy (NCBI): domain Eukaryota; kingdom Viridiplantae; phylum Streptophyta; class Magnoliopsida; order Gentianales; family Rubiaceae; genus Mitragyna; species Mitragyna speciosa. Next base: position 15,086,798 of record CM045565.1, on the reverse strand, counting down.
TAATTATAATTTCGCCCCCTACGTTTTTAATTTTTCATTTTGACCCCTATATTTTTCGGTAATTACATTTCGACCCCTAGATTTTGCTGGAATTGCATTTTTAACCTCTGATATTTATGAAAATTGCAATTTTGCCTCCCAAGCTTGCTGTTATTATATTTTAGGCTTTAAATGTTGCTGAAAATTGCATTCTGGCCCTTATACATTGCTGGAAATTCTATTTTTGCCTTAAAATACTTGCTGGAATTTCATTTTTATCTCCCCAACTTTGCTGGAATTTTATTTGAGTTAGTACACTTGCTGGAATTTTATTTTTGGCCCCCTATTGTTGCTGAAATTTATATTTTGGTCCTTTATGTTGCTGGAATTTGTTTTAAGACCTCCATTAATTGTTAGAAATTTTATTTTAGTCTTTTATTTATTGCTGGAATTTTTGTTTTTGGGCATTATAGTTGCTGAAAATTATGTTTTAGCCTTTAAATTCATTGTAAACTATATCATTACCTTAATTAGGGTTTAAAATTATAATTTTACTCTTTTGTTTGTTAAAAATCACATTTTTCACTTTGGAATGTTGTCTAAATTTCCATTTTAATCCAAACCTTATAATATTTTATTTTTGCAAAATAAAATAAAATAAAATAAAATAAAATAAAATAAAATAAAATAAAATAAAATAATAATTAGAACTAATTAAATCCCCAAAGCTTTTAATTATTGATTTTTGCATTTTATTTTATTTATGATTAATGTTCTAAAATTTGGTCTTATTAGTCTAAATAATGTTCCAATCAATTTCTTTATTTCTCTCTTAATTATTTTGGCAATCCTTATATTGTGTGTTAAAAAAAATTTTACTATCTATTATTGTACTTTATTTTATTATTTATTTTTTATTTAGTTTACTTAAATAATTTTCATTTTTCTTCCTAAATATTTAATCATTGCTTTTCTTTAACTTTTGTTTATTATTACCATAATTGTTTTGAATTATTATAACAAGTTTATAGTGATTAATCTAAAATTGTTTTAATTAATGGTTTATTTATTTAAATAATGGTACCTTGATAAGTTTGTTCATGTTGTTAGCATTTTGTACCGGGTTTGCGAATGAGAGGTACCTCGATTACCCTTCCAATATTTTTTTATGTGCTTTTACGTGCTCCTATGTGTTTTTTCTATATGTTTTCATGTATCTTTGTGCTTATAATTTTTATCCATGTGTGAGTGTTTATTTATTTATGTCGTATTATTTACTCGAATTTAATTGTTGATTATTCAAAAATGTAATAGATAGGTAATATGCTATTTAGTGAAAATTTTTTGTATTTAGATAGTTAATGTAATAGATAGTTTGTGTGTTATCTATTTAACAAAAATCTTATGTATTTTAGATAGGAAATGTAATAGATAGGTTAGATAGGATATCTTTTATTCTCTTTCTATTTTTTTTAGATTGTAATTAGGTTATTCTCCGGTGTAATAATTAGGGCTTTGTGTGCTACGTGTGCTATGTGCTTACGTGTTTTATTCCCTTTCTCTAGGACTTTGCATCTAGAATATCATGTTTATGTGTTATGTGCTCCTATGTGCTATTATGTGCTTTTACGTGATTATTGCTTCAATATATGTTTTATTCATTTACTTGCTTTATTATATGTGTGTATCGTCGTCACACTAGTCCAACGCTAGTTGTGATTAATTTCGGTTTCTTCGCTAGTCCAACGCTAGCGGAGAACTTTTAGAAAATAAGTTAGTCCAATGCTAGGCCTTTAGGTCATTTTAGTATTATGATCATTTCTCGTGTGTTTATTTCATGCTATTTCACACACATTTTTGTTTTAGGCCTTTTTCCATTTTGAATGATTTTTATATATATACTCTATCATTTATTATCTATTTTTAAAACACATGTTTGGTGCATGACATTTAGACTCCACCACACATAGAATTTTAGGTCATCTGCGTGACTTGACTAGAAATAGTCATCTACTCACGTGGGAAGCGATGGCGTACATGTCGTTCCCCCCTCCGTGAGTAGAAACAGTTAGTCATGAGTCCGTTAGTCCCCCGTACCCGTTATGTTTGCATTCCCACTTTCTTTGTTCACGTACTACCTATATTCTTATTTTTCTTTTCTTTTGCATTCCATTTTGCATTCATACTCGTGACTCCATCGAGGTCTAGATTCGAGTTTCGCAATTAATGCGATAATTCCGACCAAATCTCAGTGGAACATTTCGTCCCTTATCGATATCCATTTTTAGGATTAGGTTTGCATTCATATAGTTGCATCCAAGTGTGATAAAATCTTAGGGTTATATTAGGAAAATTTAGACTAAACCTCGCAACTAGTTTCGGCTAGGTTGAAAGGGTGCCTTAGGCGCAAGCCTTTGCCTTCCCTTTCTTCAACTGTGACTCTCGAACCTTTTTCTCTTGTTTTTCAAAGACCTGGAGTCGTCTAAAAGGGTTTTTTCTTGTTTTTCCTATATTTTTCCAAAAATCATTTTTTAAAATAAATCATTCCCAAAATTTTTACCTTTTATAAAATATTTCGGGTGACTTGGTACACCAAAACTCAATACCAAGTGGCGACTCCATTTTTCATAAAAGCCCTTTTTAGACTCTGTTTCCGGGCCCAAAAACCGTCGCATTTCCAAAAGTCCCATTTTAGGCCTTTTTTCGTTTGTTTTTCAAAATAAAGCCTTTTCTTTTAAAATAAAGCATTTTAAACACAATCACATTTAATTCTTCCTTTCCCTTTTTCCGACTTCCTCATATCCACACTTATTATTATCATTTTCATTATTTTTCTTTTTTCGAAAAATGGGGCGCGACAGGGTGGAAAGGCCTTTCCATTCTGGACCATTCCAATGTACCAAACATGGGGTTAGATTTATTTTAAACATCAAGAATTATGCAATGTTCGGGAATAAACGAAATTAGTTTTGGTGGATGTACTTTTAATGAGGATTTGGCAACTATTATATGTGGTTCGACTTATGATTTGTTTGGTTGTAATACACTTGGGTATTTATGTTCATTGATATTTTAATCTTGTATAGTTATAAGAATTTTTTTTTTTCAGAAGTTGAATTGTGGGGAAAACAAGGAAAAAAATGCTAATTTGAGGGAAGTAAAACTGCTCGTTTGAGTTTATGACATGTCGAATTTAGTTATAATTTTTGTGAAAGTTACTTGCAATTTTTTATGGACTTCTTGCAAGTTTTAAGATTGATTACGTTACACATACATGCATAATCTTCAAACGTCCACTAAGTTAAGCAAGTAATTGTCATTTTTATTGCTCTAGAAAAAATATATTTTTCTAATTGGTTAATCCACTAATGTTAAAATATAATGGTTGTGTTTGGATAGCCTTTTTTGGAGATTTTTGAAAAAAAATTTCCCAAATTGTGTTTGGCATGAAAAAATTTTTTGGTGAAAATGTACAAAAAATTTTTGGTCAAACTTTTTTCACCAAATATTCCCACCAAATTTTTATTTGAAATTTTAAATGAACTTTAGAGATTTTTTTTGTAATTATTCACAAAAACAAGTATGTTTGTGTTCAAAATTTGTTTAGAAAAATTGAAAAAATCGCCAGTAACAAAATAAGATCCATTTTTGATAGGTTTTGAGATCAGATGACGAAGGAGACGACATAGTGGACGTCCGCTTCGTCGTCTGCTTCTTTAAGTGAACGTCTGCTAAAACACAAAAATGTCTTAGCGAACGTCCGCTTTTTGAAACCACTATTATGTCATATCAAAAAAAATTTCACATTTAAACATTTTTTCACTTTTCTCAAAAAGTCAACAAAAAATAATTAAAATAATTTTTTCAAATAATCTTCAAAAAACACTCCAAATAATCATATCCAAACGGAGCCATATAATTGGAAAAGACCATGACATTGTATTTTTTGAAATTCTAAACTCTAAAACTACTTAAATGATAAGTTACACTATGATATAAACTATTATGTTAGTATGAGAATTAAACCATCTCAAACTTGCTATTTCCTGTAATTCTGTATAACTTTTATATTGCAATATATATATATTTCATGTTGTTATGGTTAAAAAAAAAAAAAAAACCATCTCAAACATGTCAAGAACCACTAGTCAATCCATTTATTTTGTCTTAGTTCATGTCTTGTCATGATTACGTTTTGTTAATTATATCCCACTAATTTTCATGTCAAATTTCTGTTATTGTCACTTATAAAAGAATAAGATTTGAACATCAGTCGATAGAAATAAAAAAAAAAAATGAAAATCTATGCTACCTAATACAAGAGTGCTCTATATTATCTGAATATGACATGCCAAATTAAACAATTTCAAATGACACCATCATACCTGTCAACTTATTTTTGTAGGAAGCATGCAAAGTTTTAATCATATTAATACGGGAACCATTTAAAACCAAATAAACATTATCTCAAACGAGTTTCCCCCTAAAATTTACCGAATATGGAGAAAAGTTAGTAAATTTGTTCATTGAAGAATGACATAATTTGCTCAGAGCTTCAATCTTAAAAAAGCATGGTTCCTAACCGAAGCTTAGTATAATCTCAACACAAAAGAATTACATAAAATAAAAAATATCCAAAATTTGCATAAAATTGGAAAATTGTCGGTATTTGCAGTGCATTTTTATGCCGCAAAAGCTTCATGCTAAAATCTTGATTTGCCCATATAATATCCATTACTGTTTATTACGCTGCTAAAAAAGGTACCGCGAATATACATACGGTAGTGGAATGTGCTGCAAATGTGCAAAGTGTCCGCGGCAGTACGCAAATAGCGTCGCATCCTTTTGTTGCGGCTGCATTTACGACACAAGAAAAAAAAAAAGAATAATATATATATATATATATATATATATATATATATATATATAATAAAAATGGCACAATCTCCTCGGTCCGAAAGGTGGTTTTTGCTGTATACAATTTTTTGAGTTGTTTATTCTTTAACATTTATATTTATTTTAAACATCAAGAATTATGCAATGTTCGGGAATAAACGAAATTAGTTTCGGTGGATGTACTTTTAATGAGGATTTGGCAACTATTATATGTGCTTCAGTAACTTATGATTTGTTTGGTTGTAATACACTTGGGGTATTTATGTTCATTGATATTTAAATCTTGTACAGTTATAAGAATTTTTTTTTTCAGAAGTTGAATTGTGAGGAAAACAAAGGGGCAAAAAATGCTAATTTGAGGGAAGTAAAACTACTCGTTTGAGTTTATGACATGTCGAATTTAGTTATAATTTTTGTGAAAGTTACTTGTAATTTTTTATGGACTTCTTGCAAGTTTTAATATTGATTACGTTACGCATAGATGCATAATCTTCAAACGTCTACTAAGTTAAGCAAGTAATTGTCATTTTTATTGGTCTAAAAAAAATATCTTTTTCAAATTGGTTAATTCACTAATGTTAAAATATAATATAATTGGAAAAGACCATGACATTGTATTTTTTGAAATTCTAAACTCTAAAACTACTTAAATTATAAGGTACACTATGATATAAACTATTGTGTTAGTATGAGAATTAAACCATCTCAAACATGTCAAGAACCACTAGTCAATCCATTTATTTTGTCTTAGTTCATGTCTTATCATGATTACGTTTTGTTAATTATATCCCACTAATTTTTATGTCAAATTTCTGTTATTGTCACTTATAAAAGAATAAGATTTGAACATCAGTCGATAGAAATAAAAAAACAAAAATGAAAATCTATGCTACCTAATACAAGAGTGCTCTATATTATCTGAATATGACATGCCAAATTAAACAATTTCAAATGACACCATCATACCTGTCAACTTATTTTTGTAGGAAAGCATGCAAAGTTTTAATCATATTAATACGGGAACCATTTAAAACCAAATAAACATTATCTCAAACGAGTTTCCCCTAAATTTTACCGAATATGGAGAAAAGTTAGTAAATTTGTTCATTGAAGAATGACGTAATTTGCTCAGAGCTTCAATCTTAAAAAAGCATGGTTCATAACCGAATTTTTCTTTGTTGACGACAAAGTTATTTGAGAACAAATAGATGACCGAACAGTTAAAACTTTATCATTTTACTTAGGTTGGGCTCAAATTCCACCACCACTAATGACCAACTTTTCGTCTTCCTTCCATCGTAACAATGTAGATTTGATTAAAAAAATTATTTATTTCCTAATTACACCTTCAACGTTTCGCCTCGCACATCGAAGAGCACGCAGCGGCAATAAAGCATGGGGCAACCTTTTTGAGCAGTGTTATGTCGTCCTCAAGTTGCATCGGTTGTCTCGTGGGGTCTGCGGGGTTGCCCCGTTCCCCAAAATTTTTTGCTCTTTGCTGGAAGCCATTTCCCAAACGGGTTAAATTAAATGTAGTCAGTCTTTTTTTTTTTGACAATTTGGGGAAAGGGGAAAGGGGAAAGGGAGACTAACCTACTCAACCCAAACTGAAAGTCAGAATGGAAAAGGACCTAAACTAGATCCCATAAACCCACTCCAAAAGCCATGATAACTTTTAGAGGGGCCGAAGGAGATTAAGTACTAACCCAAATGTAGTTAGTCTTAATCCCCGAACGTTCAGTGGTGTTTTGCATTTTGGCTCTCCATTTTTTTTTTTTTTGTAAAAAGTTAATCTTTTGACTAACAATTAAATATAATTTTGTCCTTAGTTTTACCTGAAAAAAATTTACACAAAAAGGTTAATTCCATTAAACAGCTTAAGATTTTTAACATGATTTTATTTTAGCCTTACAAATTATTTTTGTTCAACTTTAAATTCTCAATTACGCAATTTCAGTGCTTGACTATAAATGATGACAGAATTCTAAAATTATCCCAGTTTTTTATCATTGAAAACTTTGAATTTTGTTCTTTTATTTGGAAGACTATTCCACTAATTTTTCTTTTTTTATTTTTCCTCATAGCCTCGCTCTCGTCCATTATTTTTCTCCATTCTGTATTTTCTTTGAACATTTAAGGTCTTATACAATTCTCCAAATTTTTAAATTTCACCTGCAGGAGAATGTCAACATCCCCAACGACGAATTTTAATATTTTGATAAATTTATTGGTTAAATGTGGATATGTTCTAATTAACAAAGAAGCTAGAGTAATACAACGTGGATTGAAATGAAATTGAACTAAAACATTAAAATTAATGAAATTAACTTTTTAATATAAGTTTATATGTTAGTCAATACTAAGTTTATAAAATTGAACTAAAACATTAAAATTAATGAAATTAACTTTTTAATATAAGTTTATAATTTAGTCAATACTAACAACACAGTTAATTTTGACTATTAGTCAAAAGATTAAACTGTTACAAACATCAGGGGGTAAACTGTAAATAACCGAAAACATTAGGGGGATACACTACATTTAACTCTTTCCGGTGGTCAGTCAGCATTTTCCCACTATTCTTCGAGTGAGTATTGCGTGCACCACGCGCGCCACGTGGCCTGCCACGTGGTGCACTAAAACCAATCACACATCGCCAAATAATAAAAGGTATGACCCACCATTGTCACATGGCGATAAATTATTGGTTCTAATATACCACGTGACAATGCACGTGGTGTATTGTATACTTTTCCCTCTTCTTCCGTAATGCTGGTCAGATTTAAATCTTATGCAAAGAAATTCTAATGCGAGAAATCATTGGTCAACGAAACAGTAAGAAGGACATACCACGGATTGTATTTATTATTTTTTCATTTAAAAGAGACTGCAAAATTTATATGAAAATTTGAAAAAGAAATGAGGATTTGATAATTAAATCAAGAACCTTATAATTTAACTAATGTTCTTACTAACTAAGGCTTGTTCTCAATAGTTTTTTCTATCTATTTTTAACTTTGATTTTGAAAAATTTGTTTTTGATATTCTCAACTATTTTTTGACATTGCTTTTGAATTTTTTAAACTAAAATCAGTAGTAATTAATTTTTAACTTTTTTAAAATTGATTTTCACAAAAATCAAAATCTGTTGAGAACAGGCTATAAATCTGAAACGTGAGAATATCCAAATTCGATATTATAGTTGTGTGAAAATCATAATTCTCAAATGAGGTCCTAGTTTAGTGGTAAGGGAAAAAAAATTAAAGGTTGAAATCTTAAGCTTGATTGATTTAGCATTATTAGATAGTAAAATATATATATTTTTAAGAATGTCTTTAAATTGTTGAAAATATAGAAAAGCATTAACCTTCCAGAGAGGCCAACTGGATGGACAATAATCCTTGAAAAATGGCTTACACACTTTACTTTTTGACGCATATCTTTTTTTTTATTATATAAAAATACTAAAACACCTATAAATTTTAAGATTTTCAGTTTACATTTAATCATAAATGTACAAAAATTGTATGATTTTAAATTTATATGTACCTATAATTTATAAGATCTTAAACTGACATTTTATTTAAAACATTCTTAAATTATAAGACTTTAAATTTTATATGTCCAAAAAATAATATATTTTGAACTTTGCAAATAATAAAAAAGAACAAAAAGAGAAGCATATATATATATATATATATATATATATCTCAAAAAGTTGAGTATACAAATCATGTCTCTATGACAATTTCTACTGAAAACACGGAAAGAACAAGTCCCATTCTAATGCCAGATCCCCATTATCCCTGGTCATCTTAAAACCTGTCTAAGAAGCATTAGTTCACTGGATCCCCATGGCCGCAGCGGTTTATTTAAGGTGTTTAAAAATATTCAATATAAACCTACTTCGCATCAATATAAAATTATATAAAATTTTGTCATATTTGTATTATTTTATGATTTGACATAATTTTGTATCAGATACGAGATAACATAAATTCAGAATTTTAGTCTGAAGTGTGGCAGACAATTAGCACTTGAAAAGATGATCCCACAGACTTGCGTTCCCCAATAGTAGGTAATCTCCTTTTATGTAATAAACATAGAATTTGTCTAAGAAACATCAATCCTTTCCACCACAAAATTTTAGACCACAGAATGGAGGAATTTCAGGTATCATTAGTGCTTTTACTGCAGAATTGGCTGTACACAGCATGAGCAAAAAAACATTGAGGTTTACTTTGTATTAATTTGTTTACAGCGAATCTTCTGCCTGAGGATCACTTCCACAGTCCATCCTTCGTGCACACTATCACATAATCATTCTTTATGCACCCAAAAGAGCGTAAAATTTTTCAGAAAACACTTGGTAAAAGACCACACGGAAGCCAATTCTCGTACCAAAAAAAGTTTCTTCCCCATTTCTAATAACCTGAGCAATGAAAGGCAAAGGCAAGGCAACATTTCTGAGTTCAAAATTTTCCTCCAAGCCCAAGAAGCATCTGCTGGAATTTATGCAGACCAAAATCAGCCGTCTTTTAGGGGAACAGAATGCACTCGTAGTATCCACAAGGAGTTTTTTTTTAAGACGTATTCCAGATAAACTTCAACATTAGATACTTATTCCATAGTTCAACATTTAGCAGCCCCTAGCCACCTTCATTTTAGACATATATAGATCAAAAAATTTGTACATGGACCCGATTTATAACGCCTTTGTGGATTATATAATCTAAAATTTGTGAATTATGTGATCTAAAAGAGAGTCATACAAATATTTTATATCACTATTCTATATCAATATGTATCACTATCACTATATTACTTACGTGGCTTACTTTTAGATCACAAAATTTTACAAGTAGATAACAGATCTGGTCCCACTCTCCTAATTAAACTGTTATTAAAAAAGGATACAATGATTAAATAACTTGCAGATTCTAAATAACTCGCTTTTCAGTTAAGTGAAATTTATAACAAAAATTAATTTTTTAAAATACTTAAGTACAACAAATGACAAGCTATTCACAATGACAATATATTATTGTACACCAAATGTGGGGAAAGGGTGTAAACACGCGCGCGCGACATCATCTTTGGATCGAGTGATTTAGCGTCATTAGTTGGTTAAAGATTTCCATTGTCGAGAGTTTCCTTCAAATGGTCTAAAAGAAACTTGTAGGGCCACTGAAATGGTCCAGAGAAGAAAGTAGTTATAAGGAGCCCTAATCGGGGCGAAGTCTAGGTATTGCATACGGACTCAAGTTTGGACTCATGATTGGATAAGGACGGAATGATAAGGACTGATTGGATAGGTCCACTGGGCCATATGACTGAATTATCTGCATGATGGGATAGGTCCACTGGGCCATATCCTGGAAGGGTTTCCAGGGTTTTCCCAGTCAGAATCATGACAAAACCCATTGGACCCACTCTATGGCCCAAAGGAGTGAAACATGATTCCGGATTAACGCCTTTGAGGACAAACGTATGTAATCCTAAGAAAGGACATTCTATCCTAAAGTGCTCAAGGTTACAATTGGAATTTCAGGTAGGGGTGTCCCAGAGTAACTTGCAATGAAGGCTTATCTTTGAATTGATGGCAGTTTTCTAATGCCTAAAATATAAGGGAAATAAAATTATAATTCATTTCAATACGAGCAAATAGAACACCTTTTAGGAGTATCAATACTGTCACATGAATAGTAAATGCATGAATGCGATGTACCAAAAAATCTGCCGTTATGTGATTACATTTATGACATAAATAAGTTAGTTATAAATTTATTTTGAAATAATACGTACAGATATTCCTTGAGCGAGTTATTTTAAAAGAATAAAATAAAAAGTCACCCTTAAAAATGTGATGTTATTGTAACATTCTCGAATATATAAAGCCTGCAAAAGTCGAAGTCATTCACTATTCAATTACAAAGCATATCTATTATGATCTAAACTAAAAAGGTTCCGCTAATAAGAGTTGTTCTCCTTGATTATCACAATTTATTTTGTTCAATTTTCTACCACATTTTGTTTGGAAAAATAAAAGGGGTTAATTTCTATTTTTTATAAAGGTCATTAAAAGGAGTTGATTCCAAAATACCGTTTGTTTGGTTTTGTTTTTTTAAAACATTTTTTAAAAATATATATATATTTTTCAACTAACTTTTTATTTTAAAAACATATTTATCGAGAATAATATTTAAAACTGCTATAGTAATATTTTTTAAAAAATATCTAAAAAAACAACATCAGGCTGAAAATTGGCACATCGACTCGCGAAAATTGTGGTTTGGGGCCAAAAACCCGTTTTTTTTTTTTTCGGTTAAATCTCATACGTTTTTAAAATGTTGGGCCAACTGGACAAAAACAATCAATTATAGATGGTTGTGGGGCGAGACCTCATTGGTTGCGTTTCTTATTTAAGTTTTTTATCGGGCCTCAATTATTTGTTTTCCCCATTGCAATCTATATTTTCTTCATTTCGAGCTTGTTTTACTTTAGCGTTGACATAAAGTTCTCTTAAATTAAAAATGAATAATAGTTTAAATAATGATAAAAATATTTTGTTAATTTACTATATATTAAGTAATTATGCCATATGAGAACCGAGACTACATAGACTACTATAAAATTTTCTTTTTGTTAATTTTTTGGCATACTTTGTAAGTATATCCTACAGTATTTTGCAAAATTAAAATATGTTATGACCAAATTAAATTGATTTGTCTGGACAAACTAATTTTTTGATATGTATAATATTTTTTAATTATTTTTTTTTATCACACACACACACATTACATATAAAAAAGTGTTACAATATTATTTTTCAAGAATTAATTCCAAAATGCCTTTTTCTTTAAAGAAATAAGATATTAATTTGGTAAGGATAAAGGAAAAAGAAAGTAGGATTTATCTACTATAATTTTTGGTGTTTTGGATTCTACCTCTAGGTAAGGTCAGGTACTTTTTGCTGTTTAATCAGTCAATTAACCATAGATTAGCTTAATTCAAATTCCTTAAATGAAATCAATTACGGTACTTTTTGCATCTTCTCTTTTCGGTATATAACTGATGGAAGATGTCAAGAAGTTGTGGGAATGGCCATTGAAAGTATAGCTGTCATACTTCTGCGTCGATTTTTCTCACAATTTTGTTAATCCAAGTGTATATTTGCGCAAGGTGAAGGTTTATTTTCAACAGCATTTTCTTAATCTAATTTTAGCTTTTGATTTTGAAAAATATATTTTGTAATATTTTTACCTTTTTTCTACCTTATTTTAAAAATTTTAAATTAAAATAAAAAGTAACCGAATTTTAACTTTTTTAAAGTTAATTTTTACAAAAATTAGAAATAGTTGAGAATAAACCCACGTCCTCGACCAATTACCATTACTGTGCCTCACTTTTTCTCTCTTTTGTTGTTTTGTTTTGTCATTTTCATCATCATTCTGTCAAACAAAATATGATGACATATCTTGGTTGGATACGAACAATAAATGCATGTTCCTGTTGCATTTTGGCTTGTTATTTGCTTTTTGTGCAATAGAAACCTCAGAAACTCCTTTCTAATCAAGCTTTGTTAGTCAAGTTATGATGAGTTTTACAAGAAAGATTACAGAAATGCGAGGAAAGAGGAGGAGAAAAAAAAAAACATAAAATTCAGTTGATAAGCTGCTATGATCTCACAATCAGACTATCATTCAAGTAATTTTTGGTGCAATATATTGATATTTCTGCTAATTGACATGTGCAAAGCCTCCAATTACTTTTCCCTCTTTATTCTTCTCTAGTCTGGGAATTTCTTTCAGTAAATTTTGCTGCTTCATTTAGATGGTCCAGCAACAAATCCATATGCAAAATTGGAATATTGATTTCCAAATTTAAATTAGTAGCTTAGCATCTATAATTCTAGCTTTCTTTTACTAACTTGTAAATTAAAATTCTTGAAATTCTTTTTTTCCCCTGCTTATCTCTTTTTCTTGCATTTTGGAAGTCAAAATTTGAAATAATTCTAGAGTTAAACAGGCTCATGATTTAACTGTTTCTTTAACTAATGTACAATGATAGTTCTATTATTAATGAATGTTTGATTCTCAAAAAAAAAAAATGGAAAATTTACAGTGAATAATTTGCTGTGAAATACCTCACTAGTTAATCTCTCTCTCTCTCTCTCACACACACACACACACAATATGTGTATATATATATATATATGTATACACACACACACACACACACACACACATATATATATATATATATATATATTACCATAGAAAGTAATATGTTAACTTGATTAGAGACAAATCTCGCCTCTTCTAGGAAACAAATGGCGTGCGGGTTGAACTAATACGCTTGGAAAAGGCTAAGTCAACACCCATGTCAGAAAATAGTGTATTATTGAGAAACTATTACTCGTCTTGTCTTCTATAGGCCCCCACAGTGACAGAGTCACAATCAAGTGAGGACCTGAGGGGATCCCAAAATAGAATTGCAAGATTTTAAAAATTTTTAATTTTATCCTCCAATTGCAATTTGAGATATTTTTAGATATTTTTTAGTCCTTTACATTTTTCCTCTTAAAATTCTTGAAAAAGCATTACACAGTTATCTCCAATTTTAGAAGTGATGGCATATATCAAAATGAAAAATAAGTACTACTTGAGAATAACAATAGAATTTCAAAGACTTTTATTTGGAATTTTGTTGTAATATGGGATGTAACACAAAAATAAAAGAAAAATCATATGAAGAGGGACCTTTTTTTTTTTTTTTTTTTTGAGAAATATGAAGAGGGACTCTGATAGGAGTTATTTATTTTAGTCCGTTTTCCCTTTGTGATGAAATTTTTAATCAAACAACTTTAGATGTTACTTTGGCACATCTAATCTAATCACTTGATTGTTAAATTTAGTACGTCAATGGTTTTGAAAGTGTTAATTAGTTATTCACTAATACAAGTATAAAAGTGTTAATTTGTGTGAGCTTAATAACTCTTTATCAAATTTACGGGAGAGGTTTCACATACGACTTATTTACCTAAATATTAAAAATACCTAAACATTAAATTTTTTTAATCCAAATGAAGAATATACGTTTTTTTTAATTCACGTATGAAATCGAAATATCGACTTTAAAGTCATTTCTTGGAAATCGAACACATTTAAAGTCTTAAGATGGAGGCGAGGGAGATTATAACGTGCATGATTCTAAGTGCAATTGGCTTCTGGAAAGTTGACTTTAATGTTGATTTTTAGAAAATTGATTTCTTCCCATTTTTTGTCCAACCAATTTTGAATTAGAATTCAGATGAAATTCTATAAAAAAAATTGCCTTAAAGTTGATTTTTAAGATATCCACTGGTTACCATTTTAAAATGTCAAATAAAAGCACTAACATTTTAATTTTAATTAAAAATACCAATATTTTGATCAATAATCCTTCAAATACATACCAAAATATTTAAATAAATTTACATTTTATTTATGTTTATTTCTTTTTTAAGTTCATGAATAAAAGAAAATGGCTTTCTCATGTTTGCTAACATCAAACTGATAAAATCAACTAGGTTAGACCGGGCCAATATGGTCCATTTTATAGAGGTGAGTTTCAATGTTTATGAAACCTTCAAACTTAGTTTGATAAAATGTGACCTTTTTGTACTTCATTAGCTCTTCTATGATTGCATATGATCAAGTTTACATATCATAATCACTCGAAAGCAATATGAGAGCTTTCTAAAGTACTCTGTTGCCTTGTCCGTAAGATAGCCGATAGAGAGAGTATAACCAATTTGGTTACAGAAACCTAGACAGCAGCTTAAATTGAAGTGGGAACCAAATATCTGATGAGTGTCAGCCACGTAGTTTGATTTAATGCACTTGAAATTGAAAGAATTTATGTAGAATTTCTACAGCTGACTATGGAAAATTGGTTAGTTAAGAAATCCATTGAAAATGAAACTTGTTTTATCTAAATATTTTGAAAAGTTCAGAAATGTTTTTAAAACTACCTTGAATATTCGCCCTGTTTGTTTGGTATTATTTTTCAAAACCACGTTTTTAGAAAACTCCAAACCTGTTTTCTAATCATATTTTTATTTCACATATATATTATAAAAAAGGAATCTACAAAACTACTACAGTAATATATTTAAAAAAATATCACAAAAAACAAATAAAGTGTTTTGTAATTAGTTTTGTTAGCTCAAAATAAGCTGATAACATGAACAAAAAAGTCAAGAAAGCACCAGAAAAAACCATTTAGTACCAAAAAAAAAAAAACAAAAAAGAAGCTACCATAACCCACTGAAAGTCTACAGCGGTTGCATAATAATTTAGCTACTTTTTTTTTTTTTTAATTTTTATTCTATTACAAGGAGAAGTTTTGGCGAAAAGAACAGCTAAACTTTAGGTTGGAGAGGAGGAAAACGTTTCTTACTACTCTTGTGCTGCACCTGCCTGCTATCCTACCAAGTAAACCAAATGTTCACATCCGAATCAAAATTGAATTCAGATCCTTTCCTCTTGAAAATTCAATTCAGATTGCTAATAATACGTAGACAAATGATTCAATGGCAATTAAAATTGCCTCAATGCAGATGAAACCTAAAAGACCTAATTAATACCAAAATTCTTTTGATTTGTATGGCATTAAAATCATGGGATCGATGTTTGTGATTGTAATTAAAATTAGTACCCTTTTATCAAAATTTTTTGTTTTGTTCTGAAAAGGGATGGACTTGAACCCGTACCTAATGTATGAAAAGGGTTTTCTCACACTCACCCAATAGATTTGGATTATGTTTTGCTCCAAATATTTTAGATTTGTTAACATTTGAGTCACATCAGAATGCTTAACTAGGTTAAAATAAATAAATAAATAGAGAATGCATACATTTGTCTCCTATTTAATGGGATGATGTGGACGACTTCAGCAATATGTTTAAATAAAAAGGGAAAAAGGATCAAATCAAAGAGCATGCATAAGAAGGTGCGTCACCAACTACACCTTAAACCTAACTAAACTAAATAAAATAAGGATTCGGACAATTTTATTTTCGTTCATTCGAAGTAAATTACCTAAAGTTAAGTAAGATAAATGTGGTTTTGGTTCACAAATTAAATTATTTATTTTTTTGTTGGGTTTCAAAATGTAATTCACTTTTTATTTTATTTTATAATATGAATAGATTCGTTTCTTTGTAATATTTTAGTGGACTCCAGATTCTTTAGCCTCTCTCTAATCTTAAATTAAATAAGTTGATGGCCCATACATGTACATTCTCAATATCGTGAAACACTTTCCTTAGACTGAGTGAAAACTAGAAAGATATTCTTGAATTAGGGTGAAAATCAATCCAAGATGCTCAACTCTTGTATCAAGCTTGGTCGATTTAGAATGATTTGTGAATTAATCATATTATTTTAAACAACATTTTGAATTCACAAATTTACTCGACTGATTTTTAGTTTGATAAGTATAAAATTTATAATTTATAAGTTTAAATTTATGATTCGACAAAAACTCATTTAAACTCGATTGAACAATAAATTACACCGACTACGATTTTCAGTTTATTAAAAAAAAAAAAAAACTTGAACACCATATTATCCTAATCGAAGTATTAAAAAGGTGAAAAGCACAAAAGCAAGAAAAGCATAAAAAAGAAAAGAGCAAAGATAGCCAAAAAAGGAGGTGCAATTTGGATGCTTGGAAGTTGCATGGATCCTTGGTAGACTTTGGTAAGAAAAGCATGAGATGCTTCCCTTTCTATTTTTGCTTACCCCCACTTAAAAAACAAAAAGAGAAAATTCTTGCAAAAATGTATAAATAAAGAAAAATATCCAAAATGAAAATAAATAAATAAATAAAAAAAGAGATTCCCCACCATGAGATTTTGCAATATATAATTCCATTTCCAGACTCTCCCATTCATTTGTCATTCTTTGACAGCTCCCTATTCCTTTCTTCCTTCCCTCTTGTCTCCATCTCTCTTTTTCTCCTCTCATTTTTAGCTGATAATATTTCGAACCCCTCCACAAAAATCATAAAAGATGGCAGATCAGTTGACTGATGATCAGATCTCTGAGTTCAAGGAAGCCTTCAGCCTCTTTGACAAGGATGGAGATGGTATTATTCTCCCATCTTAGAGACAATCTTGATTCATATGTTTGTTTTTGGTTTGTGTTTACGGTTCTTGATTCATATCTTTGTTTTTGATGTATGTTTATGGTTGTGGAGATGAAATATTCAAGTTGTAATTTTGATTTGTTTTGTTCAGATCTCTGATCTGGTGTTTGGTTTTTGGTTGATTTGTTGGCTTTGTTTTATTTGATCTGTGTTTAATTGCTGGCTAGAAGTCAGATCTTTTTATTGTTTATTATGTGTCCTCTTCGAACTTTATGTTTTTGATGTTGGTGATTTGATGATTTTATTGGATTTTTCTAGTATCTTTGTGGTTGTTTATCTTTTCTTTTTTGTTAGTCAAATTTTCCAAAATTAGTTGTTGATTATGGGAATTTATGGTTGAGGAATATTATTGGAATGAAATGCTTTGGCTGAAGATGATAACTATCAAGCTTCTTTTAAATTGGAATTGTTTGCTCCAAAAAAGAAATAGAAATAAGATTGCTTTGTTTCTTAGATTTAGATTTGGGATGAAATAAAATGGATTGAGTCAAATGGGAAGGGGGAGGAAACAATAGATATTGGAACGTATCCGTAACATGTTATTTTCATGGTAGATCAAGATTTAGACTTTCTTGAACATGGTTGAAAAGTTAGGGAAGTGCAACAGATATGCAGTTTTAGCTCGAAAAGACGGTGCATCTTTCTTTCTCTGTGGCCTCTTCCTTGTCACATATTAGTTGAACGTCAGATACTTTTTTTTTTCGTCAACTGTTTCTCCTTTGTCTGCTTACCCTTTTGTAAATGGGTTTAGATTTCCCAACCGGAATACTTTTGTAAGCCTTTAGGATCTTAAATTTTGTAGCTTTCGTGACCATGCGTTGAAGGAATGTGATTGAGAGGATGCTTGAGAGATTATGCCACTTCTTCGGACTATCTTAAATCTGAATGCAATATTTGGGAGAAATATTTCGCTATTGCTCCAGCCAACATTTATTTCTGCATGATGGAGTTTGGATATTTGTCTCTGTTATGGCAAAATTTGATTAAATGTGACCCCAGGATATTCCAAATATGCTTTAAGCATCCCTCCTGCGCTTTGAAATGGCAGTTTTTTTATCTGAATTATGCAAATCAACTTTTTGGCAATACATGAATGATTTTGCTGCCATTGCAGTAGTTCTATTTCCCCTTTCCTCAGATAGTAAATTATAGAACTAAACAAAATACGGGAATGGTTCTTGACATTTGGTTTTGGTAACCATTTGAAGTTGTTCTTATCAAAGATGCTTGTCAATGTGTTAGATGGTTGTTCTTTGTTTTTTGTTCACCATAAAAAGTTTTCTCATTTCTCACACATTTTACCTTATCAGAAGTTTTATCCTAGCCACAGCATATACAGTGCAAGATGACATGCCCGTTTTGTCTTTCCTTTCTCTTGTGATTAATTGTGTGAGCAATTATACTGGCTTAGGTTCTGTCTCCATGTTTGGAATGCTAAAATGATGATTCACCTTAATTGCTTTTCAAATATTGCTTCAGGTTGCATCACCACTAAGGAGCTTGGGACAGTGATGAGGTCATTGGGGCAAAACCCCACTGAGGCTGAGCTCCAGGATATGATCAACGAAGTTGATGCTGATGGGAACGGTACCATTGACTTCCAGAGTTCCTCAACCTGATGGCCCGTAAGATGAAGGATACTGATTCTGAGGAGGAGCTCAAGGAAGCTTTCCGTGTTTTTGATAAGGACCAGAATGGTTTCATATCTGCAGCTGAGCTCCGTCATGTCATGACAAATCTCGGTGAGAAACTTACAGATGAAGAGGTTGACGAGATGATTCGTGAAGCTGATGTGGATGGTGATGGCCAGATCAACTATGAGGAGTTCGTCAAGGTCATGATGGCCAAGTGAGAACTGATCAACCCATAACTAAAATCTTTAAGAAGTTAAAAAAGGACCAGGGAAAAAAAAAAGAAACAGTTACATTTCTATTGCTGGTTAGGATGCGTTGATTTTGGTACTATTAGTTTCCATTGCTGGTGTTTGCCTTGTTTTCCTGTTTGCATTGTTTTGTAGTGTTGTTATTCAGTATATGCTTGTTGCTTTCTTCCCCTGATTTAGTTGTTTGGGTTGTCAGTAATCCTGGTATTTACTACATTTGGGATTATGAACCTAGAACAATTGAGGAAATCCGATTTCTTTTCGTACAAGTGACTAATTTTGTTGATATTCCAGGGTTTATATATTTTACTTTTCTTCTTTGCTTTAATTTCCTTTTTCCATTTAACTGCTATTCCTGTCTCGCCTGTATGGTTGTTACTTTTCTGTGGATGTATTGTACCCCCTGCAATGGTAGGATAAGAAAGGGTGTGAACTGGTCTTTATTCATTGTGTAAGTTCTTTTTAGCAAAATGCTTTACAAAGGCATTTGAGAGAACCTGTCTGAGTACATTATGCTCAGAACATCGAAGTTGCGGGTGCAGCAAACTCCCTTCTGTTTCTGGGAGATGCATCCTGGTGATTCTTTCTAGGAGTTGATAGTGGGGTATCTTAAAGGTTATTTTCTTGCCAACTTGGATGGGCCTATCATCCATTCAAATAGGAATCACTTTAAGGACAAATACTCTTTAAAGTGACAATACATGCCAAGATTTAAGATAACAAGCTCAGGTCCTTTTTGGTACATCCGTACATTGATGCGAACTTCCCAAAGTAAATTAATTTCCTCTGAAATATTTGTTACTAGTCTAGAAAATAAACTTTTTGTAAATCTTTTCCTGTGAAAATTTTTCTTGCCATTTTAAAAAATTTATAACTTCTTTTTCTTATTAAAATCTTAAAACGAGTCAGGTGACCCAAACTAGATGGAAATGAGTGGAGGTTGCTGTGTGTGCGAGGGTGTGAAATTCTGAAGTTGTGTGACACCCTAGAAAATCTTCAATTTACCGTGGTCTTTTCGGTCTATTGTCAACTGTTTGTTCTACCTACTTACTTTTAGCAATTATGGAAAATTTATTTTGTGATTTTTTTACTTTTTTTTAACCTTACTTTTCAACCCACCTGTGTTAGTAATTTAAAAAAATTTGTTTTGTGATATTCATAACGTTGAGCCATCATGGGATTGAGCATTTGATTCTTCATACTGGTTTTCCTCGATGAAAGGTGGACCTGATGCCCCTACAAATCATAGAATCTTGAACGGTAAAAGATGCTCAAAGATGAGAGGACACAGGTGTGATTCATCTTCTTCACTTATTTCAGCTTTTAAAAGCTATACAAATCTAAAAAAGTGGAATAAAATCCACACACTCGATTGCATGAATATTTTCGTAAATTACTATATATGGGCGAGCTATTGGAATTTCATAGCATTATATTTTACAATATGGTTCCCATATTTTTCGAGATTTTAAAATACTAAAGATTAGATTTTGATAGAAATTTTGAGTTTGCTTGTATAATTCAATTTTCAGAATAATATTTTGAAATATTTTTATACATATTTCTTCAACTATCTTTTTATATTTTTAATTACCTTTTTATTTTACATACACCACATTTAAAATTTTTTACAGCATTATTTTTATGGATACTTAAGAAAGTGCAATCTTTATTATTTTTCAAGTGAATTCTCTTAAGAATATATGAGAATTGGATCACTTCCAACAAAAAATTCTTCGTACACAGCATATGAGTTGATGAGTGACTTTCCATGTTTTTTGAATTAAACCTCAGTATTTTTAAAAAGTAAGAAGTTAAACAAACTTTCTTGATAAGCCCTCTTTGATTTATTTCCTCCCACCAATGACCAAAAAACAACAAATATACAAAAACAAAAGTGAGCTTTCCCTGCGGGGTTTGATTAAAACTAAATTTAATATTTAACTTTTTTAAGTTGAATTTATTTGAGAAATTCGTATCTTTACTTTTACTTTTTTCTCATGACCAAAAAAGAAAAAAAAATTTGCAAAGCAACTTTTATCTTCAAAAATTTTGGATAAAATAGTATCATAATTGTTTAAAATTCTTTACTTTTACTTTTTTCTCAGGCAAAAAAAGAAAAAAAAAAGTTTGCAAAGCAACTTTTTTTCTTCAAAAATTTTGGATAAAACACTATCATAATTGTTTAAAATTCTTTAATTCATCACAACACCTTAGAATAAATCATGTGGTCATGTGACTCTTTCTTGCTTATTGGGGAATCTAGTTCTTATTTATCAACAAAAAAGAAAAGGAATATAATTCTTCCAAGGGAATCTAGTAGAGTTAGCATAAATTATCTTCATGATTATTCTTCGGGTATATAGTATGTTGTGAAATATTTTTGTCTGAGGTAATCTCAAAAAGATCTTTTAACTTGTATATCAAATATTGTATTTATTTCAAGAATTGCTTATTACTAATATGATATTAGTAAGCATAATAATCCGACTTACTAAACAAAAAGTTTTAAAGAGTTTGGCCTCTTTTATATTCCCATTATATGTGTGTGGTCTGTGTGTCTATCTGTGTAATCGAACGTGTGTACATATAAAAACTTAAAAGGGCAAAAGGGTCTAATGGCTAACCTCAGGAGTCGAGCCCTGACTAATGAGTTTTTGTTTAGGAGCTAATCCTCTAATTAGAAATTCTACAATATTCTTAGCGAAACAGTGCTAATTAGGCTACTGTGCTTTTAGTAAACAAAAAAAAAAAAAAAAAAAAAAAGGAGGACGAAAAGTAACTTAGTAAAGAGAGTTTCAGCCAAAAAAATAAATGGAGGAAATGTTTTTGTTTGTAATCAAGCTTATAATTTGCCAAAAAAAAAAAAAAAGAAAAAAAAATTGTAATTAAGCACATAATTTGCTTAAAAAAATCGCATTAGCAATTATTGAATTCCAATTTATTGTATCAGCTAAAAACAAATTATGAACCAAATTGGTTTTATGATATCAATAGAATCATGTTAGGATTAATTACATTCATGCCCTTGACATTTTGTTATATTATTTCAACACCCCCCGAGGTCTGACAATTCGGATCTGAAACCCCTTGATTTTTATTTTTTTTTTTTTTTGCCCGGGGGGGGGGGGGGGGTTGGCGGGGTTTGTGTGTCGTTTTGTTGATGATGATGGGAAAAGATAGCTAAACCATCCATAATGATCTTTTTTTAATGCATGGTAATGCAGAAGGCGGCAAAGGCGGCTTGAACAAAAGAATAGAGAACAAAGCAGCTCAAGTAATGGCAAGGTTCTTGGAAACAAGAAAAGTCGTAAAAGGGATCGCTTTCGCGAGTGTTTCCTGCTGTAAAATCTTCCTTATCATCTTATCATTGCATGTGGAATAACAAGGCATCAGCTGTCGAATTTGAGCCGCCGAAGTTGACTGAGACTGAGAAAATAACGTGGAAGATTTCCCATTAAAAAGTTTTTACAGCAGATATAGCACGAATGCTTGTAATCTTGACCATTCCAAAATAACACAAAAAGAAATTAGACTCGACAAAAGGGCATTCATGCTAAACATGAATGAATATAAGTATTCGGAAATTGTATCTTTTGAATTCCAAATGCTTTCAATAGCTTTGTCAGATCTGCTTTTCAGTAGACATATTGTAAAAGCTGTTGTGTAATGTAACAGAACACCATGGAAGATGCAAAATTTCATAATTGAGGAGCCAGAATTCATATCTGTCAAAGGAGTACAACAATATCCGTCTTTTATTGCTGGAGGACAACAAAGTATATTTGTTGTCCAGGGTATTTGTTGTCCAGGGGCTTTACATTGAAAGACATTGAAAAAGCCATCCCCTTGGAGGGTGAATGTTGTATAGAAGTTCAGGTGCAAAAAACTAACTCCATTATCCATCTGAAAGAAATAGGAAATTTTCTGCTACAATTGAATATTGCCTCAAATTGTTGATATTTTATTGTAACTATGAGAAAAATAAAATGATATCACACTATAGAATATAGGTGATTATCTAGTAAGGAGTTTCTTTTTTCTCTATCCATTATTACTCATTGTTGAATGTGGGCGAATACGGCATGTACATTTTATAACAGCAAATATCCTCCAAAAATGGTTTTAAAACACAGTTAAAGCTCATAATTCTTGTACAGACACAAAAGCAAGTGTGGTGATTATACATCTTTTATATCCAAATAGGATAGTTTATACATGATCAATCTTTTCTAAGTAAATACATCAATTAGTTGATCTTAACCTTTTAATTATCTTCCAATATGAAACTAAGAATAAATAAAACTTGAATTTCATGGGAATTTCAGTTTCCCGTGGGGAACAAATAGAAAAACTTGAGAAGAGTACAATAGTGTATTAATCATAGCTACAAAAGGGGAACAAATGAATGAAAGCTGCAAAAACTAAGAAATGATCCAAAATGAAAAGATGAATACTAGAAAAAGAACTGAAAAATCAGCCAGTTGAAGAGCCTTAGATTGGGCTGAACAGTTGAAAAAAAGATCAACCTACCGTAGTTACAAACAAAACAAATGGGTGGAAGCCATTAGCACAAGAAACAAATTTTTGAAGTAGAGCAATGAAATCATAAAAGTTCTCAAAATTCATACAACCAAGCAGCAAGAGTACAAGGGCAGACGTGGGGCCCTGAGCACTCCCTAAGTATACATGACAAAATGAAGCAAAAGTGACAAATATACTATGTATGTCCTGTGACAACTTAGCAGAGAAGCTATGCTGTAATTTTACTTCTCTTATCAAGTTTTCTTTTTCTTTGTCAGAGAAGCTGTTAAAATAATACTATATGGATGATGATATTGCCTAGAGGCGGCAGTACAGATCAACAGCTTTTCAAGTATTTGCACAAAGCGAAATTTACAGTAACAAAGGTGCAACTTAAAAGATATTTTACAACAGAGCAAATGTCAACAAAAGCTAAAAATTTATATTAACAGCAGTAAGTTGTTTCAACCTTGACAGTGAGCATATTTGCTGTTAAGCACATAAAGTGAGGACTCACCTCTTGAGTGGCTTATATAGGACAACAGTTACATACTTTGATTGAAACCTGTGAGTCAAACCAAGGGAAAGAACTGATTGAGATGCCCATCCCTTTTCAATGAAGAGGTGGTCAAGCACCACATGTGGGGGCTTTGGTGAGGAAGAAGCTCCTTCATCTATGTTTTCCGTGTCAAGAACAGTCATCTGGAGTTGAGGTGGAACTACCATTGGATCCTTAGCAAAATCTTCATCCCTAGGGAAGCTATTATTGTAGCTCGAGTCAGGCGATGGTGGGGCCTCAAACTCTCTCACGTCGTCAATGTTCTCTGGAACACACTCCTGTAAAGAACAGTAAAACACAACTCATCTTACAGAAAACAAACAATTACAGGCAAAAGTTATTAAGAAGTGAACACACTAAGGGGTATATACTTATAGACCACATGGTATGTGATGGTTTCATTATTTCATTCCCTAGAAACACATAAGTGAAACAAAAGAATCAAAAGTTCTGATTCCACTCTATTTAGTCATTTCATTAAAATAATATCTAGTATGTGAAAAGGACAACGAATAAATGCATGAAAAGGAAACAGAACAATGAATATCTAATGCACAGAGCTCCAACTTTGTAGTCAGTCCTAAACAGTTGCACTTGCCAATAAGCGAATGCATGTTGGAATCTTGCAACTCATACATTCTCTTTTTAACTTCAATCTCATGTTGGAATTTGCAGATGCATACACTATCCACTAATCACATAATCACGAATGTATGAGGAAGTGAAAGCCTACTAATAAAGAGTTAGCCTTCTGCGACACATATTTAATTTTCTCCTTTCTACGTTTTGCTGATCTTCGTCTAGATTTTTTCCTTTTCCCATCTTTACAGTAGTTAGTCATATCAGTAGTTGAATACTTCACTATGCATCACCAACAATAAGTTTCAACAGACAGACCCTAAAAAAGAATGAGCTTTTACATCTGAATTTAATTAGCCATTGTAAAATGAAAGGTCATACTTTATCATTGTAATAATATGTCCGGTACAAATATACAACATAAACATATAGCATTTTGAAAGCCGCCACCTCTAGAAGAATTTCACTAGGTAATTCTCACTTGTTCTCTCATGTTTACTACACTTCTAAAGCTAAGGGCACAATATTTTCTCTGCTTAATGTATTCTTTTGACTTCTAATTCATAATATCTACACAATCTAACTAACTATTCCCTGAAATCATGAATAATGATATGTAATAAGTAGGTTCTTGCAAAAAGTGCATACATTCTTATACCCCTTGATCCATTTGGCTCTGCAGCAAACAAATTAAGTCACTTTGATTCCCTACTTATTTTATAGCCATATATACACAGGATTATGAGCATTCATATATATTTTTCCCTGTCATCCAGAAGACTTTTCTTGAATTACCGTTCCACTCAAAGAACGTCGCTGCAAATACTTTTTGATACTGTCTGCTATACACATAGCTCTATACTGTGGTAAATTTAATGAAAGATTTGAACTTTTACATGGTATTTTCAAGAACTGTAGGTTCTTTAGGTTATCATTTCAAGAACATGGATTTTAAAATTTCCATTATGCATTTTGCATGGGACTTACGTCTAGTAAAGTAGCAGTAGGTGAAGCAAATGTGACTGCCAAAATATTGCAAGCCACAGCACCAGCAACAGAGTATGATAACAAATTGTTTATTTCATATTCCATAAAAATTTGTCCACCGTTTCAACAAGTCTCCTGTTTCTTTTGTATCATAAATTCCATTTAGTTGCAATTTGGCCGTTTTATTAATTATATGCACATCAAATGTACTAATTCTTTTGTCTAATCAGCTCAAATTAATGCAATGTAATCTCTTCATTTCTTTTTCCTAATGAAACAAAGAAGAAAAAGCCACTCTATGGCAACCCCACCTAACAACGAAACTTCAAAATTTTTTCCTATAAGTTTAGTAAATAACAGAATATACATCTGTATATGACATTTTCTAGCTTTCCAATAAGAACATCTTTCAGGATAAATATCCTA
Organism: Mitragyna speciosa; assembly: GCA_024721245.1. Lineage (NCBI taxonomy): Eukaryota > Viridiplantae > Streptophyta > Magnoliopsida > Gentianales > Rubiaceae > Mitragyna > Mitragyna speciosa. Next base: position 15,060,771 of record CM045565.1, on the reverse strand, counting down.
AAAGAGAATTCACAATAGGCACCTGCACTAACTGTAAAAGTTCATATAAACAAGAAATTTATGATCTTCAAATTTCTTTAGTCTACTGCATGGAAAGGAAAAATCTTTGATCTATCCCTTAACTGTTGGAACCAGGAAACTGGCAGTCTGGCCCTCTTTGTCTCACTTATGTTTCATCTATGGATAGTATCAACTGCTGTACAACCTTTAATGCACGCATACATACCAACACCACAACAAAGAATTAGGTATTAAATCTAATCTAAAGGATCTTTGTTTTCATTCCAGAAGTAAGATACACGTCATTGAAGAATGGCATATGCTTGATTAGTATTCACACTGGTAAGAAAGCCCATGATGCAAGATTACTGAATCTAATGGATAATACTAGTGCGTACAATCGTACGGGAATCTTAAAATGAGTGATGTACAGAAAACATATGAAAAAAAAAAAGAATCAAAATTAAGACACTGAAAAGAAAAACCTAAAGCCCAACCTTGCGCTCTATGGCAACGAGATGCACAATCCAGTGTGAATCTTAAAAAAAAGGGCAGGAGTCTACCCATGAAACTTTGGCCAGAACACTCACACCAAAAAATTTTAAAGAATAAATGTCCAATCATATGCTGCATGTTAGCTTCTTATGTTGACACAGAGGTAGTACTCACAACATATGTAGTCTAAGTAACACCATAAGTAACACTACTATTCCAACATAGTTATTGGCACTTCAAGATAGCAAGAAGTAAATGATTAGAAGCACCAAAAGCTATTTCAGCTAAGTATAATTAAGAGGACGACATCAGAACTAAGAACGACAAAATGAGAAAGGAGAAGGAAATAACACAGAACATGGCAGATTACACAATAAGCAATTTTCTACCTCCAAATTTCTAGTTGGTCTGCAGGGTCATAAGACAGTAAGCAATCATGTCAATACTAACATAAGGAACTCACATGAACGTCAAGAAGATTGCAAACATGCCCCATCTCATAAGATTCACATGGAAGATCTGGATTATATCTCACATTGCCATCGACGATAAACTTGTAATGGTATGTTCCTGAAGGCAGTACCAAGATAATGGTGTGATCTTTGCCACATCTTTGAAGTGTCTTCCTGCACGTAAAGACCCCGACTTTACCGCATGGAATCACAAGTTAAGAACATGTTTAAATTCATGTCAATGTCAAGGAAATTTGGGCATTATAAAGGTGGAATGTTGATTTGCAATTGATTGTATAAGCTTACCTTGACGTCCAGTTGTCCCAAGATCCTTCCACAGTCACATCATTACCACCATAGCTCCATGTTATAAGAGAAGGTATACCTCGCACGAAGGGTTGATGGTTAATACCCTGTGTTTCATTCCTTCGCATTTGATCGAAGAAGGGTGGGCCATCACCTTGTAAAGAGACTGCTGGAACCTGCCAATATGAAGAAAGGAATGAGAGATCAGCTGAACAAGAATAAAGACTCAAAATTTTAGGAAACACACAGTGATTTATTTATATTTCAAGTATCTCTAATTCATGATCACAACATCAAAGGTAGCTTGCAAGCAGAAATTACTTTAGAATTTCTCAAAATCTTTGTTCTGGAAGATATCTTTTGGTTTATTAAATACATTCTTTAATATAAACTTATGGAAGCTTCCTAGTTAGGGTGCTAAAGAGATGGTATCAATATTCACTTGATTAATGCTGTCTAATAGTGCGTCAACTATGACAGATCTACAAGTTTTCCTGCTGAGACACCCATTATGAAATGCTTAACGCTAGCAACATAAATATCATAAATATCAAAAGAATGCAAAAGACAAGCTATGTCCTTTCATCACACACTTTCGGTCTGCATAGATACAACCAACACTTTTAAGAGAGGGATTTAAAACATGCTTGTATAGGGGCTGTAAATCAGCCATAGCAACTTGGCCTTAGCTTGTTCAAGGCTCACTCAACATTAGCTCACACAAGTTATGTAAATGGAAACTTAGAACACTTTTCAATGCTTTCTGGAAATCTTTCCAACCAACTCAAGTTCGCCTCAAAAAGCAGGAAAAAAAAAATACACATGCTATACCAAAGAATGAGACATATAAAGCTATGCAGAAGCTTGTTCAAGATCCTCTAGATACATAGGATGTGCTCATCCTTAGACAGACAGAATAAGATTTACAGCCAAGAGGCATACTTTGAAACCATTGACATGTAAAAGAAAATATAGTCTTTTCTTTTCTTTTCATTTGTCTCAACTCATCCTTTAGAAGAAGGGATTACAGAAACAATGCATTTGGAACATTTTGACTCATAGGCTTGCAAAGTGTCATGATCCAACCAACTGCAGGGGGAAAAAAAATCGTTCTCAAGACCTGATTCCAGAATCAGGATAACACAGGATCAAATTTTATGGCTTAGAGATATATTAACCTTCTGTCTTGACATATGGAATATGCGCAGAAACTCATTCCTATATTTAACTTTTACTTCCACTACTTTCTACTCAAGTTCAAAGGTTAACAATTTTCAACAGCTGAACTTGTCTTTCACAACATGCAGCTTTAGCTTGAAAAAAGAGAGTGAAGCTATCCTAGCTGCCACCCTTTAAGATGCTACTAAAATATTCAAGATATTAAAACTCCTAATGGGTCCAAAATGCAATATGTTAAGCTAATTTTGAGGCTCAAAATCACTCGTTCAACTTTAGACAATCCAATAGAAGACAAGCCAACTGTATATGTGGGGATTCAGAGAGACAAGAGAATATGAGGAGTTATGGTTAAAGAACTATTGACCCATTCATCTGTAAATTTTGAACCAAATCAATCAACGTCAGCTGCTGCACAAAAAAGAAATTAGACATCATAGAGAGAGAAAAACCTGCAATCCATAGCATCCCACCTCATGTAGAATTCAGTTACAGAAGACTGTTATTATAGGAGACCTAAAAATCCCCTGGTATGCTTTTCAAACAAGAAAGCCAAAATAGCAGCATTCGTCTCTGAGAAGTACCGATTACCGCACTAAATTAATCTAACACATTTTAAGAAGGCATAAAAAATAGGACAGTGAAGTCTACATGAAATTATAAATAAAAGCTGAAGGGTCAGCAGAAATTTCATTTATGCGAGATGAAGCAGAAAGCATGTAGTGCATCCTGATTAATCAGACACTGTAAAAATGCAAAACATTTAAAAATTATGTAAGCGACTTGGTGGATCATCTATTCCTGCAAGTATTATGACAAGAGGACAATGTATGAAAGATTATTTCTTTGTTTCTTTTACCATCTGTTTTACTTAAATTAGCTATGACAAAGGGATATTATATGATAAGGATTACAGATGAAAGTTGATGAATAAGAAACTTATTATATCAAAGTTTGCCCCCAGCAGCACAAAATCCAAGCTCCACCCCTCCCTTAAAAGTATCAGGATGGTGAAGTTTACAAGCTCTAAATGCGTATCATTTGGCAGTATCAAACTGGCAAAGGCGTTTATATTGCATATTTAAGGTGTAACAAAACTACATGATAAAAGATTATATGTAGTTAGAATTTTGTTACACCTGAAAAAGTCTAATGTATACACACTAACTATTCAATCCCACCGTTGCAGCAGCGCATGATCCCTTCAAACTGCCTATACCAATCAGTAAAACTTAAGTTTATCTAAGCTAGCAAGTTGCAAGTGCATTGCATTGCACCACAGTGATCTTTTACGGTACACATCTCCAGAAACTTAAGTTATATCAAAACCACTCTTATTACTGCTTCTGTCCCACATCTCATGATCAGAGACAATATAACCTTAAAACACATTAAAAAACATAGGAATCCCCGGCCAAAACAAGAACATTTCACTAATAATAATAATAATAAGCACACATACTAATGGCAATGCTAAGTAAACAATAACACAATAATGTTTGCATGTACACATGTAGTAACAAATACTGTACTTGTTCTGCACATGTTGCATGCATACGAAAATGCACTACCACTTTACACCTGTAAACATATATGCGCATAAAAATACGTATAAGCCCGTATACGAATACTTGTACAAATATGGACACCAAGAAATAGAGAGAGGGTAACCTGAGGGGTGAACAACATAGGTGACCTAAGACTAGGGTGCCGGGGACTATGGGGTGGAGAATTGACAATTAACTCAGCTGACGGCACGCGCTCTGTCTGAGCGTGCAATTCGCTTGCGCCATTCGGTCTTCCCAATGCCTCCCCTCCACCTTCATCACCACCTCCACCACCACCATCACCGCCACTAACTCCACCATTTTCTCTCCCACTTGCATTCCCCATTTGTTCTTTAAAAATCCCAAAAAGTTAAAAAGCTATTTATGTATCTATATATATAATTCTATAATATATATATAAGTATATATACACTAGTCTATATGCATCTATCTCTAGTGAAGACGAAAATGGTTAACAAGAGATGGGATTTCACGCAAAAGGGTATAGATTTCAGGGTTATTTACAGGGATTGACACTGCCATCAGAGAGAGAAGATGAGAGAGAGAGAGAGAGAGAGAGAGAGAGAAGAAGAAGAAGAAGAAAAGAAGGGGAATGGAGATCAAGTTAAAGGACAAAGCGCGTAAAGAAATGGAACTAGTTAGTACAGGGGACAGATGTGAATGACGTGGGAGGATGTGGGGTGTCTGATTCGGATAAGAACAATATTGTAGGCTGGATAATATGATGCTTAAAATAATGGGAAATTTTGTGTGGGACAAAGTGGATAGATCATTGACTATGACTTCCGCTCACGATTCTAGAAAACTCAGGGCCATTTTGCCGCACGTTTCTTTACAGTTTTTGGATAAATACTAACATCAACTAGATTTAAGTTTCACCAATGTAATTTATTGTAGGTGGAAATTTTTGAACGGAGTGCAGAGCTGACTGGTACTCAGCTGGTAGCCACTCAAATACCTATCACTTCTTAGAAAAATTTTGCAAGGACTTGATCTATGACCTACATGTAGTATAAAATAAAATTATATAGATATTTTTATATTATTTATTTACATTAATATATATTATTATAGGGTGATGTTATTGTCAGAGTTACTTATATCTTGCCTGAGCAACTTTACTTAGATGACAAAGGTTTCGTTTGTATGGTTGTCTTGTAACAATTTTATATATTTTTCTCGATAAATGTATTTATAAGATGAAAAGTTAACTAAAAAGCGTGTATAAAATTTTCAAAAAAATATACTTTTAAAAAACAAAACCAAACAAATAGTACAAAAATTGCCCTTTCAATTAGGCAAGCTATTGATTTTTTAGATCACGTCTCTTACGTGGTATTTCTCTCTCTTTCGATGCAAATCCCTCTGTCTCTCTATCATTTGTAGGCTACCTCTTTGTCGCCTATCCTAATTCTATTATTCTTTCCTCTCTCTTCCTTTGCCTCATTCACCTGCTCTACTTCTTCATTTTTACTCCATCCCCTGCCCCTACCAGCTACACCCTCATTCTCCTCTTCCCAATTAATTGGCTGTAGCCTCTTGTTCTCCCATCTGCATAATGCTATAGAATTATTAAAAATTCTCCCTATACCTTTTCTTATAGAAGTTTTCTACTTAAAGTTGAATATTTATTTTAGTAATTTGAAATCTTCTATTTATTTATAATTTTTGAATATTTGAACCCCATGGAATAATTTATGCATTTAAACATGCAGAAGATGAATTTAGATTGGGTTCTTCTCCACCAAAATTGACTTTTTCTGCAATTGTGTTTGGATGATATTGACATGCGATAATTTTTCTATCAATTTTTAGTTGTACTATAGTCTTAAAATACAAAGAAGCATCTCAGTTTTCAATTTCACAAATTAAGGAAAAAAAGACTGTTGGTTTAAAATTAGAAATTTGACAAAAACGTAGTAGTTAAAAGAGGAAGAAAAAGTATGTACATAGATGGGTTAGAGAAAGAAAGCATAGTAATCATCTGCTTGTGGCTGTAAGTGAAATGGGAAGAACTATGGCTGTGGTGGTAATATGATGATAGAGTTTGGATGGGTGACGGCAGAGTAGAAGAGAGAGAGATCCAAAGTCATTAGTAATATTAGTTGGGGTTAATTTTGTCAGTTAGAACAAAATTGCTTTGACAAGATATAAGTTGCTCTGACAATAATAGCACTCATCACTACGCACTCTTCTACATCACAAGGTCCACAAGTGAGACCATAGATCCAATCTGTCTAAGAATTTCCCACTTTCTAAGCCACACATGGCATAGGTCAAATTGAGCCAAGAGCTAGAAAAGCCCATATTGTTAGCGCAATGCATTAAGAATTCCCAAAATAAGATTAAAAAATGTCATCGGCCTTTAGATATAGAATTTGAGGTAACTTTCCCAACACGGTGCAAATTACATACACAATATTCTTTAAAGTTTTGAGCTCCCAAGTTTTTGTTTTTCTTCAGCTTATTAATTTAAATATGAGAATACAATATAGAAAAATCCCCACCTCGTCCAAGTCTATCAAGCAAATAGGATCAATAGCGAGGATAAGGCTAAGGAGCAACCAAATCTCCCTTCTAGAATATACAAGTGTAGTAACTATTTGGCATCCACATATTGGCACTAACATCCGACTTCATGTTCGAAAAACCAGCAAAATGTCAATCGCTTAGACTAGAGAGCTCAAAATAGAAATAGTGAACACAAGAAGCTACCTACCAAAATCTATTGGGGCTTTCTTACCCTAGTCTGACCAATCAATTTGTAATTCACTATACTCCACTCAACAAGATAATCATTCCTTTGGGTAATAAAGAGAGAGGATCTGCCCCAACAGGAAAACAACTCAAACATCCATCGGATCCCATAGATAGATAAAGGAGATGAAAGTACAGCCCATATGGAGCTACAATCGGAGAATACAAAATATTAGATGGAAGCACAATATTCAGAGGATCCTAATGTTGAGAGGCTAGCCAGGAGAGAGAATCCTTCCCAAGCGAGAGAGTAAAATACCCTAGGTGGGAGCAAGCAAGTCATATTTGGGAAGTCAAACACCATAACAATCGTGAATACAAGACAACCATCTCACAACCTCAATCTTAAAATAGGCAACATAGCCTCCAAGGAACAATGTAGTCACTCTTCTAGTGACTAATATAGGTCTTTAAGAAGCTAAAAAACTCTCAGGGGTAGGTAAAAGACTTAATCGAGGAGACTGAAAATAAGAAGTACTAGTACTCTATGTCATTCACTGAAGATGTTTCGATGGAGTTCCACCCTCAGTATTTCCAACCACTATTGCCAGACAACTATAATGAAACCATAGAATAAGCAGAGAAATTTAGCAACTTACCAATCCAAAAGTGTGTCTCTAATGAATCACATATTCAATCCTTTATCATGACCTACAGCCGAAATTAGTTCAAGAAGTTCTAGAAAAAAGAATACAACAATTTCAATCAATTAGGAGAGAAGTTACTAGATAAGTTTGGCACTTAAAAACATACTCACAAGACCATTGCTCATTTGGTTGCCATCAATCAAAAACCTAGTGAAACCCACAGAGATCACATCAACATATTTAAGATGGAAACCTTGGAGGTAGAACATATCATTGAGAAGATGCTCATCTTCCAATCAAGAGTCAAACCACGAGGCTCTTCCTATAAGCTTTCAAAAAAGACCTCCAAGAAAGGAAATTCACCGTCAAGAAACTGAAAGAAAAGGAATTCCTACGGGTTATCAAGGATGAAATAGTTATACTAGTAAAGCTTTGGTAAAAATCATCATTGACTACCCACCAAAGTTTAGTAACTTAAGTCTTTTCTATGAAATCTCTCTACTTTGAGTTTGGACTTCTTTCTCTTTTTATCAACTTTGAAATGCACTCTAGTATTTAGAAACCTAAGTTTACTAAGTTAAAGGAGCCAAGAGCTCTTCTAGAGAGTCCTATGGAGAAAAAAAAAGAAAAAAAAAATCATAAAGTTACCCCTTAGGTCATAAAATTAACGGTCGTATTCTTTTCTTTTATGAATACATACAAAATTTATTTCCTTATGATCTTGTGCAATATTTACAGACATCTATGTAGCATAGCTCTATTTCCATGTAAAAAGGCCAATATTGTTGGTACGAGGTCCTAACTCTATTCTTTCAAGTTAAGTTAGTGGCATATTGACAAGATTAATATCGTGGAAGGGAGACTTCATACTTTGTATAAGTTTACGAGCTTAGAGTTGCATGCGACAAACAAGCGGGTAATTGTGCAGCCTAAAATAATGTTGTGAGGTTGGCGATATTACCAGAGTAGGAATTTTTTAGCCAAAGCAATTATTATCTAAATGCCAACATTACTCTTAATTAGTCAACAACACATATTTTCATTAATATTTGTGGATCTTTTAGTTACATGCCAAATCAACTTTCCCATCTGTTTCCCTTCTCTCTCGTTCTTCCTCTCCTTCCCTCGCTCCTCCCCCGCAACCTACCAGTCATCATCATCTAATTGCATACCACCTTTGCTCACCTAGCAAGTAAAAAAGAGAAAATTGATACACATATATGCATGAGTCAAAGGCCTTGAGCCTGGAACTGGTGTTGAGTTTCCTTACTAACTTGGAAAACATAGTGGTTGGAAAGAATAATTCCAATTTCGCATCAGAGGTTGAAGTTGATAACTTGAAACTCTTATCTGTTTTCACATTTTGTACCTATTGGCATCGTTAAAACCTTACAAGAATTTGAGATTAGATTCACCATACTTTCTGAGTATTATATAGCCTTTGGAATTCTTGTACTTTGCATCAATAATTATTCTACTGCCTTCACTATTTGCAGGAATTTTCTTTTTCCATTTTGATGCTCTCTGTTGTCTTTCTTCAAAGTAAAAAATTTATGAATACATTTTAGTTTGATTAATTAATTTCTTAGATTTTGATAGCATTATGGCCCTTTACATTCAATTTTCTCTCTTTTATAACCACAACAGCAACAAGTACTTCAATTACAATAACGGAGTTATAAAGGGATATGAAACGAGAATTATTGGAGAATAAAAAAGGATGATAGGGAGTGAGAGAGTTATAAGAGGAATGAGAGAGGAGGAAATTAACTTGGGAAGGGAGTGATTACATTCAATTTTCTCTCTTTTACAACCACAACAATAGCAAATACTTCAATTATAGCAACAGAGTTATAAAAGGATACAAAACGAGAATTATTGGAGAAAGAGAAAAGATGATATGGAGGTGAGAGAGTTATAAGGGAAATGAGAGAGGAGGAATTTAACTTGGGAAGGGAGTGATTAACTTAATTAAAAGACTCAAAAATATTAATAAAAATATATGCTTTTGACTAATTAAGAGTAACATTGGCATTTACATAAAAACTGCTCTGGTAGGAAAATTCTCGCTTTGACAATTCCACCAGCCATGTTGTAAAGGTGTTGAATCGAAAAGATTTTGGTAAAGGGTTGTATGGGAAAATAATTCATGAAAAAATTAAAATAATGTCGAATTTGAGTCTTCACTTCACAAAAAAATACAAAAATCAATTAAAACGTGTTGAATGGACATATTTCTACGAAACTTCTCTTGAGCCATGTTGGAAGTAGGTTAGCCAAAAGAAAAAAAATGAATGAAAAACAAGTTGGTCTTCTTTTCTTAATGTTGGATGAGTTGAAATAAAGCAACTAATAACCCAATTTCCTAAGAGGGAGAAGCTTTTTTTTTTTTTTTTTTTGAAAATAACCCTCAAAGGTTTATGGAATAGGAGAAAGGGGAACCTAAAATAGGATCCATTAACTCACACCATCCAGACAATTGTTGACTGGAGGAGGAGCCAATGGACCTTAAATACATACCCAAGCTCTCAAACCCAACTGATGTGGGAGAAGCTCTAATATTAGCAAAGATAGTCCATACCATTATTTTTTATGATTTTGCAATTGCCAAACCTATTGAAACAGTTTCTTGTTAAAGGTGTCAATATTTGTCTTTCAATAATGGAAAGGCAAAGAAAAGTTATTCGTTGTAATTAAATTTAATGAATTGATGAGAATTAAATATATAACTTTTTAGGACTACCAATCAATCTAAATTTTTCTTCTTACTGATAGAACAAATTCTTATTCTCAGTTTTCATGTTAATAATTAGAAGTTTAGAGTTTTATTATCAAATGAGTTATTATTCATACAATTTCTAGAATCCTAATAAAGGTTTTTATTGTTAAGTGTTAACCACCTTCTCCAAACACATCAAAGCTACCCCAACTCTATACCCAAGCATAGAGAAACCCAAAAAAAAAAAAAGAATAATTCACATTTCTTACTTTTCAACTTCTCATTAATACATGATCAAAAAAATATAATGAATGTAACAAACTTGGACTTGCACTTTGGTTTTAAAAAAAATGAATAAGCTACTGAAATTCATACTGCAAGGTACTTTCAAGCCTAAAAGTATAATACATAACTGATAAATAACTGAAATTCCATCTCACTAATACATAATTCTAGATAAATATTTATGAAAGGAAATGCCTAAAAGGAAACTTTTTGAACACTTGTAACTTGTTAAATTTTTGCAAGCTATTAAATGTATGCTTCCTCTACAAAATGTATAAATTATTTGATTAACAAAAAGCACTGAAAACTAGAATTCAAGACATTTCTCCTTTAGTGCCTTGTTGCTCAACTCTAATATAAATAATCTTAGATGCATATAAAAAGATCTCAAATTAGAGAACTAGAATAAAGAGTTTGCTCTACAAAAAAGTATAAAGATTTGTGACTCAAAATCTTTTTTTAAGAGAACGAGAAAATTAATTATGAAAAAAAATTAAATAGTTGTTACATGTGATTTTTAAGACAATCAACATGCTTTTGACTTCACCCTAAAGGTGGGGGTTCGAATCCTATTAACACTAAATTTCCCTTCCCCATATAATAGTAGAGTTTTAATTAAAAAAAAATACTTTTGAAAATGAATGGAGTTAAGCTATAATAATTATTTATATTCTATTAAATTTCAAATTTTGTTTTATGTGCTTGTTATTAATTTTCTCATTTATTGTTTGGTGGTAGCTTTCCTACAATGCAAAACTATAGTTTTGTTGAAAAATAAAGTACACTTTCATCTTTGAATGACCTAAATACTATTTAAAAGAAGGATTTTCTCAAACAGGATATTTCTACAAATTATTAGTATAATGGCCTTTTTAAATCAAAAGTTGGATTTGTCACAGATTATAGTTTGAAGAGTTTTTAGTGACAAGAAAATGAGGCAAAAATTTTGAAATATCCAAGAAAACGAGGTAAAACACAATTTAAAGTAATTTTTTCATTTATTTGTACATAACTAGGCAGTGATTTTGAAATTATTGGATGATTTCAAACATGATATGGCTAAAAACTATTAAAAGTGTTATTTACTTTTTTGGAGTTCTTTTGAGGAAAATATGGTGTTTAAAGGTTTAAACTCTTGGATCACATACTGAAGAACACGAAATTTGCATTTGATGTCTAACATATGAGATTTATGGAGGGATCATTCTATATTAGACATGTAATAGTTGGACATTTACTAGATAAATTGTACTCACAATGTTCCCAAATTGCAAACTATCCTATTTGGATCTTACAAATTTTGTACAACTAGCAAGGCTAGTGTTTTCCTTTCATCAAAATATGAGTAAATCACATAGATGCATTTTACAAGAAATTTTGATAGATCCAAAAGGCTATAGGTAGAGGCTTACATTTGACACATCTTTATATATGTTTAAGTTACCATTTTAGACAAGAAATTTTTTAGGATGGGATGGCTTTTGGATACAAACTTCTCTCATAATCTTTATGTTATTGCTTTCACTCATCTTTATTCCTCCTTTCCCTTCTCCTCGGTCATTGTTTTTGCTCCACTGTGGAGGCAAAGATACTTAGGTGGATCGGATTCACAGGTGAGATCATAGACTCTTTAATCTCAAAGTAGTTATGTCGTTTACTGGCTCACTGTGGCCTACCATATGGCCGACCTGTGGCCCACCATATAAACGATGTGGCTGCTTCTGAATCAAGGGGTCTACGGTCCTACCCGTTAACTCGGTCCACTTAAGTATTTTCTGGAAGAGAGGGTTAGAAGAGGTGGCAAAGGAAGGTATATGATGTGGGAATAAGCAAAAAGGTACAAAGGGTGGAAATAGTGGTGAGCTAGGCATTCACATTTCGAATAGGAAGAGCAATAATTAATTATTTGGTCCAGCCCTCCCATGAAATCTCTTATTTACTCTGTGTAAGCCCATAAAATGTACTAACAAATAAATTGACCAAAAAAAATAAAAAAAGCGAACTAAAAAAGCATTATGCAGCTAAGATTAAATTCAACAAATTTAATTGAAGTTAGCAAGTTGACATGGTTTTCAAGATTTCTATTAAGACTTTAATGAATGTTGTCATTTATGGACAACCTGTAATATAAACTTTTTTATGCTTTTGTTTTTGGGTATCTACTTGATGAATAATTACTTTTCAAGCTTGATTTTCATTGTTTTCACTTTGTAGCATTTTCCAATCGCTTTTCTACCTCCAAGAAATTCTCTAATTTGACACATTTTTTATCATCTTAGATCCTTTATCATATTCTCTGTTTCTTTGCTTTCTCCTTAATCTATTTCTAAGTGCTTTATAAACACACATCTCATTGTTAAAGTTTTGTTCTATTTGCTTCATCACTTTTTTTTTTTTTGTCTTCTTTGGTAGACCAAATAAATAATTTGTACTGTCCCTATATTTTTTTCTGCTTTGCAATTTGCCCTCTTTTGTCATACTTTTCAATCATTATGTTTTTATTGACAATGTTCCATTTGCTAACAGAGAATTCAGCTAATTGTTAAGCCTTGCTAAAAATGGTAAAATTGGCCATCAAGTTGGAAGTGGCAAGTGAAGGAGATGTATCAGAGATGAATTTGCATACTCGTCCTATTTGTAATAAAAACTTTCAAAGTGGACAAGCTTGTGGAGATCACAAGAGAATGCACTCACAAAATAAAAAAGAGAAGAAACATGTTGAGAACATCAATATCCTAATTGATGATACCCAGCCGAGGTATTATAGGTGTCTTTTTTGTCCGAAGACTCTTCGTTCTTTGAACTCTTTTGATGAGCACAAAAGAACTCATAGTCTAGGAATTGAATTTGAGAATGTGAGATATCAAATGTATGAAGATGACTGCAACTCTTCATCAACATCATCCAAGTTATTGGTTCAAAAGCAAGAAGACAAGGTCCATGTTGGGAATGGAAACAAGGGCAAATTTTGTGATCTTTCTAAAGAATTGTTGCCCACATGGTCCAAAACTGGAAAGAGAACACAAAATACTAAAGCACTGATTTGTCTTCCAAGTTTTGAGGAGGTCTACCGAGGAACCAAGGATCTTATAGTGCTGTCTACTAAAGAATTACAGGAAACAGATTTCCCTCTAAAGAAGAGAAGAACTGGGATGCCATCTGTTGAAGAAATTCCTAATCAATCTGGTAAAACAGATAGTGACTTGAAAGGCCAGGGAATAACTCAATACTTGAGGCCAATTCTGCAGCTGATGTACAAAAGGATTCTGGTTCTTTTATCTGTTACAAGTGCAATAGATCTTTTGTCAGCTATCAAGCATTAGGAGGACACAACTCGCATCATAAGAAAGAATTTGAAAGGATATTCACTAAAGGCTTAAAAAAATCAACTTGCTCATCAACATATGGCTTTGGAAAACGTGCTACTGGTGGATGGCTGCATAGTTGCCCTTTTTGCAAGAAAAATTTTCGAAAAAGTCAAGCGTTTAGGGGTCACAGAATACATTGCAAGGGACCAGTCCCCATTACTCAAGTTGTTGGTTTTCAAGAAGTCGAGAAAGCAATTGTTGCAGTTCCCCTCAGAACTCTCCCTTTTGATCTCAACGAGCTTCCTCCGCCAGAAGGAGAAGATAAAGTAGAGGACAAAAACATGATGAAGCCACAAAAGATTCTTCTTCTTACTTGGCATGATGCAGCAAACGATCAAGGAAGTTCATCCAACTATACAGGAAATGAGCATTAGAATAAAATAGAAGGCTTTATCTTCATGTCCAGTAATTGTAAAACTTTTTTAGAATATGATGATAGTTGAAACAATAATGAACTACTTTGTGGTTTTCTGTTTTCTAAAGCATTATTTGCTTATCTTATGGAACATATATGAATACTGCTATGGTTGTCTGCTACACTTTGTGTTATTACACTTATGTTATACTATAATATCTCCAAATATAGGACTACATATCACTCACTTAGATAGTGTAACGTGAGTGAATGTAACATCACAAACATAACATAGATTCCCAAGCCTACGAAAACTTTCTTTTTTGTTTCTTACTAGTATTAAGTATTAGACTTAAAGTTGTCTTATTAGATTTAGATTCATGATGTTCAGTTAAGACATTTAATCTATCCAAAAATTACTCTATTTACTGTATAACTTTTTATCATAGCTGCTAATTTTTGATACTATTTTGATGGTAGTTATTAGTAGTTATCAAATTAATAGTAGTATTATTCAATTAGTTGTTTATTTTTAGCCTCAATGACTATTATATGCTCATGTCCAGTCCCCAAACAAGTGAAGATGCACTCTCCAATAAACACGAAGCTTCTCTTGGCATATGAGACTTTTTCTGCAGGGTATAATTAGACAATATTGATTGCTTCAACCACTTTCTTCATGCAACTAGGATAGATGAATTGAACTTCACCTGATAATCCTCGTGTTCAAGCTAATATCGATATCAACTTCACTATATATGATGTAATAATTAATTTATACAATGGAAAAAAGGTTACCTTTTTCATTATACTATGTATTTAAATATATTTCAGATCTGTACAGGAAAATCAAGTAATTAAAAATATCATAACTACTAAAAGATAATAAAATCTTTTATTAAACTAATCCAGATGCGTGGTCCATATGATATCACTATTTTTCCTTCTCAATAGTATTTGTCCAATTTATTTTTGACATCATTTCTAATAAGAGCAAATGCAATTGAACAAGAAAATTCCAACCATGCTTGCTATCTTAGAATGCATTTTGCCTCATACTGGATGTATATTTCATTTAATATTTAGTTGGAATAAGGTTTATATTGTTACAAGTTTTTAGGGTCTATACTGCAAGGGAAAAAAAAGTGTGAACTGGTAAAAATTTATGTAAGAAACCAGCAGTACACGTTACTGTTTGGATAAGACAAAGAGTTTGTAATTAATAATAATTCTTACACGGTCAACATTCGTTTGTAACTAAAAATAAAATTACAATCTTTAACCATGTTATCTTCCATTGTCATTTATGGACAAGCAGTAATAGAAACTTTGTTATGCTTTTATTTGTTGGTATCTGCTTGATGAATAATTCCTTTGACAGCTAGGTTCTCATTGTTTCTCTTGGCGCCATTCTCTAATCGTTTTCTACCTACAAAAAGTTCTCTGATTTAACATATTTTAATCATCTTAGAACCTTAATCATATTCTCCTTTCCCATGTTTTCTCCTTAATCTAATTTTCAAGTGCTTTGTATATATCTATATATTTTTGTTAGGGTTGCGTTCCATTTTCTTCATCATTCTTTTGTCTTCTTCGGTAGAATGATTTCATAATGTCGTTTTATATTTTTCCTACTTAACAATATATCCTCTTGTGTCACACATTACTGAAAATGGTAAAATTGGCCATCAAATTGAAAATGGCTCGAGAAGAAAGAGATGCATTAGAGATGAATTTGCATATCTGCATGATTTATAATAAAAACTTTTCATGTGAAAAAGTTTATGAAGGTATTATAGATGTTCTTTTTTTCCAAAGACTTTTCGTTCTTTTCGTTCTTTGAACTCTTTTAATGAGCACAAAAAAAAGTCATAGTCTAAGGCATTGGTTCATATGTAGATGACAAGATCCATTTTGGCAATGGTGACGTGCTCGAAGTTTGTGATCTTACAAAAGAGTTCTTGCCCACCTAGTCTAAAATTAGGAGAAGACATAATACTAAAGCACTTAATTGCCTTCCAGGTTTTGAGTAAAGTGTATTGAGGAGTTAAGGATCTTATGGTACTGTCCAAGGAGGAATTATCCTCTAAAGAAGAGAAGAATTGGGATCCCATATATTGAAGGAATGACTAATCAGTCTGGTAAACTAGATAGAGACTTGAAGGGCGCCCGAGGAATATTTGCAGCCAATTCTGCAATTAATATACAAAAGACTTCTAATTCTTTCACTTGTTACAAGTGCAACATGTCTTTTATTAGCTATCAAGCATTAGGCAGGCAGAACTCGCATCATAAGAAAGTATGTTAAAAACATATTCACCAAAGAATATTCAAAGTAAGCCCGTTAATCAGCATATTACCTTAAAAAATGTGTCTATTCTTAGATGGCAACGTACAGGTGCCCTTTTTGCAATAAGAGCCACCAAGAGTCAAGGCGCTTTAGGGCCACAGAAGACATTGCAAGGGGCCAGTTCCCCTTACTTAAGTTGCTGTGTTGGAAGAAGTCACGCAAGTAATTGCTTAGGCTCCCCTAAGAACTCCTCCTTTTGATCTCAACAAGCTTCCTCCACCAGAACAAGGAGATAGAGTGAAGGACAAATGCATGGTAGAGCCACACAAGGTTCGTTGTTTTACTTGGCATGATGCTACAGATGGTAAAGTAGGTTCATCCATCTATTTTGTCAATGAGCATTAGAAGAATGGAGGGCTAATCTTCGAGTCTAGTAGTTGTAAAATAAACTGAAGTGTTGGGGCAGGGGGGAGGAGGGGGGGGGGGGGGTGTTGTAAAATAATGTTGGAGTTTTCTAATAATTGAAACAATTATAAAATACCTTGTAGTTATTTGTTTCTTAAGCTTTATTTTGTGCATCTTCTTGCACATACATGTAAGCATCACTATCTTGTATTATCTATTTGTAATTTATGATAAGTTTTGATTGATACGTCTGAAAAAATAAACCCTTGAACTACAAGATAAAAATTTTACAAGCTTGATATAATAACATTATCATTTCTTGAAGAAGAAACATTATCATATCACAATTAACATTAGACGGCCTCTGATCTTTGACAGAGGAAAAAGGCAGCCTCTAATTCAAGAAGAAAAATACATCAGATAATTACAGATATACAGTATTCCCTATAACCTTATAACTGAATCACACCGACCAATCATGCCTATAAAAACCAACAGGCTATTGGCTTCAACTTTTACTGAATAGATACTACAGTTACACTAAAACAAACTTAAGTGTCCTAAGAAAGCGATGCAACATCATGTCTCAGAGTTCCACGGACATTAGCAGCCTCTGATCTGTTGAAAGAGGAGATGAGGCAGCCTCAACAATCTGCAGATTTAAATCAATAAGCTATAAGCTTACTTCTCACACTTCTACAAATACACAAGAATTTTCTTAGATAACACGAGCCGGTGTAAGTAATGTGACTTGGAACGGCGTACTTGCATAAAAGCATTATTACTCTGCAAGTAGCAGAGAACCTGCACAACAGATGAACATCTAGACAAACATTGTTCACATTTGACATTGTGGCCACAATCATGTTTCCTGCTCCCACTTCGTGTTTCCAAATTAACAACTAAATTTACTCCTTCCGGCAAGAGAATTATTTGAAATACACAATCCATAACCACAAAGTTCTTCATTCTATTAAAAGCTGTATCCGAGTTTACATTTAGTGTGTATCATCATTCACATTGAGATCTAGTGGGTGCAATCTCATGCTCATATATCATCATTTTCCTCCGCCTTCTCTCTGTCATTGAGCTTTCACAACAAAATAAGACCCAAATTCTTCCAAGTTATATTTTTCGAAAAACCTCTCTACCGTCCATGTAAAAGAGACCACAAAAAGATAATGGGAAAAAAAAAAAAAGGAGAGAAAGAAGCAACGAACAAAACAATACTTACCAATGACTAAACTGCTATTGTCTCCTTATGTGCAAAGATCATGAAAGAAACCAAACAGGTGTAACCATCAGGGTTATCCCTGGCTACTTTGAACTTCAAATTTAGTCGGAAAGGACGCTAGTGCAAAAGCACTAGTGCATAAGTTCATTTGTTCACGCCCCCAGAGGCAAACATTAGAAAGAAAAACAGCCACCCATGCACACTGAGTAAGCTGCATTTAGGATGTTTAATCATCATAGATGTTAAGTCCCTCACCTTAAAGCCAGTCTTTTTATAAAGCTCTTGAGCTGGAACATTATCAGCGTTTACATGAACAAATAATTGCTTCATACCTGCTTGCACATAAAAAATAATTAAAAAATTAAATATAATTACAAGAGCAACTGGAAATGCAAATACATCAAAAAAATAAGAGGCACAAAAGTTGAAATGTGCGGTATTTAGCTAAATGTTGATAAAAGCACCTGCTGAGGTGGCAACATCAGTAGCCAAATACAGCATGTTTGAAGCAATACCCTGACGTCGGGCAAACTTTGCAACACAAACATTTGCAATATATGCATACTTGTGATCATCAAGGGGATCGTGACTCATCAAGACAGGTGACACTTTTTTTACCTCCTGAATCAGGCAATTAAAATTACTATTGAGGCCAACATCATAAAAAAAGCAGAGGTTATTAAAGTATCCTGCGAGTAAAACAGCCCTTATCATTTTGGATTTCCTTTTTCATTAGCCTTTCCAAATGGGAAATGAATTATAAAAAAAAATTTGTCTATTGCAGGCCAGAATGGAGAAAAGTACTCCAACCTTTGAAATGTTAAAGCTAGATGCATGAGGCTATGGATAAATTATCCACATTATACAGTGGCATCTGCCTTCTAGGAGGTAACAACTGTTATCTAAAACTGAACTAACCTATTCCATTTAGAAATCTGCAATATGACTAATAAAACGTTCAAGTATGTACCCCAGGATACGCTTCTCCTTGCACAAACTGTCGGATACTTAGGTCCAAAGTTCCCACAACACTGTTCAAAACAGTTCTTCTTACATTTTTCTCTTCCTTCTTAACCTGAAACGTAAAAACAAGTCATTGAGAAACAGTAATCCAGGAAGACAACTCAGATGTTATGGAGTAACAGGTGTTTCAAAATGTCCGTTAATACCAATAGAATGAAGGTTTTGGTGAATGAAAGCATTTAATAGGACACAAGACTCACTTGACTCATAGATTACTTCACAAGATAATGAAGTGAAAATGAAAAACAAGCCGCAGGAAAGGTATGTGAAGAGGGAAAGTGACCATATCCACTTTAGTAGATATGATGGAATATTTTGTACTTCGAAGAATTTTTCCTTTGTCCTCACAACAAACAGAACCCCACAAAAGTAAGCAACATCTCTCCTTTCTCCATCTTTTCCATTGCTTATAACTTTTAAAGATAAAGGCAGTCCGCTACAAGCACAAAACAAATCTAAACTACGAGTAACAAATTTAAACTACGAGTTTGATGAAGAAATTTCTAATTCTGTTTAAGACTTTCTCAAATAAAATAACAGAAACTCATGCTTAAGAACTTCTAATTTTTCAGCGAATTCATTAACAACTATTGTAATGCATAGGAGATCATGCAGCACAATTTGGAGTATAGTGTACAGCCCCTCTAAATGAGAATTAAATAACCTTTCCCATTCTAATCCACTGCCCAGATTAATCTTAAGTTTTCTCTTCAAACAATTGGGCTTTTGACACACTCCTCAGATGAGTAATTCCAAACAGACAAAAAGCCTCATACTCCAAAAGCATTGGTTGCTCCAGCATGGACAATAATATCCAGATGACTCCATCTCAAAACTTGTGGATCACAGAGTAAGCTGAAAACTACTCAAGGACAAAATTTTCAATTATGCACTGAAAATTTATACTTAAGCTAAAAAGTAAGCTTGATATTAACAATCCAGAAAAACGAGAATACAACAACCAAAAGTTTTTGTAATACCACAACCATCATAACTAATAAAACTTCAAGGACGAAAGAGATCGACATGGTTATATTATCCAATCCCCACTCGCCCACCCCCCCTTCCCCCCTCTCTAAAAGAAGGGGGTGGGGGAAGGAAAAAGAAATCCAAAAAATAGATGGAAAAAGATGGCTACCATAACGAAATGAACTAACTGCGTTTCCTGGTGTATGGTGGTGGTTGATGCCAAAATGCCATTTCTCACACATTTTTTGGGTTTTTTGCACTTGGATAATTCTACAGGAGCTTCTCAGCTCAATAAAATTGGCAAAATGGAAATCGATATCAGATTGCTAAAAGTTGAAAACTTGGAAACTAGAATAACAAATTCGCACAAGAATTTACATCAGTGCAACAACTTAGACCTGTACAAATGGAAAAAATAGAATCCACCTAGGCATCCAGGTTAAAAGAATCATCACTATAAACCTTCTTTTGCCATCAAAGATACGAGGGGATTAAGCACTTATTCAGCATTTAATTACACTTACAGCAACAAAACAAAAGCACTTCAATGAATTTCCATCCTGCCCAGAACATCTGCGCTTGAGAGCATAGAACTCCTACATACAACAGAGAGATGATAAAAGATTCAATAGCGACTACTATTGTAATGAGGCAGTAAGTATCAAAACCTGTCACAAATATTTACTGCACATCCAACCATAGCATTAACCAATAATTCACATGACATCTGATGATCAATAACATGAATTATAGCACAAAAAAGAAACTATGCAAACACGTCTAAATTTTTTATGATGGCAGTTAATCAATCCAAGCTTCAGACATAGGGGCACGGACTGGAGAACATGGAGAGTCAACTGCCTTCTCTCCTTAGGTTAAAGAAAAGAACAGTATCATCAAATCCATATTAACAAAATCCAATCCTGCTCCTAGTCCTCAAGTTTCCCGGAGTGTAAATCATGTGACAATTAACTGTGCCTCAAAACAAAGTTAGAGCATGCATTCCCACTCTCTCACAACAGATTCTTAAAATATCTGGTTACACCCTTTTTAAACTAGAGGCAAGAAATTTGCAACTGCATCAGACAATCCCTGACTCTGACAGAAAGATGAGAGGTATTGCTATTGAGCTGTAAATATAGATCAGAAATGGACATTAAGTCATGAATGATCAGTTACAGTAATCATTTTTTTTTTTTTTTTTTTGAAAGGGAGTTACAGGAATCATTGGAGACAGCTATTTTCCACATTAACAAAAGCAATGGGGATTTCACAGCTAATCATAAAGTATTGTATGCTGTAACAGCACAGCACCATAACATTGTCAAAAAAAAATAAATACGAATAATTGATACAAGGAACGGCATCTAAAGGTCACTGCCTTTGATGCAATTCTATAGAAAAGAGGGTATGGCAGTTAATGAAATAACCACAATCTCAGAGAAGAGGGGGGGGGGGGGGGGGGAAGGAAAAGAAAGAAGAATACAGTTTTCTTCCAACTTATTATTGAATATTAAAAGACCAATTGCTATGAATATTCAAAATAATGATAAAAGATTCAATTCATCTAAGCAAAGCAATGCTGCATTCCAACTTACCTGTTCAGCATACTTTCTCTTATAGGTATCAACGTGCCTGGAAAATTAAAATGCAGAAAAGTTAACAAAACGGATGTTATGCATAATTCAACTTCAGAAGAAACTGCCACAAGGTCTGTTGTGTGTCAGTGGTCAAATTCAACTGGCCAGAAATCAGACTGTGGGACCCCAAGTAAGTGGTGGTACTAACCGCATATAAGACACAGACTCCCAATGGGCTTCTGCTCGTAACCATGCTGCTGTCTGCCAAACATATTGAGACATGGAGACAAAAGTTCTGAAGTGCTTCTAGAAAAGTAAATGCTAGAAGACAAATAAATCTTAAACATGGAGTGAATAAGAAGAGAAAAACCAACCCAGTATTCTTCATCCAGCAAAACCTCACGAGCAGTGAAGCGACCAAACTTTCTCACTTGCAATCCACAATAGTCCTGGTCAGTAAGTTGAAGCCGGTTAAAAGAGAGCTCAGGCACCTTTGAGCCTTCAATCTTAGAAAGAGATGAGTGTCTGATCCTTTGGTCATCATTGCAATGAACTTCAAGATGTTTCCATCTACAGTACGAAGCAGGAAATGTATCCCTAGAAGAATTGAGGCACCAAAGAGGACAAACCTCAGTTACATGTATGCATGTATATTTACATAATATATACTTATATAGGTATTCTTGTACGTATGGATGTATGTTTATACATGTGTGTGTGTATGTCCGTGTTTGTTAATTTAAGAATCTTCAAGCATATCATTTTGTACTACAAATTGAGTAAACACTTTCTTCCAATCCATCCCCTTAGTTTTCAAAAAGTTCACCAGGGGCCAACAGAATGTTTAACTTATCCATAATGAAGACCAAAAAAGGGAATCAACACTAGAATGAAGACCAAACAGAAGAGTCAAGCTCTCTAACAGAATGTTTAACTTATCCATTACAAATCATCTGCAGACTTCAGAATATTTAGGATGAGTACTCTCCTACCAACATATGAGGAGAGAACCTTCATGCCCATAGGATTATGAATGCTGGTCCTCATGAAGCTAATTGACTTAAGAAACCAAACATTGCGCCCAATCACCATGGGACACTTTCAAAAAGTACCATATGAAATAAAAGCAGTATGAGTCAAAGCTCTAGATTAAAAAAAAGGCACTTTACTGCAACACAGACCTAAGGGGACTCAGTTTCAGTAAGACGCTAACCAAAAGCATGATCCTGCTGCAGAATTTCTATTGCGTAGATTGGAATGGAAAGCTGGACTTGCAGTAACTGTACTACTTCAACAATGGATTAATCAATTACTGATCAACTGGTACGGTATGGATATATCTGCTAGATGCTAGATTTTTTATAGTGTACGTGTTTGTTCAATTAACAAGGAAATCAATCCAACCTTGAGTTTGTGTCTGACTCCTGACCCCACCGTATTGCACCAAAGGACATGACCTAAGGGGACTCAGGTTCAGTAAGAACTTCTATCTTATGCAAGGAAAAAGTCGAATTGAAACTGTACTGCTTCAACAATGGATTGGTCAATTACTGATCAACGGGTACAGTGGATATATCTGCAAGCTTTTAAAGAAAATCAATCAAACCTTGAGTTTGTGTCTCACTCCCGACAACAGAAAGGCCCACTTGAGCATGAAGGAAGTCAAATTATGCTTGGCAAAGATTGATCTAATGAAGCCCAAGTCACAATATCTGTTCTTTGATTATGCATTGCATCTGTTCCCTGTTTTCTTTGATCACATTTTTCTGAAGCCTAGATTATATATATGTTTATTGTATATTTATACAAGATTATTTTTTATGTCATCATTTTGATGTCCGGATATAACAAGATTTCTCATTCCCATTGTTAGTACAGTGCAACATAAGTTGTATAAATTTATTTAGTGCATCCTATCTTCCAACTTCGGAAGTCCAAATGTCAAATGAGAGATTAAGTTGAAGGGGATTGGTGAAAATTGTAGTTCTATCATCTTCATTTGCACATTTGACATCATTCCTCATAATACATATATCCCCATTCCTTCTCGTATATAAATTTTTATCTTCTCAATTCTCTCAAGTTTTTCTGCTTACCTCTTAAAGGTCAACAAAAACGATGAAATTTTTGAGATAGGAGTGCATCAAAAAAGAAAGCAAAGAAAGACTAGGAAATAGCATACCACGTAACTGTCAAAATGCTAAAAGAGTTCCCTTTTGATGTTATCCACTTATTTATGTTAGAACATATTCACTTCTTGAGCCATCAATCAGGATATCAACATAACAGTCAAAACAAATGGCAATCCAATTGCTATGGACATTTAGTATCATTAGAAAAGTAAACACACACAACATTTGAGGAACAGCAATTGTGACACCAAATTCTTAGTATAAGATGGCCTAAAAACACATAAACAACTCAGGGAGAAGGATATTGGGTAATCTTGCCTGTAAAATAACAATATTACTATTACATTATCAATGACGTCCTTGTCAATAAGTAGTAATTTTCACTCGTTTTACCCAATTAGCTAGTCCGCAGTAATTCTACTATAACAAACTCAGCCCTAAATAATATTCCATTTGCATAAACCTCAAACATGAGTGTCTTTTTTTTTTTTGTTTTTTTTTAAAAAAAGGGTCATTACCTATTCATTTTGTCTGCTTGGATAGATACTGAAAGTATTCCTTTGGGCAATGCACGAAAACAAAATGATTCTGTAATATCATTACAGTCATGAATATGGATAATAGGACATAAGAACAGAAAGCAGGAACAAAAGTTCCCTTGAATTCAGTAAAAGCCCACCAACTCTTCCACTCCACACCTTCCGAAAAAATCAGAGAAAGAAAATGAACACAATACACCAGAAAGGAATATCTTTTCTGCACTTACTCAGAAACAGAACACACGTGATACATGTGTGTGACCAATGTAGATAAATCCTAATATTCGTATTCACAAAAGGAAGGATCTACCAAGGCTTTACTTTCCAAATTCTACTCTTACATAATGAACTATACGTTTATAGTATTTAAGTTCCCAAATCCATAATCCAGAATTTGCCCAACTTTCCTTTATATTTTTAATATCCCGACCAAACTCCAAAAAAATGTATCGATCAATTATCCTTCAATGGGATTATGCCTCAAGATATAATCATCCATAAAAGACTAAAGCTTCAACAAACCATTCAGCTAGCAAAGATTAAACAGTAGATTTCTTAATAAACAAAAACATACAAAAACAGGCCATTTTGACACTATCTAATACAAATTTTAATCCAATCAAACAAAAATTCAAACATCCCTAAACTTCTTTGTTTCAGATACAATAAGAACAGCATTTTTTTCTAAAACCCACCAAAATAACTGCTACAAAATTATTTCAGCAGCGCCCATTTCCCCAAACACCAAAATAAAAGAAGAGAAAAAGAAATTTACATGCACACATGATTAATAAATGAATAAAAGAAATAAATAAAGATGAATTAATCAAATGATAGTATTCTTTGATTACCTATTATTGAAAACGGCAAGGACGAGAAGAGGTTGGTGCTTATCCTTCCTTGTACGCCTCGAGAAAAACCATGTTAATTGAGGCTGCCGGACCTTAAATTGCGGCATAAATTTGCTTCTCAGCTCCATCCCTTTTTCTTTTCTTTACTGTAATTTTTACGAATAATAATCACATACTATAATTTATAAATTTATAATTGATGGAAGAAAAGGGAGAAATATTTTTTCTTTTTTTTTTTTTTTTTTTTTTTGGTTTGAGAAAAGACGAGGCTGGGATGAGTGGTGGCGGACAGCGGTCGCGGTTGCGGTTGCGGTTGCGGCCGCGGAAGGTGGTTGCGGGAAAGCTTTTGGATAAATGGTGGATAAAGCGTTGTTGAGGTCAGCAACTAAATTTATTGTCAGTTGTACTAGTAATACTGTTCATAGAAAGCGGTTGGCGTTTTCTGGATTTTTGGTTAAAATAAGAAAGCGGTTGGTATGGAACAGCCACCTGCTACGTTTTCGTGAGATTATTATTATGCCTAAATAAGCTTGTGAGAAGAAGAATGGATAATAACAAGTTCTTTTATGGAGATAGGGAAAGAACATTAAGCAAGAATGGATGATTACAAGTACTTTTGTGGAATGTCAGTTGTACAACATAAGTTTGCGCTTGTAAATCATTCTACATAGGAAGTGTTAAAGTAAGAAGTGTTATAATTAATGTACATCTTGTGATAATAAATTTTCAAAATTTTAGAAGTTTGACCAAATATTGGCTTCTAGACAATTTTGGGACTGTCTTTCCATTGTAAAAATGAAATTTGAGAGATTTGGATAGATGGTTTTGGGTGCTATAGTAAAAATAAATTTAATTAATAAAAACATTCTTTCCAAATTGAAAAGAAATGGAGAGAAAGTTGATGGAAGGTTTTGTAATGTTTGTAAATGTCACTTTTGTAGTGAAAAGTTGCTAAAAGAGAATTTCATTTTACTTATGTCCCAAATCATTCCATTTCTCTACAAAACTCTCAAACAAAATTAGAACTCTCTCATCTCTTCCATTTGTCTCGTTACATCATTTTTTTTCCTCTTATTTTTTTACCCCAAACTAGCAGTAAGTTATGGGCGGTTTTGGTTTATTCTATTGTATTTTAATGATTTACGCGTGACATAGGTCAGTTTCTTGGGTAATCTCACTTGAGGTTTGATGCACATTATCGTTTATTCATTTGGTTCCTTGTGTCTCTTTGATTTGTGATCTATATAAGAGCTCATTGGTCATTGTCCTCAAATAACATAGTCGTTTACTCATTTGATTCCTTTGCGTCTCTTTGATTTGTAATTTTTGTAAAGGCATATCGGTGATTGCCCTTGAATAACATACTATCACAAAAGCAATCTGTCAAAGCGGAATATGTGAAAGAAAGGTGGAGCCCAATAAAAAAACTATGTTCAACTGAATTGGCCATTGAATACAAGGGACTGGAATTTGACTAAATACAAAGAAAAAAAGTTATATTACCGATCGATGAACACTAGGAGCCAATGCTCGTAAAGGAAAAAATCATTAATTTTTGAACCTATTCCACTAATTAATAAAAGATGACACGTATCGGGCAAGAACACATGTAGCCACTGCTCAAGAATATAAACTCCTGGGTGTGAATCCCATTATCTTGAGGTTTTTTCGATTGTCAAATGGGGAAGATATCTGAAGATATCTCTTTTACAATACCATTTACAAACAATTAACAAAAACTACAAACCACAATACCTCTGAATGCTCCACCTCTTGAAGACACTTTTAGCATGCCCCGTAAACCATTCAGAAAGCAATCAAGGGGAACCAACCTTGTGTGCTACTCCACTGCAGGAAATCGCAAGTTTTGAATCCTGAGAGATAATCGCCTGATATTTGCTACCAAGTTGCACCATCACTTTAAAAAGTAACGATGACATCCCATCCTTGTGAAACTAAAAGCGAAAACCAATAGAAGCAATCCATGATGGAGTTAACTGACTGGACCATCTGATGCTACTATATTGCTTTCTGTTGTCGTAGCAGCTGCATCCACTGGGCTAGGAGGGCCACTAGTTGGAGATGTCCTCTCCACCACGGAGCCAACAACGTTCTTTGTCACCTCAACATCACTCGCACTAGTTGAGGAACTCAGACGAGGGGAATTGGACCCAGAAACATGGTCATCTAGTTGCTTTGGCCTATTTAGGGCACTGCAATGGGGGCAATAGTACGTTACATATGGGAAATCCTCTTTCCTAGCAAGCCCTGCAAAACAAAAAAGATGATTACTCTTCAAATGCATAGGTCCATACAAGTGTTCTTCCAAAAATAACATCATTTTCGTTTACCATTGTGCATATGGCAGTTGCCACATATAAGAGCATATGATTGTGTTGGATCTTCTCCTACAAGCAAAGCTGCAATTCGAGCCAACCATCCACCATCTTGTGTACCAGAACCAGTCTGTTGGTGATGCTCAACAACTAGCTGCTGATGGGGGGAAATATCGAGCCCCTCAGGCCCTGTTTGTTGGAGCATTTCCTCCTCATGGCGATCCAATACTGTACCATCAGTGCCGCCAACTCTGGTCTGCACCTGCTTCCTGTTCCGTAGTCCAGCAGATGGTACAAGCTCTACATCACTACTCTTTCCAGTAGGGGGTGTTAGTTTAGACTCATCTCCCATGTAGAATTTCAGTCCAGAATCTGCTCCCAACTTTGAAGCCAGGACCGTTGCAGCAGCAGCCTTGGCAGCAGGGTCAGAGTCATACCTCTGTACCAAAGAATATATACCAAGACCGAATGTTTAGAAGACAGGAAGTTGCAGGCTACAGTAAAAAATGCAGAAGGCATGGGGAAACCATGTCAGATAATACCTCTTCAAGCATAAGCCTGAGATGTGAAGCAACTTGAAGTATATTAAACACAAGTACGGAATAGTCCTCACCTGAATGAGCTGTTGTGTAATGTAATAATTTGTCTTCTCCTTCAGTTCATCAATCTTAGCTTGCCTTTCAGCCCTAAGCCTTTCCACAGTTTTCTGGTCTTTGCGCTCAACTATAAAATCACTCATGAAGAAAATATAAACCCATCAAAATTTGCCAATTCTACATGAGTTGTTAGAAAAGGCTAGCCAAGCTTAAGTGCTTGCAAAAACTTAATATCATTAACTTCACAGCTACTAGGAATTATGCCTACATGAGTGAAAAGCAGAATCCCAATATTGACTAAACATTATTTTCCAAAACATCATTCCAGATTTAGGGAATCAGCTCTGGGCTAGTTTCTCTTTGGTGTTATTTATTGATGATTTTGGCTTTTCATCAGGGCCGGTAGCTGACATGAACTAAAGCACTAAATTAGTGCGTTACATCTATGTATGTTTTGAAAACATCCATGATTCATATAAAGACCAGTACCATCTAATCGGCATAGCATATAGAATGTCCAGAAAACCAAATACAACACCAATGTATTTCTTCAATTCATAAATGCTACACCATATTAAATATACCGAAAAGACTGTCATCTGAGTAGAGGCTCAGTTGACGATGGAATGTTATCAAGGTAGAAATGTTGACATCAGAAAAAAAAAAAAAAAAGAGTCATTCTGTTTCACTATACCCAGTGTTATGCAATTCCTCCTTCAACAAAATTTACAAAAATGTAGATTCTTGCATTCAAAGACTGGTACAACTGACTGTATCAATAGACGTATACCATCCAATTTAATCCCAAGCATAAGACTTCAGTAAAATTATTTAAAAAAACAAGACACGTTAACATGGCTTGAAAAGGGGGGGAAAAAACAACAGCTAAAAATATAAAGTAAGGAAATGGATAAAAGAAACATGAGAAACAAATTATTGGTTTCTGTCATTTGAGAGAAAAGAAAACATTTGATACAATACGGACAAAATTCATTACAGTCTTTACAATGTTGCATAAAATAGAAGGTCCAAAAACTTACGCATCTTCCTGAAGTTGTTAATCGCTGAATAAGTAAGAAAAGATAAACCAGGAAGAAGAAACATTGGCAAAACTCGCAAGGCCCTCATCTTCCAATCCAACTCCAATGTTCTTGTAGTCATTATTGCATAACCCACAGCAATAACCTGAAAGGAGAAGATGAAACTAAGCCTTATGCAACCAAATTTGGCAAATTACAACAGAGTGAAGCAAAAGAATCAAGGCCAGTTTCCTATATGTCCATTCAGTTCCAACCTCAACTCCAAAAAGAACTTTTTTTCACATAAGCTGTTTTGCAGTTACAAGACAAATTATTTGGACATAGGACAACATCCATGTGATATGTTATAACCATTGAAGCATGGGCAAAGTACTGATGAGGCCATTACACTAATGTCACAATAAAGTTTGGCCACATATTAAAAAAATTGAAAAAGGAAAAGCACCAAAAAAGCCCATAACCACTATTTTTTTCTTTTCCATTTTCCCCTATTTCCTCTCTTCTCTCACCTTTTTTCTTCTCCTAAGGTTCAGAGGCTAATATTTTTTCCAAGCCAAAGAGGAGTTGAAAAATGTTAGATGTGGATTTATAGGTCCGATTAGAAGAGGGTCAGGTCGAATTTTGACCCAAAGGAAAAAGAATATTTTGAAGCAAAGGCTAGAAATCCAAGCTTCAAGCAATTTGTTAGCCTTCTACAACTTGAAATGAAAATAGTAGTAGTAGTAGACAGTGGCAAAATGCTCCAATTTTTTGCTTTAAGAATACTTCTCGTAGCAGGTAGTAGATGCATCGTTCAGCCTATACAAAAGATCCATCGACCAAACTCACATTGCCACTGGAAGACTACAACGTATTCACATGACATTCAAAAGCCAAAATTAATAATAACCCACAAAAGAAATATGCTTCTTCAAAGCAATCCACCTAAAGTGTTCCTTTTGACATAAAACACAAAAATAAAAACTGCAGTCCTCCCTAAGAAGTTTTTCTAATCTGGTAAAAGAAAGTAAATCATAAAGAGAAAATACCCTAGGGACTAAAATAATAGCAGGGACTGTTAACCATGAGCTGTCAGAAAATTTGTAATAGTCAGTCCGAGTAATATATTGGTAGCAGTTCAACATCATTAACATACATCACCTCAACCAAATCAACTCACTATTATGACGCTTTCCTCAGTTTTTTCCCTCCCCAAAAACATCAGTTCCCAGATAAATCAACCAATCATGTGAAACAAATTTGGAAATGTACCATACCGAAGAAAGGAAATGAAACCAATTTTAAATGATCTTCATTTTTTCTAATTGTTGTATAAGATACAATGAGGAAACATAATAAACACATTACAATCAAATCTATTTAGGCATTTATCAATCCAAATAAACTGGCCATAATGTTCCTTAAAAGAAACCAATCCAGAACATCCTTTTGGCTCTAAATATTTGATGAAAATTCGGAATTACTAATTTTATCCCATTTTCTAATGCACAGACCATATCTGCAAATGTGCAGATGCAGCAATTACCAACTCATCTTGCCGACGATATGCAAACAAAGTCCAGGCCACGAAAAGTTAAACTAAACAACATTTCAGCTAAAAAAGATAAGAAAATGATACTCCATGCATTCCTAGCCCCAGTTCTGTTCTGAATGCAATAGACTGTGATCCCAAAAGATAGTTACAGAATATTGTGAATAACCAGCTCACTGATCATCCAGAAGAAAACAAATATAACTGGAATAGAAAGAGGTATTTGAGATACAAATGAGCGATCAAAATAAGAAGATCCATGATAGCTCGATTTATTAGTTCCTATCTAATAAATGTAAAAGAAAAAAAGAACTATTAGTCCTTTATTTATAATTTTAGGTGAACTTCCAAGAAAAATATGATGAGAAAAAACAAAATGAGTAAGGGACAACTCCAGCCACAAATGATCCTGTAATTTCAATTAGACAAGAACAATCTAGCAAAGGCACTCATCAACACACCAGAAAAGATCAGAATAATATTCCGCATGAAAGAATATGCTTACCAATAATCCTAAATCAACAATCAAAAAGAAAAATCGTATTAATCGGGACAAAAATAAAAACATGGTAATATCAAGAATAATGAGAAAACATTCTAAAGGCATCTAACAACATGATTCAAAATGAATAATTCTTAGCAACAATTATTTACAAACAAAATGCATAAACTGCAGATTTACCTCCAAAAGCACCGAAAATATGATGAAATTTCTTATCATCCTCCTCCAGCTTTGGGAACGCCTTCTCATCCTAGAAATAACAGCCGCCTCTTCCTTAGTAATATGTTGCAGTCTTTTCTCAAAATCATCACCCTGTGATCTAAATACTGCATTCCACACTCTCGAGAACAACCCCTTCTTCTTATTCTTCTTTGTTTTCTTCATCTCAGAATCTGTAACTGTGCTCGACAAATTGGCATCAACATCCCCACTATCCTTCTTAGGTTCTTCCGCCATTTCCTAAAAAATATTTATCAACGCAACAAATTATTATTTTCATACAAAACCTTTTTGTTCCAGAAGGAAAATAATCGGACATTGACATTAATTACTTCACTGGACAAAAATCAAGTCCGGTGATGCCAGCAATTAAAGGTTATATTGCAAACCAAATATAAAACAGCCCACTACACTCACTAAACAACAACATTATACCTCATCTAATTCACACACAATCCGAATTCACAGGATTCCACGACCACAGTAATCGAAAGAATACATACGTAAGAGATTCCGGCCATTCCCAATATACTTGATTAGGATTAGAACTACATTTTCACATATTGCGACAAATACAACCACATAACAAATCCTGTATAGCACCACGAAATACGTTCTATTTTCATTTTCAAGGTAAAAAAAAAAATCGAGGAAAACGTTCCACCACAAAAACATAGAAGAAGAAATCAAAACTATTTATTAAAAACGATTTAACATATATCTCCTAACCTTTAACAGAAACAATGAAGAAGAAAAAATACGTCATCAAAACACATTTATCGCAATAATCACTGATTAATTGCTCAATTATACGATTAAATCAATCGATCATAAAAAAAATAAATTGGCTCATTTCCTGACAAAATCAAGTTACTCTTCCAAAAAAACACGAAATAATACCTCAGAAATGCACAAAATAAAGCGGCGAAACTGTAGCCGGCAAAAGGATATATCGCGAATTAAACGCCGGTCAACGGCGATCGACCGTCGGGCGGTCTACGTACGCTAGGGGAGAGAGGAGAGAGAGAGAGAGAGACGCACGACGTGTAGATCACGACGAGGGTTTCAGTGAGATCTGAGATTTTCTGATTCTTTGAATTTAGATGAAGAAAATGTTGGAGTTCAATTTATACTTTGAATTGAACCGGGCGGTTCGGTTCAAGAGGGGACGACTTGGCTTCCGGTCTGATCACTGTGCTTTTAAAAAGGCGTGTTTTTGCCTCGTTAAAAAGTTTTCGAGGGCGGTGACAACCGTGTTGGAATTTGGAAAGCTTCGACGTGGGTTTCTTTTCTTTCTTTCTTTTCCGTTTTCCTTCCCTTTTTTTATTTTTATTTTTTTTTTTTTGTTCAAGTTTATTTTGATTAGTATTTA
Source organism: Mitragyna speciosa (assembly GCA_024721245.1). Lineage (NCBI taxonomy): Eukaryota > Viridiplantae > Streptophyta > Magnoliopsida > Gentianales > Rubiaceae > Mitragyna > Mitragyna speciosa. Next base: position 15,028,084 of record CM045565.1, on the reverse strand, counting down.
TGTTGAGTATAAACAATTGTTATTGAATTGGAGTTCTTTTTATATATCTTAATTAATTGAACTTTTGAGTCAAAATCAATAAATTTGTTTCATTTATATGTAAATGTTTTTATTTTGTATTTGTGGAACCAAAGTTTGAAGCAAAATCTCTAAAGCTTATTAGAATTTAATTTGATTAATTAACTCCTTAACTCAATTTACGGAATAGATTAGTTTATTTTTTAAATTTAATAACTTAAGTATTTATTATTTTCTTCCCTTTATAAAATTATTTTTATCATAATTCTTTTTGTTATGGTTGGTGATATTGCGAGAATAAAGAATAACTAAACAACTTTTATATTTTGCCCATTTTTTTATCCACTTGGAGCAGCCCAACCCCTCCCCCTCCGCACCCCCCCGCCCCCCCCCCCCCCCCCACCACCCGGGGAAAAAATAAAGAAAAGATCATCCCAATTACTCCCCCATCAACCCCCTCCTCCCTCCTATTCCTGTATCCTCTCTCTTATTCGCGGTGCTATTTCAAATCTAAAACCAGTTCTTCTTTCTCTTGAATTCCTTTGTTTTTAATTTTTTTCCATACTCCTCTTCTCGACTCCTAAAATCATTTGATCTTTAGGTGTTTGATTTTTTTTTTTTTTTGTTTCCCACAATAAAATCTTTTACCAATTCACTGCGATCTCAAATCAATTTGGATCTCAAATTTCTCCATTTCTTAGTATTAAACCATTTTTCCGTGTACTAATAAATACAAGAAAACCCAGAATCAAAAATTAAACTATGAATACTAATTTAATAAATCTAAATATACAACAACAAAAACCCTAAAAACCGATTTCCATAAATCTTTCAAACAGTGACAAAACTTAAACTTTTAACCTAAAAAAATAAAAAAATAGAGAAACCCAAAAATAAATAGAAGGGAGGTAAAAAGAAAATCTCAAAACTTGTTTTAAAAAAGCATTGAATTCTTGATAATTCCAAACAATTCAAACAGCCAAATATATAAATAGATTATCTATTTACTTTGCAATTTGCTTTTTACCTTGAGTGACGGTGAAAATTTTTTGGGTCCCACAAAAAAGTTTTTCAATGAAAGGAGAGATACAATTTCTACTAATGCTATGGTGCTAATTAGAGAGAGAGAGAGAATTTCTACTAATGCTATGGTGCTAATTAGAGAGAGAGAGAGAGAGAGAGAGAGAGAGATTTCTACTATGCTATGGTGCTATTAGAGAGAGAGAGAGAGAGAGAGAGAGGTGAGTTCGATTGGAGACTTCCATAAGAAAAAGCTAAGAAGACTCTAGACTTCAGATTTTTGAGGAGCTGGTGTCTTTGGATTTGACTAGACAACATGGGAGAGAGAAGGAAGAAACGGTAGTTGTAGACTTGTTCGTGGGGCTCAGAAACATGTAATTAGATTAAAATCTTGACTAAGATGGCAAAGTTGTCCTTTAATACAAACTTTTTGCTATTATGGTTATTCTAACCAATCCAACTTAATTGAATTAGTCACGATTAAACTTTTAAAGGCCAAGTAAAACTAGACGAGAATCAAGAGTTCGAACCCTATTTTTATAAAAAAATTTAAATAATCATCTAATGCACTTATTTAGTTTGACGGTTGATCAATCCTTATAAATTCTTCTTGAGCCCAATTATACCTCTCAAAGAGTAAATTACGAATAACACAAAATACTGTTGACGATTAAGAAAAAAAATTATCACCACTCCATTATCCTTCTCCTCCAAGAAGATGGCCATTCAGTTCACTTGGCAACTTTTGCTTGTCTTAGTGACGTTACTTCTACCCACTAATAATAGTAAAAGCAAGTGGGAAATTAATGACATAGCATCCCATCTTGAATTCAATTTATTGTCTCCTTTTCGCCGCCTCCAAAAATTTTCAATAAAAAAATCATTGACAGAACGCAATTTGAAACCTTTTAGTATCATCCATTATGTAGTTATAGTATCTTATTGAAAATTTAAATGCTTGTTCGTTTTTTTCATTCATCATTATAATCCATATTCAGAACAACATCCAAAGCTCAATCTTTGCGACATAATTCAAACATAGAAATGAGAAATGTTAAATTCATTGAATTAAATAGAAAATATTCTATTATACACTTCATATGTGGAGGGCCAGGTTAGTTATGGTGTACTTGCGCCAATCGCGCACACAATGTATGTGTGAATTTTATTAAAAAAAAATACGAACTAAATTCACAAAAATTAACTTCTCATTATTGAACTAAAATTTTGATGATTCGTTATATTTTAATTTAAAAGGAGTAGTTATTTTGTTAATTATCATGTTTATGATTGATTTTTATTTATAATATGCATTTAGAAAGTTGAATTAGATTTAAATAATAAAATTAAAAACGGCACACGAAGCAAACAAAAAGGTGTTCTTCTTTTTTATATATAGTAAGATAAGATATTCTGATTATGTGTTCCAAGTATGGATGAATAAATATGAGAACTGTTTTAATTTCCAAACACAGTATTGTAATTAAATTATAGAGAACAATAATCAACTTAATTAGCGGTTTAAGCCACCCTTTTCCAGACAAAACAAGAGCATTTCCCCTAAAAAAAAAACAAAATTACTTCCTCCTTTCTCTTCTGATTGTAACACAACATACTCAAAAAATAAATAAATAAAAAGACAAACCAAACAGAATTTTAATTTCGTTCTTTATTTCAAAATAATTATCATCTTTGCATTCATATTCATATGAATATAAATAACAAACAAACTGTAAAAAGTTTAATTCATATATAATGCCTAAGGGCATCAATGATTACAATATCATGATCAGCAAATATGTATAGAACAATACAGACTCCAAGGCAGTAGATGAGCCTACTTCTTGTTGTGGGATGGTGGAATTTTTCCGAAGCTCCCCATGCAAGATTGGACACAGCTAATATCACTTGTTCCGCATTTTACAAAGCAAGAAGTCATATCTGGCCCAAGTTTTGCTGTACAATCAGCTGCACAAGAAAGAATTCCCTTCCCACAGTTAACTATGCAAGCCCCAAACTGCTCCTGCCCCTCTACCTGTAACACTGCAATGGGGAGCAGTACCAGAAGCATTGTTATCAGTGCTTTGATTGTGGTGGTATTGTCAAGCAAACCCATGATTCTGAGGCCAGAAAAACTGATTCAGGTATGAAGAATTTTGAGTTGGAAAAGTGGAAATATGTAATTGTACTTGCAGTCTGTTCATTTGTTTATATATAGACTGCTTTAGCTGCGTGAAAATCATGCATGCAGTTTTGTTGGTGTTTCTTTTCGTTTAGGAAACTTTTTCTTGGTTTCATGAATTTCATGCCACCTATTACGATTGCAAAACTCTTTTTGCCCAACAAGCTACCTAAAAGGTCATTTATGCATGAAGCTGCAGGATTTAGATACTTAAAAAATTTGTTATAGATTCGACGTAATCTATAGCGTTATATTTAATTGTTTATATCATGTGCATTAAAAGGTTGTAGAGTGTAAAATGCTATAATTAAAGCTTTAATGCATTTATTTTGGTGAAATTGATTTTGCATCAGAATCTGTGTGGTTGTGAGTTTGTGTGGTCGACTGTGTGATTAATTAAGGAGATCCATAGTGGTGTTGTGACATAAACTAATGGACTGGAAGGATCCATTTCTTATGGAATAATTTCATATACCTTCCCTCTTCCCTAAGGTTTCAATGATTGCAGCTATCGTCCCTCAAGTTTGGATAATTGTACTTATACCTCTGTACTTATATTTTTTATAATAATAAAACCTATTTTGATAATGTAACTCAAAAATACTAAGGTGCCGTTTGGTAAAACTAAAATCTAAAATCTGATGTCTGAAGTCTGAAATTTAGTTGCTGAAAATATTAAGTTGTTGAATTGAAAAAGTTTTACTTGTTTGATAATTAACTGAATTTAAATTTTTCCTCATAGATATAATTATTTATCTTTAAAATTTAAAATAATTTATTAATAATGTATATGAGAAAAAAAGATATTTTTGTTTGTGAGAAGAGGATAAGTGTATTTATATATGAAAATGTGTGTGAGAGAGAAAGTATGTGTACATATGTAAGAATGTATGTAAGTATGTGAGAGGAGAAAAAATAAAATATGTGTATGTATATATGAGAGAGATAGAAAATGTATATGTGAAAGTATGTGTATGTGTGTGTAAAAGTGTATGTGCAAGAAAGTATATAGGAGTGTGTAAGAGAAACTGTGTGTGCGAAGAGAGAGAGAAAGGGAGAGAGTGAATGCATGTGTATGTGTGTGAGAGAGAGGGAGGGAATATGTGTATTTGTGTGAAAGTGTGTGTGAGAGAGAGAGAGAAAGAGAGAGATTACACATGTGAGACAGAGTATGTATGGGTGAGTGTGTGAGACTAAGTGCGTGTATGTGTGTGTGTACTGGGAGAGGGAAAAAGTATCAAAATTCAGCAAATTAAGTGAAAAATTTTCACTTAAAATTTTATGCACAAATTAAATAAGTGCTTAATGCATTAAGTGATAAAGGAATTTTGTAATCAAATGCACTGAATTTAAAAAGCTCTTAATCAATTAATTTTCAGCATTAATTTGTTTTATCAAACACCCCCTAACTAAACATTTTAAAATACCATTGATTGCTTTAAAAAAAAAAGAAGTGTAAATTTTAAAAAATTAATTAGTTAATCCATAAAATATCAGAAGTACTCATATCCTTACAACAAATTTTTAATCTCTATAAGATTCTATCCTCCAAAATCCAATTATCTACGCAAAATCTAAATACATCTATTTTTATCTATTAAAATCTTACAAACAAATATATCAATAAAAAACAAAAAACCAATTTAATAAAAGACGAAAGCACGTGTAAACAACTTGGGAGGTCTAATGAGAGGTGCAGAGAAAACTTTGATTTACGGTCTTTTTTCCTTTTTTGTTTATTGTTTGTTCTTAAAAGCAATTAAAAACATTTTAGAATATTTGGTTAATGTTTTAGGTTAAATTATCAAAATTGGTTTTTTTTTGTTATAAAAAAATATAAACATACGGGGTGTAATAGTAATTATCAAAAGTTGAGAGGAGGTTCCTGCAATTATTAAAGCCTCAGGGGAGGTATGTAGTGAAATTATCGCTTTCTCTTTTTTTTTTTTTTAATTGTTCCCTGTTACCAAGCCCTAATTTTCAGCACTCCATTTGGCATACTTGTAAGGACCAAGGTGGCACCCTTAGCCGACTAACCATCATGTGTCATGTTGCTTATTTTTGTCTTTTAACAAAATCTATGTTTCTTTTTAGGGTGTGGTATAACCAGTCAGTCATAAGATAGAGATCCTGCTGTTAGTTATCAAATTATTTGATGTTTGAGTAATTTAATTTTTTTTTTTGGCAAAAAAACAAAGGGTAGCTTACATACTTTTCCCAACATTAGCTATAATTTTTATGTGGTCTCAAGAATGGTTGATAGGAATTATAGCATTATGGTCCATCCTCAACGATTTATTGCCAAAAAATTTGATAACTAGCCAGTCAGACTCAAGAATGTTTGATAGGCATCCTTTTCTACTAAAATACTTTGTAAAGCAATAAAGTTGGTGGCAAATGATGATAAAGAGCTTTGAATTGAGAATTGCGCTTGAGATTTGACGATTGAAAAACTAGAGACTGGGAAAGAGATTTGAGACTAAAAATTGAGATGAGAAATGAAAATGGCGTTCGGAAATTATTGGAAGTAGTTAACCATGGCTTAGGTGGTCGAAAGACGAAAAAGCCAAATAAAGATTCGGGCTTTAGCTTCGAAATTTGGACAAGATGATTAATGTGAGAATATTGCAAGAGCCCAGCGGGCTTTAATATAAATGCCCGGTTTACCGGTTTTCATGACATAAAAATGCACGAGTCAACTAGGTTGCACTGGGATTCTTACATTTTTGGTCGGAATTAAGACCCTGCCTAATTAGAAGTCCGGTTCACCTGTTCGGTCTAATTGCTGGGCCGGGCTGAGTATAATAAGTAGATCCCCAGGTCGTATGATCATTCAAGTTACTAACTTATGCATCCAAGTGCAAGGGGAAGAAGTCTTGTCTCTCTCAAATATATCAAGCAAACAGGCTCAAAAGCCGAAAATAATTCTATAGGCTTGTTCTCAACAATTTTTTTTCTATTATTTCTGATTTTGAAAAACTTGTTTTCTAATATTCTTAATTGTTTTATGTCACTCTATCAACGGGTGTAACATGAAGTATAATAAGAAAACTGTAACCGAGGACTTAAAGCCCTTGAGTAATATAATATGAGTGTAATACCAAATTATGTAATGGAAGATCCAAAACCCTTTAAAATACATTTAGCAAACCGCCGAACCTACTAAACTGTTGGCAGCCGGAACCGCATAAAAATTGAGTGCAATCATTTGTGATTTTCATTACCGTTTTTTAAATTTGATTTCAATAGTATTCAAAATTGCAGCAAACCACACCATAAATACCTTTAACTGTAGCCTTCCATCGTTATTGTATATTCAAATTAAGTATAACCAGTGTTTTTAAACCCGGACTGGACCGGCCGGTTCGACCGGTTAAACCGCAAACTGGCCTTGTGTCCGGTCCGGTTCTATCAAAAATACTGTAGATCTAACGAACCGCCCTGAACCGGTTGAACTGCGCGAACCAAATCGAACCGCTGAACCCTTGAACTGCCGGTTTTCTGACGTTTTGACTTTTCAAAAATGTTTTTGGCTCCCGCAGGAATCGAACCCGCATCCTCCACTTGCTTTGGCTGCACGTGAACCACCAAGCCACGCCAACTTTTGTTGCTTTGTATTAGGAATCTTTTTATTTGTTGTTTCTTCAGTTTTTTTTTTCAACAGTTAATTGAGTATTACATTTTTAGTTTCTTTGTTTTCTTTAATCATGTTTACTGAATTTAATGGATTCTTACTTTTTAAATTTATTTGTTTGTTTCATTAATTATATTTAATGAAATTAATTGATTCTTACATTTTTATCTTGACATCCAAATTCATTATATTAAAGAAATCTTGGATTTACTTTTACCAAAATCTCTCCTACTAAGATTATTCTTTTAATCTAAATTGCTTAATTATTCATTTATGCCTAAAACATTCTCCTAATTAAAAGTTTAAATTGGTATTTTTGTACAGCATTTGTGTAAATTTTTAAATTATATTTAATCATTGTTCAATATTAAGCACCTATGACATCTTGAAAGTAAGTGGATCAAAAGTTATTTTCTTTATTAAAAAAATAAAAAATCAGTTCAGATTATTAAAATCATATTATTATAGCATCACAAATCCACCTTTTCTTGACATACAAAAAAAATGTGTAAATTAAATAGAATTGATTAAATTAAGAACTACTAAGCAAATAGATTTACTTGTTAGTTTTATTTTTAAGACTATTGTACAAAATCAAATTGACTCACTTCAATAGTCCGATACGTCAAAAATAAAATTTCTTTTGGAGAGAATACATCTATAGTTAAAGCTTGAGAACCGATTTTAAATAAAGTTTAGGCTCTTTTAAGAAATTATTGATTGGTACAAGATTGTTAGAAATTATCTCTCGTTAGATATTGTAACAAAAAAACGTAAAAAATTAAAAAATTTAAAAACTAAATAGATCTAAACTAATAGTAAGATAATCAATTTGAAATTTGAAAATCATTTGATATGCAAACGTATCTTAAAAAATAGGGAAAAAAGAAATTTTTTTTATTTTAAAAAATTATATTTACTCGAACCGCTCTATATACAAATTGTATTATTTGGTATTAGAAATAAATTTGAATTTTATATTGAAAAATAAGTCTTGACGATATTAAAAAAGTAGAGAATGTGAAAGCAAGCAACAAATATGATTTAATAATTTAGAATGTTCAAGATTGTAATTTAAAATATTTAAAACTATAATAACATACTTTAATGGTAAATTTTATAGTTATTGTGAATTTGAATATAATAAATTCATTAATTTGTATAGTTGAATATATTTAAACCATTAATGGGTTCACGAGTTCAACTAAGTGGTATATATTTAGTATTTGTTTTCTATTATACATTAAATTAAATTAAAAAAAAAAGAAAAATCATTGAACCCCGGTCGGACCGGTCCGACCGGTCCGACCTTGAACCTCTCCCCCTTCCGGTTCATTTACCGGTCCGGTTTTTAAAACATTGAGTATAACTACCCCGGTTTAAAGAACAATAACAACTAAAAAAATATTAGCTTAAAAAAACATTTTGATTCGTCTATGGTATTTCTTTACCAATATTTAGAGTATTGCATATGATATATGGTTTTTGATCTTTAAAAATTTTGGTTTATTAGTTTCAGATACTTCAAAATGCTCTTGTAGTAACAAAACCACAAAAACAGAACATTGATTTTTGTGCTTTCTAATGGAAAGTATAGCATCTAAACTTCGTTCGATGGTGTTTTTCAAAACAAGTTTTTTAGAATTTTAAACATGTTTTTCAATTACTTTTTTATCTCACATATACATATACCAAGAAAAATCTTTAAAACTACTACAATAATATTTTAAAAAAATATCCCAAAAAATAACCATCAAAACGCAACAATAATTTCTAAACTTTGTTTCTTCTTGATGTCAATTCACCAAAACAGATTAAAGAAGCAACTCCAGAATAATCAAGGCTGCTTAATACGTCTTACAAGCCTTCCAATTGAAATTATCTAAACTTTGCATTTTTCTGCACAATAAGTCCGATATGCCCTAGTCAAAGAAGACGAATTATAATGTCTACTTGTTTCCTGTTAATTTACTTCAACCAAACAGAGACTAAAGAAGCAAATTCAAAACAATCCACAAGACGACCTTACGTCAATTTAGCCACCAAGCATTTGGCTTGGTGGTCAGGGATCTCCCCTGCCATAAGTTTAGGTTCAAACTTTACCTGCAGTAGTTAGTAAAATATATTCAAAATTAAGAAAGGTACCTTAGTGCTTTCTCTGGTCTAGTTCCTCAGGTTCCATCGATCCCCTAGGTCCAATTGGACCATCATTGTGAAATAGGCTAAGAGTAATATGTTGAAACTTGATAAAAAAAAAAAATCTTTCGTCGATTTGATTTTGAAGAGTTCAAAAAGAACTTGTGAACCACACGAAAGCATGCAGTCTCAACGTCACAGCACAGTAGCATTTTATGGTCCATTTCCAAATATTTAGTGACACTAATAAAGAGCTCAAAATCAACATCCCTGGTATTTTTTTCCATTTTCATTTCTAAAATACTATTTGATATTCAATAGCCAGTATTTTAAATTTACAGAGAAGACCTCACCTTTTCAAAAGTCATCAAAGAAAACATAGAATCCACAATTTCTTTATTCATTTATATATCTATTAATTATATTTTTTAGATAAATCATTAATTTTTAAAATGGAGACAAAAAAATCAGATTCAATTAACTAATATAACACGAAATAAACTTTCACCTAATTCTATTTTTCAATATTTTCTAAAAGAATTTTTCCAAGTCTAAAGAGATGCACTTTTTCCAATTCTTGTTTTTCCACCAATGCAACACAATCCAAGAATCTAGTGGAATGAGTCAAGAACGCGTCCTCTTGCACTAAAACAAATATATGAATACGAAAATAACATCCACATCTGGTCCAGTGAAAAGAAAGGATTCGGTACTCATACGTAGCATTCACTTTATATCAAATCAATAAGTCAAAATATTTATTTCTTGATCTTAAAGTTCGTTCATAGAATATTATTTCTCTAACTATATTTGTTTCAACCACTGTTTCTAAGAGCTTATCCTATAGAGTAATTAGTTTTGTAAGTACTAATAGAATAAAACAACTATGATGCTCCTAAACCTAGGCGCTGTTTGAATGGTTGTTTTTTGGAGTGTTTTTAAAAAAAATATTAATATAGCAATTTTAAAGATTCTTTTCGATAAATGTGTTTTTAAAATAAAAAATTGATTGAAAAACGAGTTTGAAGTTTTTAAAAAAATATAATTCTCAAAAACAGAATCAAATAAATAGAGTCTAAGTTTCTGATTTACTCCTTGCCACACAGTTGAGAAAAACTTATTAGTGCAAAACTTGCTATTCCCCTTAAAATTTTACATGACGAAAATAAGTTAAACCAAAAGGTAGTAACTAGATTTTTTTTCCCTTCTACAAGAAAAAGTCTTGAATATTCTTTTTCTTTAATACCTCTACGTATCTCTCAGTGAAGAAAAGGCTTATTACAGTTTTGGTTCAACCTTAATCCCCTCTTCTTACCACTTCTCATATTCAAAAAGATGAAAGGAAAAAAAACATGATAAACCCAAAAAGGTAGTAGGTAACGAGGTGATATCTGGTCCCCATTGTGTCTTAAAGCACCAATTGGTAAGTTCCTCGTCAGAAAATTCCCTAACCTAAGTGCCAAAGACTTTGATCAATTATTAAGTAGTCAGGCTCATCAGAGGACAAATATCAGAAGAAACCAGGAATTTTCATAGTGGAAAAGGAAAATTTTTGAATGATTATAGTATATGCTACTACTACTTGGAAGAAGCATGAAATCCTAAAGAAAAAAATGAACAAGGCCCATGCACTCTAAGTGGACATGAGGAATATATGCCCCTCAAGTAGACACCTATCAACAACTAAACAAATCAAATCAATTACTTGCTGCCATCTCAATCAGCAACAAAAAAAAATCTTACACCATCAAGCCACATATTGGGGTGGCTTGGGGCATCGTAAGTCCTATTTGAGATAAGTTGATGCCCCTAATTTTATGGAAAAAAATGGAACGGTTCATATTAGGTCAACGTGATTAAATTTTAAGACAAAAAAAGATGTCATTTTAGTATGAAAAATGGTTACATTTTTTCACTAGCCGATTATATTTTTTGACTGATGAACTACAAATCCTAACTGATCAATTACATGTGCCTTCATCTTGTCCCAACCGGACACTTGCTAAATTGTTAGGCCTCGAGTCCCATATTGGGATGGGATGCGACTCAAACCGTTGTCATATGAAATTGTTGAGGTTATTTTATACTATTTGATTGATGATTCACGTATCAAGCCTCGCAATAATAGACCTTTACCATTTCGAACAATTTAGAGTGTGCGTAATAGGTCAGTTAAAATGCTGAAGCGTGGTGTAATAACTTTTTACTTCAAAACAACGTCATTTTTTTCATTCCAAATATGGCCTTGTTAACTTAATCTCGTCTCTCCATTTTTACCCCCTTAAATTAGGGTGTCAGCTTGTCCCAAATATGACTTGTGAAGCCTTGTTACAGATAATTTACAAAAGAATAATACGTCATCTGAAAAGAATCTAAAAAATTATCATTACATTATTAAGTGTATATTTTTCGCTATTTATTGCAGATTTTAAATAATCATTCCAAATCCATGATTTATTAGCCCTTGGGACCTCATTATAGTTTCTATGGTCCTTAGTGTTTTGAGTATCGAACCGATCGGTCGGTTCGACCGGTTAAACAGCGAATTGGTCATGGCTCCAGTCCGGTTCTCTCTAAAAGCCGGAGGATGCCATCGAACTAGTAAGAACCGATCGACCGTATGAATAGGAATGAATCGTTCGAACCACGAACCGCCGGTTTTTGTATTTGGGCTTTGGAAAAAAAACTTTGTTTTGGTGCAAATGGACCCAAGACCTCCCACTTGTGCTCCTAAGTGCCCAACCGCTCAACCAAGCTTGCTTTATGTGATAGCATATTACAAATTATTTTATTTTTTCTTTGTTTTAGATTTCCTTTATTAATCATTTTTAATAAAATTAATTGATTCTAACATTTTTAGCTTTTTATTTCCTTTATCAATCATATTTAATGAAATTAATTCATCCTTACTTTTTTAGTTTCTTTATTTCCATCAATCATGTTTAATGAAATTAATTGATTCTTACTTTTTTAGTTTGACATCCAAATTCATTATGAAATCTCGGATTTACTTTTACTAAAATCTCTCATACTAAGACTAGTCCTTTTATCAAAATTGTTTAATTATTCATTTATGACTAAAATATTTTCCTAATTAAAAGTTTAGCATTTGGCTCCTTAAAGTTAAAATGCAAATTCAAACTCAAAATTCCAATATGTTTTTTGTATTGACTACCACGTCACATGCATGTGACTAGGTTATGTTTTTTGTATTAACTGCACGTGACTACATTATATTTGCAATTGTTAAAATTTTGTCAGTCGTCCCACTTTGCCTAATATAAAAAATTTTAAGAACCATATTTGTTTTAATCAAATCATTAAGAGACCAATTTCATGCACAACCAAATATTGGGGACCAAAATTACAACTTTTTCCTTAAATATTATGGACATTTTAATTTTTTACGTGATGAAACATCTATATTTACTACTAATATTCTAGGCTTTTGACAGGTATTCTTTTTCATTTTTGCCAACGTTAACTAGAGCAAAGCCTATTCTATCTCCTCAATATTTTTACCCTTTTTATTTTTATTTTTTAGTGGTGAATTACAATCGAATAAAAATCTCTACATTGGGGAAAGTATTGATTTGAAAGTATTCAATGTAGCCTTCTTTTGGATAGTGGTGAAGATAATGATTGGTAATTCTAATATTTTAACTATAAGGTGATGATTAGTAGCAATTAAATTCTTAGATATTTAATTGTATTCTTTTCTCTTTTAAAGTTTTTTTGTGTTTGTTTATTTTGTTAGTTTTTTTTTTTTTTGAGTTTGATGATCGGACTTCTATCTTTGTGTTGAACTTTTTGATTTTTTAAGGTAAAATTGAAGAAGTTATCAAGGTAGTGATATTCACATGATGCTATTGCCTTGTGGTGACAATGAAGGAATTTTGTCATTGAAATTATTTGTCTTCAACATCAGTTATAAATTTGATGATAAATATGATATAATTAGTTGTTAGACTTCGTAGTATTTTTTTATGAACCTCTTTAATATGTGAAAGAAAAATAATCATGTACTGTCATTAGCATTTGGATTATGCTTATTAATATTATTTATATTTGTAATGAATTTATGAGAAAACTTATGATGATGTGGATGAGTCTCTAGGTTTCAAATATGAGTTTTAGGAATTTTCTTATACAATTGTGAAAAAAAAAAAGTTGAACCGCCAGACCGTTCAGTCCGACCAGTCAGACCTTGAACCGAACCTCCTTTGGTTCACTGGCCGGTTTAATTCTGAAAACATTGATGGTCCTATATATATACTCAACATCCAGCGCCTAGCAGTGCCATTCTACTATTCCACGTCAAGACTCCACTATTGTTCACTTTGATCACCTTTCTCTTTTCGGGGCTTTTCTTGATAGCATGTTTGGTTGTATAAATCCAGCCTTAAGGGCTATGTCCATTTTTCTTTTTATTTGCTTAACACTTCTTCATAATTCAGCTTTTGGTGCTAAAACTAGGCATTTCAAATGGGCTGTGGAGTATGTGTATTGGTCACCAGATTGTATCGAAAATGTGGTCATCGGAATAAATGGCCAGTTTCCAGGGCCGACTATCCGGGCTCATGCCGGAGATACCATAGCTGTTGAGCTCACAAATAAGTTGCCTACTGAAGGAGTTGTTATTCACTGGCATGGCATCAGACAGGTTTGTTTTGTACCATATGCATGAAGGGGTTTTTTTAACCGTATAATTTGATCTTCTTCTCAAAGGTGATTTGTGATTCATCAGTTTCGAACACCATGGGCTGATGGAACTGCATCGATCTCCCAGTGTGCAATCAACCCTGGAGAAACATTCCTTTACCGGTTCAAAGTTGACAAGGTAAATCAGTTGGACCAGCAACCTTCTCTCTCTCTCTCCCTCCCTCTCTCTAAATTCTTAGTTGGGCCATTGCATAACTACACTCTAAAACAAACCCAATCCTCTGCCCAGTTTTTATGGTGTACAATTGTGTTTCTGTCCAATCTACGCCGTATCACTACCAAAATACATCGTATCACTAAATCGAACAAGTAATTTTATATAGTTTCACGTTAATACGACATAATTTTATATTGGATAAAAAAAAATTAAACAGAGAATCTAGATTGAAAAATATGTGGTAATAATATAGTTTTATATTGAATATATTTGGACACCACGAAAATTGAACAGAGGATTTGAACCACTCTACGTCTATCTTATCTCTTTGTATATATATTCCTACATCATCATGGACACACCAAAATGAACAAGGAACGTTGTAGTGTTTGTCCTGTTGCTATAATTTTGCACGTCTTTCATTTCTAATTACATAGACCATAAAAGTGTGTTTAAGTTCTATGATTTAAAATCTTACATCATAAAAAAATATATGTAAAATCACTATCGGTAATTAAATATAATAACTATGTAAAATCACCGTAGATCCTGATCCCCCCGAACCCTTGTATGCATGCACACTTATAATATTGTTGCCAGCCTTTTGATGAACTTATTATGAGTGAACTTCAATACGATGGCAAGTTAAAGGATTTTTCCGTTACACTGGGAGGAGGAGAAAACCATTCAATCTTAGAAACACGGCAAATAATATACTTATAGGATTTTTCAATCTTATACCTTTTCTGTGATGCACAGAAATGAGGAAAAATGAGCGATGCTCACTGGACTCCTCAGTATCTATGCTACACACAAGTTTCACAAAATAAGGAGCTCATGTATTTTTGGTGAACCCGTGATTTTTGCCACATTTATGGCACATTCAATCAGACACTGCATTAAGGTTGGCTGAGATAGAATTTCCTTGCAAATCATGCAATAACATGTTGTTCAAAAGAAACAAGAGGTTCTAATAGTGTACATATATTTACAAGATTCTGGCATAATTCTTAAAAAATTCAGGATTGCATAACACGCTTTCACAATAGAATCTTATCTACAGGGTTACACTTTTTAGGAAAAATAATGATCTTATCTACAGCGTTACACTTTTTAGGAAAAAATAATCATTAAATGAAAATAAATAGTTTGGTAAATTTCTATTGATAAATACTAGATGCTGCTAACTGTTGTATCTATGACTAAAACATTCTGTGTATATAGGCTGGCACATTTTTCTACCACGGGCATTATGGAATGCAGCGATCAGCAGGGCTATATGGTTCTTTGATAGTGGATGTAGCAGAAGGTAAGAAGGAACCATTCCATTATGATGGAGAGTTCAATATTTTATTAAGTGATTGGTGGCACAAAAGCTCTCAACTACAAGAGGTTGACCTATCTTCCAAGCCATTTCGTTGGATTGGTGAGCCCCAGGTAAAAAAGAAAACCTATGAAACAAATATGGATATAAAAAAAATGGCACTTTTTTCTTTTGTATGTGCGGTAGAGCGTCTATCTCAACTAACCTGCCTGCATTATTATAAATTTCCATCTTTATTTACGCGGCTTAGTAGCTTCACTTTATGCTAAATATCTAGCAGAAGCGATAAGATGCACTAGTATAATTTACCTAGTAATCCTTTCTTGAAAAAGTTGATCACTTCTTGCTCCATAGATGAACCCCACCCAATTAATTAGCACCTTCTACCCGTTCTGTAGTGTTTTTTAGCGTCTCAAAAGATTTGTTTATGTAGAGAGGAAGGAATGGAATTCAAAAGAAAAAGTGCAGACAAGCCTTTTTGGTTCCCTTTAACTTGTTGGTTAGGTATGACTTGGTAGACCAGTTTGGCATATACTTTAGATTAATTCACTTTCTTGATCCGAGAAGATAGGTATCTAGACAACTTTGTCATATGATGTTGATGGAGGTTCCTTTTTTTTTTTTATACTTTGATAATTGCTTGAAGGATGCAATGGAAACTATGGAGAGAACCAAATCAAGACATTTGCTTTACAATATTTGACCTAGTTACTTTAAAATTTTAAATAGACAAAAATTTTGAATTCTTTACAAAAAAGAAAATTGCGATTTTGGTACCAAATATTAGGGTATCGGTAGTTTTAATCCCTAAAATTTGAACAAAATCAAATCTAGTACCAAATGTTTCAATTTTTTAGCATCTTTAGTCCTATTGACTAGTTTACAAAAATTCTTATCAGAATTTAGTCACGTGATACTCATTTGCTAGTTAAAAAAATTTCCAAAAAGAATTAGATTAAAGAAAAAAATCTAATTGCCATAGTTTGTAATTAAAGATACTAATTTGAATTCATAAATGATAAATAAGCAGATAAAACTGAAAAAATCCATCTGGATATTGCATTTGTGTGTATGCCTTTAGTTACAAATTATGACAATAAAAATATTTTTCTTTTATTAATTCTTTTAAAAACTTTTGTAACCGTTACGTGAGTTTCACATGATTGGATTCCGATAAGATTTTAAAAAAACTGGTCAATAGGACTAAATGTGCTGAAAAAATGAAACATTTGGTACTAGACTTGCTTTATTCAAACTTTAGGGATTGAAATTGCCGATACTCTAAATATTTGGTACCCAAACTATAATTTTTTCTTTGTAAAATGTAAGCAAAGATTTTCTTGATCTATGAGTTTTTAACTAGGAATTTGTCTTCCTTTTTCTGGTAATCTTGAGTCAATCTAACCAAATAGGCATAACATTTTTTTGTGAATGCTATCACGGTAGATGTTTTCTATGCTAGATGTGGAGAATCCTGGATCAGGCACTTATGAATGATGTCTGAATGCTTTCTATATCTCAAAACATTCCCATAAAAAAGGCTTAGGGGGTGTTTGATAACCTAATTAAGCATTTAAAATTAATTGATTTAGATCTTAGTTATATTAAGATTGTTTGATAACCTAAAATAGGAGTTCTTAAGTGCCTCTGAAAGTCTAGGCAAAATCTATAACTAAAAATAAATGATCTTGTATGCACTTAACGTTTAATACATAACACACTTAGGTGCCATTTGGTACAACTGAAATCTGAAATTTGATGTTTGAGGTCTGAAATTTAAGTGTTGAAAGTATTAAGTTGCTAAATTGAAAAAGTTTTACCTATTTGATAATTAATTGAATATATGCACTGAATTTAAATTTTTACTCATAGATATAATTATTTTATCTTTAAAATTTTAAATAATTTATTAATAACGTATATGAGAAAAAAAGATATTATTTGTTTGTGAGAAGAGGATAAGTGTATTTATATATGAAAATGTGTGTGAGAGAGAAAGTATGTGTATATATGTAAGAATGTATGTAAGTATGTGAGAGAAGAAAAAATAAAATATGGGTACGTGTATATGAGAGATAGAAAATACATATGTGAAAGTATGTGTATGTGTGTGTAAAAGTATATGTGCAAGAAAGTATATAGGAGTGTGTAAGAGAGAAACTGTGTGTAGGAAGAGAGTGAATGTATGTGTATGTGTATGAGAGAGGGAGGGAATATGTGTATTTGTGTGAAAGTGTGTGTGAGAGAGTGTGTGTGTGTGCGCGTGAGAGAGAGAGAGAGAGAGAGAGAGATTACACATGTGAGAAAGAGTATTTATATGTGTGTGCATGGGTGAGTGCGTGTATATGTGTGTGTGTACTGGGGGAGGGAAAAAGTACTAAAATTCAGCAAATTAAGTGAAAAATTTTTACTTAAAATTTTGTATACAAATTAAATAAGTACTTAATGCATTAAGTGATAAAGGAATTTTGCTATCAAACGCACTGAATTTAAAAAGCTCTTGATTAATTAATTTTCAGCATTAAGTTGTTTTATCAAACACCCCCTAGACGTCATTATCTTAAGTAATAACTCCATATGACAAAAATAACCTATAAAGATACTTCTAATCCTTTTTCTTGTCTCTCCTTATCCTTTCACAATTCCTTCGCTTTATCTTTTTCTCTAAAAACTCCGATAGTTTTTTTTTTTCCACCGTGGTAGACAATTTGACTCTCGAGAATATTTATTCAGCTAAATACTAACTCTTATATTTTTTCTATTAACTTTTATGAGATAATTTATCAATTCTTTGGTTCCTTCTCTTTTTTAATATTTTTTAATTATTTTGTCATTATTTATAAACTTTAATTATATGTATTTTAATCAAATGTAATAAAATAATAAATTATGAGAAATAAATTGACACCAAGATAAATCGTAAAATTCATGAAATTGAATATTCAGTTGCATATTGTTATTGAACTGACATATTAAATTCAGATGGATAAAATTATAAGATCTATGATATTCAGCATTTAGCCACACATTATTATCAAACAGGCATATTAAATTCAGTATTCAGATTCAGATGTGAACTTATAAATTTTTCAGTACTTAAAATTTAGCAACTTAAATTATTAGAATTCAAATTTCAGTATTCAGATTTTAACATTCAGATTTCAGTTTTATCAAACGCCCACTTAGTTTGGCAATCAATCTAGATTTGGTCAAGGTTTTGAGTGTCATTTTATTTGTTTGATGTCCCTTTTTTTTCGTTTAGTATTCACATTAAACTCAGACTATCCATCCATGATAGTCTGACTCGATAAAATAAAAGAGAAAAAAAAAACAAAAAGAAATTTAGCAGTCGTACCCAACAATTTTTTTTAGCTTTCTTGAATTAGTCTTTGGTTTCACTACTCTCAAAATAGTTACAGTTTGAATAAGAGATGGAAAATTTAATTTTTTTTCAAAAAAGAGGGCACTGTATGAGTATGTCTGTTAATAAAACTAATTGACAACTTGTTAAACATCAATAAATTCAATAAGCTTTAAAAGAGATCGAATTAAATACTTAAAAGTAATTGTTTCACCAATTTTTTTCCTACTTTGTCCCATGTTTTTCCTTTTCCTTTTCATTTTCAAAATAAAAATTAGCCTTTGATAGCCATCTTGTGTGTACATTCAACATCTTATGCACTTCTTTTTTTTTTTTTTTTGGGGGGGGGGGGGGGGGGGGATACTTTTAGACACTGCTGATCAATGGGAGAGGACAGTACAACTGTTCCCTGGCTGCTCATTTCAGCAATTCATCAAGCATTCCATGTGATTTAAGAGGCAATGAGCAATGTGCACCCCAGATCCTCCATGTGCATCCTAACAAAACTTACAGGCTTAGGGTGACCAGCACCACAGCACTATCTTCGCTCAACTTGGCAATTGGGGTAATAAAATATACCTTTTCTTTTTTTTTCTTTGCCAATGTTTTTATTGATTACATATCAAATAAACATCGAATTAATCCTTAACGACAAAAAGAAATGAATTTCCTAAAGGAGTTGTCCTATTCTGCCTTAGTTATTTACTACTTTCTTGGTTATCAAATCAAACGTGGGATGTTTTTGGTTTGTTTCCTTTTGACCAATTCTTATCATTGTTTCTTGTATGGTAAAAACATAATCAGCTAGTTGTCAACGTGCATGGATGATCATATTAATGTTTCGCCATTTCCTTTAAGAAAAGTACTAAAAGTTGACAAGTTGGATAAAGAATTTGGGCGAAATTGACATATGCTCGGAGTATTGTGATAAAGTAAGTTGAAAAGGCACAAATACCATCCAATAATTAGGCATCAAAGAGGAATATTTAAAGTTTCTGATACATAGTCTTTTTTTTTTTTTTTTTGAAGTTGATACATAGTCTTTTTTGTTGTAACAATTTGTAGCAAGTTATAGATCACACATTATTATCTTAGTCTACCAAGTTGTACTGTATTCTTGATTTCTTGTTGAAAAAATATATCACGAAAAACCATAGAGCAAAATTTCTAATATGTCTCCCATAAGCCTCCTCTCAGACATGGCTAGTTAAACCTCAATGCTGGCCGATCAAATTGAATATATCCTGGACTAGCATAAATTTTAATTTAAGCAAGAATTAAGACCGTAAATTATACAAAATAAAATAGAAAAATGGTGCAGATAAACTACGAAACGTGTGAGACAAGCAAGATTTGTAGTTTGAACAATTAAGTGTCAAGTAGTGAAGATTCGGGAGAATAGTTAGCTATTCTATTTTCACTAAAAGATCATCCAAGATCAAAGATAGTCATTTAATCAAAATTTTAAAATATTTTTTGAGTGTGAGTATATTATTTGAAGGGGTGATAAAATCCATAGATTCAAGAAGACAGGACAATAAAAGACTCAAAACTTCAGAAATTGGTGACTTATTCAAGTGTTTGTGGCAAGAATACATTGGCAAGTAGACAATATAGACCTGATACCATTTTCTCAGGGGAAAAAAATTAAGAGAACAAGAAAAAGAAATAGACAAAGTAGATTTTTTTCCTTTTTTTTTTTATTCTTTTCTAGAAAGTAGACAAAGTAGATGCCATGAAGCTATTCCGAAAGATAATGAGGGTCCATTGGCCGACTAAGTGGACGTGACAAGATGGACCGCTGGTGCACTCGGCTACTTTTTAGTAGGCAATCCTTTTGCGTCAAAATAATTCCATGGCCATGACTTCGGCTGTGATGCCCGAGATAGATAATGTGTGAACTGAGAATAAAGAGAAAGATATTTGTACGTTTGTTTTGCTTTGGTTGCAAGAAACTGTAGATTCGTTCTTGTACATCTCTACAACGAGGACATACTTTCATATTCATCTAAGATTAAATTTCCAACAGATTTGCCAAAATGCCAAATCTATTCTTAAAGTTATACATCAAGGTAAGAGAAAAGTCATATATATATATATATATATATATATATATATATATATATAGACAAACATACACAGACATATACATATATATATGTATGTATATGTATGTATAGTCAAATCTCAGATAAATGAAAAGTCTCTGCTGCTAACCTTTTAGTAGACCCTTGATGTGTCTGAATTATGTTCTTTCTCAATTATATATATATATATATATATATAGACACACACACACACACATATACATATATATGTGTATGTATGTATAGTCAAATCTAAGATAAATGAAAAGTCTCTGCTGCTAACCTTTTAGTAGACCCTTGATGTGTCTGAATTATGTTCTTTCTCAATCTAAAGTGCATGTGATGTGCGGAAAGATAACATAAGGTCCAAGTGAATCTGACGCATGTTTTGAAAGTAGTAAGGTATATAGTGCATGGAAATTTTGACATAGATCTCTCATTCTTTTTAGTTTGAATGGTTCATAATCAGTCAAGGGCTATTAGTACAAAAGTAAAAATATTACATGCTTTTTGTAAAATCTCCATGATTAAAGGTTTTATGATCACAGCAAAGTTAAAATAGATTGGACGTAGGAATGGTCAAAATTGCCTGTCATTTTCTTGCATGCTTGTGAAAGGAATCAATGAGAGCCTTATGGAAGATTGGACCTACATATATATGTAGCAGTGGAAACCTTGAACAAAAGCTCCCGTGATCGTACTATATGCTGTACTTTGGCATGAAAAACAAATTGAAATTATCACATAACAAAAGAAAGAATTGCATATGAGAATTATATTCCTTTCGTTATGCCAAATCTCATACCTTAGGAATTTAATTAGTTCTACTAACTTCTTTTATGCTTCCCTACCTTTTTTTTTTTTTTTTGGAAAATCAATGCTTCCTCTCTTATATGTAATAAGTTTATCTTAAAGAAAATCGGGATACTCATACATTAATCTAGTTTCTTTGTTTGGATTTTATAATAAACAAATATTGAATACATGGTGTTCTTGCATTTTGCAACTAATAAAAGAAAGGGATAATTTCACATACCTCCCCTGAGGTTTACCATAATTACATCCACCTCCCTTCAGATTTTAAAAATTACACTTACACTCATTGTGTTTATATTTTTCATAACAAAACAAGTCCATTTTGAAAATGTAACCCAAAAACACTAACTAAATACATTAAAATATCCTGAATTGCTTTTAAATTGGTCATCTCTTTCTTGTTAATATATTTTTTTGTAAAATTTTAGTAGATAAAGTAAATTTAATTCACATTAGTCAGATAACTGAGTTTTGAAAAAGTAATATTTGGTGGAGATTGAAAATTTGAGGTAAGATATAAATACTTTTGATATTTTTATGACTAACTAATTAATTTTTAAGATTTATTTATCTTTTTTAAAACAATTAAGCATATTTTAGGGTGTTTGGTTGGTGTTTCTGGGTTACAGTTATCAAGATGTACTTGTTTTGTTATGAAAAATATAAATATAGGGGTTGTAAGTGTAATTTTCAAAGCCTGAGGAGAAGTGAGAGTAATTATGACAAACCTCAGGAGAGGTATGTGAAATTATCCCTAAAAGAAAACCAATAGAGAACTGATTCACATTTCTTTTTCATTCGTACAGAATCACAAATTAGTGGTGGTTGAAGCTGATGGAAATTATGTAGAGCCATTTTCTGTGAAAGATATGGACATTTACTCAGGTGAAAGCTATTCAGTCTTATTCACAACTGATCAAAACCCCTCCAAAAACTACTGGATTTCATTTAGTGTCAGAGGAAGAGAACCTAAAACCCCTCAAGGCCTAACTATATTGAACTACCATCCTACTTCAGCATCAAAGCTCCCAACTTCACCACCACCTATTGCTCCTCTTTGGAATGATTACAATCACAGCAAGTCATTTTCTACCAAAATCCTTGCTAAAATGGAATCTGCCACACCTCCCACCACATATGATCATCGAATTATTCTCCTCAACACTCAAAATCGTATCGATGGATATGTTAAGTGGGCAATCAACAATGTTTCGTTAGTCCTACCAGCCACACCCTACTTGGGATCCATCAAATATGGCTTAAAAAGTGCATTTGATCAAAGAAACCCACCCGAAATCTTCCCATTGGACTATGATGTGATGAAGCCAGCTCCAAACCAAAATTCAACCTACGGTAATGGGGTCTACATGTTCAGTCTCAATAGCACAGTCGATGTGATACTCCAAAATGCAAATGCATTAGCTGCAAATGTGAGTGAAATTCATCCATGGCACTTGCATGGCCATGATTTTTGGGTATTAGGATATGGAGAAGGAAAATTCACTAAGGTAGATGAGAGAAAATTTAACTTAAAGAATCCACCATTGAGGAACACTGCAGTGATTTTTCCTTATGGATGGACAGCCTTAAGGTTTGTAGCAAATAATCCAGGGGCTTGGGCATTCCATTGTCATATTGAACCTCACTTGCATATGGGAATGGGTGTGGTTTTTGCTGAAGGTGTTGATCATGTTAGGAAGGTACCTCATGAAGCACTTACATGTGGTTTAACAGGGAAGATGTTCATGAACAAGAAGGGCAATTGAGATTAAAGTTATCATCTAAGTTTCACCCCATTTGCAGTTTTCCCAATGTTGTTGTGTCCATTTGTTTCCTAGCATGATGTAGAGATTGATAAGAATAATAGAGCCTTTTGATTCTATCTCCAGAAATGGAGACTTGGAGGTATTGATCTACTTGCTATATCAAGAGGAATGGTGATTCTTTAACAAATTCTAATACATTTCTTATAATTTTGAGAGAGTGGGAATTTGAACCTGAGGAGCATTTGTTTCATAATTGCCATTACAAATTTTGTAACCATAAGCATGATGAAACCTAATATACCATATAAATATTTATCTGTCCATACTATAATAATGGATATATAGTATGTCTTGCAATGAGTTAGATTTTCTTTCCATTGTCCCTATTAAATGATTTAACGACCATCATATGGTTTTAAACTTGAAGGCATATTTCGTGTTTTCTAGGGCTATTTATGTAATATTAATTATAAAATTCTATTTTAGGGATAATATACTGTATAGATACCCTTGAGTTGGTCCTTTAGGATTTCTTAAGCTAGGGGCATCGTTGATAATCCGTATGCAATTGCAAAATTTTCCACAATAATAAGTCTTATTTGACAATAGAAGTAGAATATTAGATAGTAATAACTAAGAAAGCCCACAAAGTAGAGCAGTACCTTCATGAAAAGAAAAGGAAAAAGATTGAGGATTGAAAAGTTTACATCACAATTCAAAAGCATCCAGAAGAAGTATTTTTTCATTTTACTTTGCAATTTTTGGAGCTAGTAAAACCCATATATATATATTCATTTATCTTATATGTAAATATTAGGCTTATTTCACATGTGTTTTTGGCAAAAATTTATTCCATAACCCTTAGCAAAATTTACACCAAGAAAAGAATAAGATCGATGGTCATGGAATATATTTTATTCTTCCTGGGTTTCGATAAAGACTCCACGTCATATCATATTGAAAAAAAAAATAGAGATATAACAGTGGAAGAACTTGTCAGTTTTAAAGGGCGAGCATATGCACGAATGAGCTGGACCAGCAGCCCGCAAAGGAATAAGTAGCAAAGAGGCCATAAAAACAACAGCAAAGCGCATATAATATCCGGCCACATGTGTCGTGCCCCGAAAATTGAAAGCACGGGTCGGGTCCATGACTTTTGCGACCCGAAAAGGCAGTCCGGTCCGATGATCTATTCAAAAATAATATTTTTCAAAAAATCGTACGTGTATGAGAAAAATCAGATTTTTAGTAAAAAAGTGTATTTTTAAAAAAAATGGTATTTTGAAAAAAAAAATAAGGTCAGGACTAAAAATGCGACAGTTTTGGCCAACTAATTTTTGAAAAAGCGCTTTATATAAAAAATGGAGTCGGCACTTGGTATTGAGTTAGGGTGTACCAAGTCACACAAAAAATCATTTAACAAAACAAAAACAAAATTTTAGAAAAACTATTTGAAAACCTTTTTTTGACTCCGGTCTACGAAAAAACAAGAGAAAAGGTCCAAGAGTCACATTTGAAGAAAGGGAAGGCAAAGGCTCACACTTAAGGCACCCTTTCTACCTAGGCGAGGCTAGTTGCGAGATTTAATCAATTTTTGCTAAAATAACCCTAAATTCTATCGCGTTTGGATGTGTCTACATGAATGCAAGTCCTAAATCTAGTGTGGTATCAGGAGGGTCAGAATGTCCCGTAGAGACTTGATCGAAATTATCGCATTAATTGCGAAATCCGAAATAAGGTCTCGATGAAGTCATGAGTGTGGATACAAAATAGAAAGCAAGAAAAATAGTATAGATAATAAGTGATCAAAGAAATTGGAAATGCAACATAACGGGTATGAGGGCCTAAAACTCGTGACTAACCGTTCCTTACTCATAGAGGGGGGGAACAGCATGTTACGCCACCACTTCCCACCTAAGTAGGTGATTATTTCTAGTCGGATCACACAAATGACCTAATTTTTAAGTGAATTGCAACCTAAATATCATACACTAAGTATTGGTCAAAATAGATAATGGATAATAAAGTATATACAAAAATCATGCAAAATGGAAAATTCCTAAAAAATAGTGTGTGAAATGATATGAAATGCACACAAGGTATGAAACTAGTACTAAATGACCAAAGGGTCTAGTGTTGGACTAGCCCTTTCTAAAAATTTCCCACTAGCGTTGGATTAATGGGGAAACGATAAGGCCACAACTAGTGTTGGACTAATGTGGTGACGGAATAATAAAAGGGAATAAAACATAAATCAAAATAGTAAAACATGAATCAAAAAACAAATAAACATATAAAGACATATAATAACACGTAGGAGCACATAACGCTTAAGCATAATATTCTAGATGCAAAAATCCTAATGAAAGTGGTAAAAAACAAATAAGCATACGAGCACACAAGAGGACATAAGCCCTAACTATTACACCAGGGGAATTTAATTTACAATTTAGGGAGAAAAAGTAAAAACGACCTGTCTATTACACTTGCTATCTAAATACAAAATTTTGCTAAAAATATAAGAAATGTAACCTAATTATTACATTGACTAGCTAAATACAAAAACAGGCTAAAATAAAGGAAATTGTGATCTATCCATTACATTTTTGTCAAATAATAACATTCGAAACTAAATAGCACAAATTATATATACACGCAAAAATTATAAAACAAGAAACGCATGAAGATAATGCACAAAAAAATCATATAGGAGCACATAAAGAGAAATTAACAAGTAAAAAGGATACCTTTCTTTGAAGACCAGGTGCTAAAATACTATCAAAATGAACAAACAAATCAAGGTACTATTATTGAAAGCAATAAAGCATAAAATATGAAAAAATATTAATAAATTGGGAAAAAATGTAAAGTCTAGCAACTAAGGGAACTACTAGTAAATTTCTATAAAACTTAAGAGGTAAAATTGAAAATTCATATAAGTCTATGGGGGTAGAAATGCAAAATTAAAGTAAATTGGGGAGCAAAACACTAAATTTCAACAAGAGTGGGGCAAATTGCAATTAATTCAAGACATAATTGAAAGAAATAGAAACCTAGGGGCCAATCTGTAATTACAAAGGACTCAATTGAAAGGATTTTAAAGTTTAGGGGGGTCAATCTATAAGAAAAAAAGACTTAATTGCATAAAGCCATAAATCTACAGGGTCATTGTAGATTCAATATCAACAATATTTAAGAATGTAAGGACCTAAAACAAATATTTACAATATTTCAACAAAGAAAAATAGCTAAACTAAATGAATAGATCACAAAGACATAAAAAGAAAATACTAAATGAAAAAACCAAAAACAAATTAAAACAAAATATTAGCACACTAAACTTCCCCAGATGGTCTTCTTCACTGCTCTCTCCAGCAACAAATTCCCCCAAATCGACTTATCTTCATCTCTCTCTTTCCCTTTTTTCTTCTATCTCTGCATTTCTCCAATTTTTCTCTCCCTCTGATCTCTTCTCCATCTCGCTTCTTTCTCTCTATTTCGTGCTCTCTCTCCCACCTCTTTTTCTTTCTCTTTTCCTCTCTTGGTCTCTCAATCTCTCTCACTTGTTCTCTTTTCTTTCTCTTTCTCCAATTTCTTCTTTCTGTTCTCTTTCCCTCCCTAATCTTCTTGTCTTTCTCTTTGAACACCATCTTCGTTTTCTCTCATCCTCTCTGTGATCTCTCTAATCGCTTTATTTCTCCCAGAAAACGCATAAACAATTTCCCAAAATTGGTTACTCCTTCAAACAGAAGAGATGGAGATGTGATGGGATTGTGGTACGGCGTAATAGGGGTTCATGCAGGGGTATGTTCTGGCGATTCTAGGTTATGGTTGACTAATTTGGGTGTTTGTGGTTTTAGACTCTTGAATGGTTGGTGATTGACTCGGATTACTGATGGCGGTTTGGTGGGTTTGGGAAAGAATATTGCTGATGGTTGATTGTTGAAATCGGTGGTTAATGAGACTTTCGAGTGATTGTGTTTGGCTGAAGGAGATTTTGGTTAATAGGAAGGTGGTTGTAATGGTGGGTCGTGGGGATGGAGGTGAAAATGGAGCTTGTGGGTGATCGATATGGCTATTCTGATAGAGTGGCAGCGTTGTGATTGTAGCTGGGTGGTATGTGGAATGTCTCGGTGGTTCAATTTGGTGGAAGAGCTGTGATATTGGTTCGGTTGTCTGGTGATAGAAGAAGGTGGAGTAGGTGGTTTAATGATGGAGATTTGGGTAGAGTTCCCATGGTTATGATGGAAGAAGATGACTGATTGGTAGAGGATGATACTGGTGGCTTTAGGGTGGTGATGGAAGAAATGGCGGTGGAAAATGAAGAAACGAGAAGAAGAAAACCAGAAAATTTTCAAAAAAGAAAAAACAACCCAAAATCTAGAAAATCTATGAACAAACTTTTCATATTGAAAAACATAAATCAAACAAAATGATTTAAGATGAAGAATTACCTTTG
The DNA here is from genome assembly GCA_024721245.1 of Mitragyna speciosa. Taxonomy (NCBI): domain Eukaryota; kingdom Viridiplantae; phylum Streptophyta; class Magnoliopsida; order Gentianales; family Rubiaceae; genus Mitragyna; species Mitragyna speciosa. The sequence continues at coordinate 15,000,402 of CM045565.1, read as the reverse complement.
GATTCTTGTTTCTTGATGATGAATACTAAATCCCCATTGAATTGACGATGAACAGTATCTCTAAATTGAGGATGACTGCTACAATATATGTGTAGTGTGTGTGTGTTTTATCTTTAATTAGATAAAAAAGGTGTAGGCTTAGGGTTTTTGATTTTTTTTCTCCTAAAATGGCTATTTATAGTGCAAGTTAGTCTTGTCCTCCAAGCAATGGGTAAAAAATGACTACAATGCCCTAGTAATAAAATCTTAATTTTATCCTAAAAATAATATTTACACAAAAGACTTAAAATTAAAACTAGAAGAAAATGTCCTAATTTTTCTAAAAAAATCCAAAAATTTCAAAAAATCAAAAAATATAAATAAAAAATTTTATTAAATCACAAAAATTTTGGTCAGAATACATTCGTGTGTAAAATGATCATTTTGCCCTTGAACATGGTATTTACAAAAAAAAATGGAAAATGGTCTCAAAAAATTGGCAAAAATTATAAATAGGCTCAAAAACCTTAAAAATGAGTTTAGAGACCCCAAAACTCGATGAAAATGCGTTTTGGATGTGAAATGACTATTTTGCCCTAGTACTGATAAAATACACAAAAAAATAGCTATTGGACTCAAAAAATTGCCAAAAATTAAAAATAAGCTGAAAACCCCAAAAAACAAATTTGGGACTCAAAAAATTGGTGAAAAATGCATTCAAAGCGTGAAATAACTATTTTGCCCCTGAACGCAATATTTATAGAAAAAAATTACAATTATCCCCGAAAAAATTAGAAAAATTTAGAAACATGCTTAAAAGCTTTAAAAATAAATTTGGGGCCTAAAATGAGTGAAAATGGTGTTCGCAAGGTGAAATGACCATTTTGCCCTTATGTTGGCGAAATATAGAAAATATCAGTTAAACCTGAAAAAATCACAAAAAATTTAAAAATATGTATGAAAGTACAAAATCTGAATTTAAAACCCCAAAACTAATGAAAAATATTTACAGTTAAAAATTAATATTTTGCCCCCTGAAAATACTGATTTTACCCATTTTTCAAAAATCAAGATTTGACCCCGGAACTAAAAAAAAAATGCCTCCTAATGTTAAAAAAGATAAATGGTATGTCAAAATTTGGTGTCTACAAGATGGTCCACGGATATATCTGATAGACATTGTTGCTTGGATTCAATTTACGACTTCACTTGTCTATTTTTTGATAAAAATTTATCATAGAAGCAGAAAAAATTATTAAATGCACTATGTGTATTGTCACGTGGTGCATTCGAACCAATAAATTATGTCACATGATAATGATGGATCACACTTTATATTATTTGATAATATGTAATTGGTTCTAGTGGACCACGTGGTGCACATGATCAACCTATTACTTAGTTTAGAAGCAGTGCAAGTAAAGGATCCTATGATACCCCGTAAGTCCCACATTGGTAGGAGACATGAAATTTGTTTGGTATATAATATCCTGAGTTTTTGGGCTATTAATAACTTGGTTTAAGCATTTTGAACCCATGGTTTACATTCAAAAGTTATTGGGTCAACCCAGACCCAGGATGTTACAAATGGTGTCAGAGCGAATCTCGTGTGGTCTCTGCATGATGAGATGAGACTAGGCTAGTGGTATTGGGCCGTGACAACACAATGTAGTGTGGAATTTCTATTGGGTTTTGCAAGGACGCCAAGGCCTAAATGAAGGGTGAATGTGATACCCCGTAAGTCCCACATCGGTGGGAGATATGGAATTTGTCTGGTATATAATATCCTGGGTTTTGGGTTACTAATAACTTGGTTTAAGTATTTTAAGCCCATGGTTTACGCTCAAAAATTATTTGGCCAACCCAAACTCAAGATGTTACAGATCCAGTGAGTCCTAGCAAACGAAGAGTAGAAAGTGTTTGGTTGAGCTTTAAATATAATGGTTAGATAGATTTGCCAGCTTGAGAGCTGAATTTTTTTTGTGTTGATTAGTTGATTGATTTTAAGAAATTGACTTCATGTACATCTTTCATGGTTCAAAGTCATTAGGTTAAATACATCAAACATAATTGAAAGAAGTTAAGAAGATTTTTCAATGGAACCTTACTTTGGATTGCAGAGGCGGAAATAAAGAGCTTATATGGGATAATGTGCTTGTGGTGGGATTCAATTCAAGCTCCATGCATGCTTAGATTTCTATTTCCTCCAATGACTTAATATATTTTTTTTGTGCAACTCCAAGAAGTATACATACAATTAATGATGTGGAATTTAAAGTATATTTTTTTCGAGAGAACAGATTGCAATGGTTATAGATATATTTGAGCTCCTAAAATTGAAACAAGTAAATCTTGATGGTACAAATTTTAGAAGCTTTTGCCTTAATTCGGCAGCATTACCTTTTCCACCAGACAGTGACTTCTCCTATATGTTGTATCGAGCATATCTCTCTCTCTCTCTCTCAATGCTTTTTTTTTTTTTCCTTCTTTTGTTTTGGGAAGCTGTCTAAATATATTTTGTTTTTTGGGTTAACCAACTTTCTAGATATTTTTGCTCATGTCACATATTTCAGTATAAAATTATATTAAAATAAGGTATCTTTTCTGAGAATGATGAATTGCTAGAATATGAAAATTCTCTAAGTACATTCATCAAATTCATTGAACAAATTCATTGAAATACCTTTTTTATAGAAAAAGGTGCACTTGTATCTTTGAAAATAAGGAAATATTAGTCCAAGAATACTAAATAGTGTATGATCAAAACTAAATAAGATAAATGAAAAATCACTAGACATAGAAGACGATAAGAGATAGTTTTTAGTAAATAGTTAGTGTCAGAATGTAGTTGGTATTATATTAATATGGTAATAAAAATGTTGAATTAGTATCACACCTTTTATTTCTTGTTGAGAAAACAAGCCTTTTTTACTTATGACTTCATGCATGAAACTTCCAAGGTAGCCTTCAATAACAACGGTTTTCTGTTTCTAACCAAAATGTGCTCAAAGGAAAAATTTACATATTAATTTTGCAAAATGTGAAGATAATGTTTTCAAAGAACTAATAAAAGACAATAAACATACTCGTTCCAACTGAAAAATCAGCTAATTTTCTATTTTTTTGGAATGAAAAGAAAATATAGGTAAAATAGCTAATAATTGACAACTTATGAAATTGAACTTAAAATCTAATCCAATAGTGAAAAGCCAACATTGAAAAATTAATTGATATGAGTAGGAAAATCGAATGATTGAGACGAATAAATGATGCTAACATGATGGAAAATCAAGAGTAAAAATCTTTTGAATGTTACAGCACTTACAATCAATCTTTTTTGTTCTTTTATACAAAATAGGTTTAAATTGTATTTACAATATTTCAATACAACATGCTTGAGTGTTTTTTCGTTTTTTACAAGCTAAAGTGTCTTACTACCAGTGAACTAAGAAATTTTTTCTCCTGTATTTCTGAAAATACATATTCAAAGAATTGTCATGTAAAGAAACATGTCTAACATTCGGCAAGTGTTGGTTGATCCTTGACATTGCAGATTGACGAGAGCTTGCATATTGGACGAGCATGATTGACTGGCTTACAAGTATTCGTTAACTTTTTGGACAAAATTCTTCATCCATCAATGTGGAGATTGACCAATGAACAAGAGTGAGGGGGGACTATTGGAGATGCTGCCTTTAGTCATCTGTTTAATGATACAAATATCTTCATCCATCAATGTGGAGTTTGACCATGAACAAGTGAGGGTGACTATTGGTGGTGCCTTTAGTCATCTGTTTAATGATTCTATTTTTACTACCAGGAAAGTGCGAGTGAACTTCAAAGCAAATGTAGAAAACTGTGGTTAATCATTAAGGAAATTCTTTTCCCAGCGATGTGCAAGAAATTCTTAGAGGAATTCCTAAATCTGTAACTGATCAGATGAATGCCAATCTCACTAAGCCTGTAACTAAGCAAGAAATCAAGCAAGCTCTCTTTTCGATGCATCCTAATAAAGCTACTGGTCTGGATGGTGTGTCTCGTATTTTATTTCAATCCTTTTGGCACATCATAGGTATGGATATTATCAATGCTATTCAAAGCTTTTTCTTTAGTAGTTCTATGTCCAGGCTTCTAAATGAGACCCTTACAAGTCTAATAATTCCTAAAGTAAAATCCCTTTCTTACCTCTCTCATTATAGACCTATTGGCCCCTGTAATATTTTCCATGAAATCATATCAAAAGTTTTAACTATAAGGATGAAACTTGTTCTTGGTACTTGTATTAGTAAAAATCAGTCTGCTCGTGCGCCAGAAAGGCAAATTTTAAACAATTTTATGCTAGCTCAGGAAAATATCCATTTTCTTCAGCATAAAAGAACTGGGAAAGAAGGTTTCATGGAACTCAAAATTGATATAACAGAAGTACATGATAAGGTGCAATGAAATTCTATAGCTAGTATAATGTTTAAAATAGGATTCTGCCTGGAGTGGATTAGATGGATTATTAGTGTATCTTTTGTAACTTGTTCATTAACATTAATGGAAAAAAATCTAGTTTTGTGGTACCAAAAAGTATCAATCAATCAGATCCTTTGTCCCCATATCTTTTTTTGATTTGTATGAAGGGCTAGCAAACTTGCTTCGGCAAGCTACTGATGCTAAAAGGATCATAGGGGTAAAAGTGACTAGAAATGGTCCTGTTATTTATTATTTAATTTTTGCTGATGATTCTCTTATTTTTTGCAAAGTTCAAACAGTTGAAGCTAATGAGGTCATGAAGATTCTGGAGAGATATGGTAGAGCATCAGGACAGTTGGTTAACTTGGAAAAATCATCAGTACTTTTTAGTAAGAACACTGAACAAAGAGAAGTATCTAGCTTACTTAGCATCATGAAAGGGATCGAGCTAGTGTGTCAAGGTAAATATTTGGGTCTACCTATGGCTATAGGTAGATCCAAGAATAGTGTGTTTGACATGAGCAAAAAGGTTGTTGGAGAACTCCAAGATTGGAAAGGAAAGCTGTTAAGTCAAGCCGGGAAGGAAGTTATGTTAAAATTTGTGGTAGCTGCAATGCCTGCATGTGCGATGTCAGTTTTAAAGCTATCAAAAAAGCTATGTAAAGATATGACTAGGATGATGGCTAACTTTTGGTTGGAAAATGGAAAAGGGGAGAAAAAAATGCACTGGATAAAGTGGCTGAAGGTAGAAGAAGTTAAAAGAAGAGAAGGATTAGGTTTTAGGGATATTCAAAATTTAAACAATGCCTTACTAGTTAAGCAAGTATGGAGAATTGTTTCAAATCCAAAGTTGCTAGTTAGTAAGGTGTTAAAAGCAAGATATTTCCCTCACTCTTCAATTGGGAGAGCAAAGAAAAAGTCCAGTGGCTCTTGGATTTGGAAAAGCCTACTAAGCTCAAGGAACATGTTGATTGAGGGATTAAGATGGAAAGTAGGGGATGGAAAAAGCATCAAGATTTGTAATGATAGATGGACACCACATTATGGGAATGGAGGAATCAAAACAGCAAGACCCTCAGAGTGTTCTCAAAATATTGTTACTGACCTCATCCAAGACGGTAAGTGGAATAAGGAAATGTTGAGCAGTTTATTTTCAAAAGAGGATTGCGAAGCCATTCAAAAATTCGCTTTAAGCATTTTTGGTGGAAAATACGGTCTTTACTGGAAAGAATTTGCCACAAGAGAGTACACTGTTAGATCAAGCTATTCTTTAACTGTGAATTTACAGTTTGCTCAAGCAAATAGGAAACAGGTGGAAGGAGAGTCTAGTAATAGCGGTCAACACATAGAGGTGTGGAAGTTACTATGGGGTTTGAATACCAAGAACAAAATCGAGCAATTTGGGTGGAAATGTCTCAAAGGAATCCTTCCAAAAAATGAAGTGCTGTGTAGAAGTGTAGGTAAAGGATGTAACGTCTGCCGAGGATGCGGTGATGCTGTGGAAACTATTGAGCATTTACCATTCACTTGTCCTAAAGTGCAGGATGCTTGGAAGGTGTTTTCAATTCATTGGGATGGATTGGAAGAATTTAAATGGAAATTTTGGGGATGGTGGGAACAATTACAGCAGGCCCAACAAAGAGAACATATTCAGTTGGTAGCCAATTTTCTTTGGCAACTTTGGAAAGCAAGAAATGAATTGAAATTCAGAGACAGTTATTGTCAATAAAGCATTGGGGGATTGGAGCGAGTTCAAAGAATCTCAGAAGGAAAATTCAATGGTTGTAAACAACTCAGCTCTAATCAATGAGAAAAGCTGGAATCCAGACCAAGTAGAGAATTTACTGAAATCAATACAGATGCACCAGCTATAAATTCGGGTACTAACAGAGCCAGGTTTGGGGTAGTTGCCAGAAATTCTCAAAGAAAAACAATGCCTACATGGGCTGTCTTCGTGGTGCAGAGAATGGATCCTGCAATTGCTAAAGGTTGAGGCACAAGGACTGCCATGCAGCAAGCAATACAAGAAGGTTGGCAAAAGGTAATTTTTGAATCAGATTGCAAGCCAATTGTGGACAAAATTAATGCAAGGAATTTAGCTTGTTACCTTCTGAATGTCCTTGTAGAAGGTATTATCAGATTGCAAATTTACTTCAAAAATTTTAGCTTCAAGTCTATTAGAAGGTTAGGTAACCAAGTGCGTCATGCATTTGTAAAATTTGCTACTAATCTGAGTAACGATGTGTCGTGGAATGTTTTCCCCTTGTGGCTGGAAGTTACAAACAGGAAGATGTAAGGGTAGTCACCCTGTGATATGTACATTTTGATTGTGGAATATGTAAAAGTTATTGTTTCTTGTTTAAAAAAAAGTAAGGAGTTGGTCAAATATTGTTTCGATGTCGAGGATCATTAGACTATTGTAGTTCGACAACTTGGGATGTATGGGTCGTTAATGGACATGGGCGGATTGACTGCCGGGTGACAAATCCAGATTTACGATTAGCTTAATATTTGGACAAGTTTAGATAGATCTTTAAACAAATTATCTCACTGCTTGACAATTCTATGAAACGATTTGAAATAGGTTGAAAACACATAATATTTGCAATTAAATTTAACACCTTTTGTTTTTTGAAATTCGAAGTAATTTCGTTATTAGTTTAATTATACATGCAACTCTTTCTTTATTGCAAAAAGAAAAAAGAAATATAGACTCTAACGTGCAATCTCCGACGCTAGTGGAAATAAAAATAAAAGCAAAAGGAAAATTATCAAAATATGGGAAAAGCTATCTTTTTTGCACTTGATTTTACAAGTCTATGGTCCTTTTAGAAATATGAATGAAAATTGATTTGGAACGAATAGAGGGTTGAGCGGTTAAAGCTCTATAATTCCACTCTAGATATCAGGTTCAAATCCCACCAACACTATTTTTCTCTCCCCAAATGTAGTAGTATAGGTTTGATAAAAAAAAAAAACTCTAATTGATTCTAAATTTTGATTATTTTAATGTTATTATATTTATCAAAAGTTCTTTAATGCTGTCAGATTTTGTTACCGTAACTAGATTTATACATTATTAACATATCCACGTTAGGAACGAATAGAAGGTCGAGTGATTAAAACTCTATGACTCCACCTCACAGGTCGGAAGTTTGAATCCCACCAACCATTCTCCCTCCTCACATATAATAATATAGGTTGATAAAAAAAAAAAAAAAAATTCGCACAGGAGCATCCCTTAAATTTATGCCCAAGTATTACTTTTTCCTCTCAATTTTCTTTCATAAGACCTCATGAATTATGATCCATCTTTTTTTTTTTAATCATTCATTCTCATTACAATGTATTTTTGCCTCACACAATTAGGGGTGAGGCTCTCAAATTTGTCATGAGGTGTAATTTCTAAACGTTTTGTCACACACAATTTGAGTGTGGCTTCCAGTATACTTACATAATCTCTCCCTTTTTGCCCTCCTATTTATTTAATTGTGAAGGTTGGGGGTTCGAGTCTCTAGCCTTGGCCATCCAAATTCGCTTAGTTGTTTGGATTACGGATTTAAAATATGGATTTAAAATCCACAAATTTTATGAGAATAAATTAAAGTCTTAAAATTGTTGAATTTCAAATTTAATTAAATTATTATTTTATGTATCTCCTTGTTAATATTCATCTGCTTGGAAATATTTACTGAATCTAAATCCATCAATCTAAATGGACCGTTAATTTGTTTCGGATGCTTACTTCTTCTTGCCAAAAAAAAAAACAAAAAAGTAAATTATGTAACTTCAATAAGAGATTCAGCTAGAAACACAAATTATATAAACTAAATGCATTTATTTGTACAAGAATCATGCGTGCAAATAAAAATTACGTGACTAAATATACAATACTTTTTTTTAAGTTTTACTGCAACTAAATTCATGTCACTAAAGAAACTTCCATTCTTATTTCCTTTTATTCTAATAAACTAATTATTCTTTTTTGTGTCAAGTATTCAACATTCTAACCTATCCCTAATCTACTTTAGACGATGGTCCAACTAGACCTGAGGGAACCAACGAAACTAAACCACTATTAAATCAAAACAGTACTATAGTGCTCATCTGAATTTTTATCAAGCTATCTGCTGCACAGGTGGGATTTGAACAACCAAATCAGTTATATGGGTATGCATGTGTGCTCATGATGACGTCCATGTGATGTTGACGTTAACAACTTTTCCTTCTTTTTGCTTTTTCATATTTCTTTCATTGTAAAGATTGTTATGATTATATAAATATTTGTCAAAAATACTCAATTATCATTTCTTCCTTATTATGATTATGTGTAAGTTCAGAATCATTTTTTTTACTTGCTCGTAGGCAGGTAAATGAACTAGATGATGATGAAGATCAAGACTGATTAGATGATATGCAAGAAGTGATGCCTTTCCTAAAGTGGATGAAGAAGGAGCTGCTGCTGTTAGTTTTGTCGAAGAAGTCTTCCTAAATGTTCTTATTGCTTACTAGCATGTGATTTTTTTTTGTTTTTTTGTTTAAAGTATACTAGTATGAACTGTTTTTGTTGAGCAATGCAAATTAATGATGTCAAGTCCAGGAGTCAAGTTAGACCTTCTTTTTGATGGATATTGTTTGTCAAAATTTTGAATTATGTACTCAATACTAACTTAGAATTTTGCTTCAGTGGGATAGTATGACAAGCTATACTCCACTGTCTATGGTTACATACTCAATATCCAATATTGAATTGAATTCTATTTCAATTAGGGTGGTCATGCGTAGGGGTGGCAATCGGGTCGGGTTCGGGTTGACGGGTCCGGTTAAGATCCAAGTATAACAGCCAACCTCTCAACCCGAATCCGACCCGCCAACCCGCCAACCCGAAAAGAACCAACCCGGACACGACTCGAAACGGGTACCCGCCAACCCGAAAAAAACTTCACACAAGCCAACATTAAAGAAGTTTTCGGGTCAAATGGGTCGACCCACCGACCTGCCAAACCGTTTGACCCGAAAACTTCTTTAATGTGAAGTTTTTTTTCGGGTCAAATGGGTCGACCGGAACCCGAACCCGAACTCGACCTGATTTTTTGATTTTTTCAGGTCAGACGGATCGACCCGATTTCGATCCGAACCCGACCTGTTTATTTGGCAGGTCAGTCGGGTCGATCCGATTCTGACCCGAACCCGCCAAGGCTTGACCCAAACCCATTATTTTCGTGTTAGATTCGTGTCGTGTTTTCGGATCGTGTCAAAAATTGACACCCCCAGTCATGCGCAGGATATCCGGTCCATAGCACAACTTACGACTCGACTCCGTCTTACCAGTTTAGCAAAATATTGAATGGTGTACGGTACTCATTGATAGGATATTCAGCCATCTTGTTACCCGCAAAAATTGGTTCGGATAGTCCGAGTACCGACTCTATTTCTAAATTCATACAAAATAATACCAAGACATAAATTAATACCAAAAAATACCAAGAAATAAATTAAAACACAAAACATACTAAGAAGTAAATTAACCAAATCCTGCAACTTGCAGCATGCATGAAACCAGAAAAACAATAAAAAGAAAAATCAAAAAATTATTAAAACAAACAAATTAACATGAACAACAAAAATAACCGAACACATTTCAAATTAACCCTCAAAACATCCAAAAATCGTAAAAAAAAAGTCATAATAAATCCATAAATACAAATCAACATGTGTATTTTAATAATATCTAAAAACTGGGTTGATGACTAATGATAAAAAAAAATTGATATTGATTGTGGTGATGGTGGTGGGGGGCTTGGGTTAGTAAGTGGTGGGCCAGTGGCGATGATGTGGAGGAGAAGTGAAGATGGAGGAAGGATACGATGGAAAAGGAAGAGGATTCGGTGAGGCAGAGAGAGATTTGAGGGGAGGAGAGGGAGAGAAAAAGAGAATAAGTGCATCTTTAACAGACAAATTCATGAAATTTGTAGAGAGAGAGATCGTGTTGTGAACCCAACAATTTAAAAAGTGTAAATTGATTCGGAGAGATTATAATGGGCCGTGAATCCAATGATAGGGATTCGAGTCACTAAAATTCAGTGGGATTCACGAGTTTTGGTGATTCATTTATCTATTGTTAAGTTTATGGGTGAAGCACATAAATCCGATTCTAAAAAATTCCTTGATTTGACGCTTTCGCCAACCAAATTGATAGTCAATGCCTTACCTTCCTTTTCTAGTTCTGATAGAAATGGATCGATTTTTCCAAATTTTTTGATATTTTTTCCTTTTTAAAACAGCCCTAATGTCAATAATCCAACACAGAGTAGGCATTAAACTAGCAAATTCACATTCCTTCATGCTCAAATTCATATATCATCACTGCCCAACCATCGTGCATTTGCCATACAAATTTTCTTCCGTCTAATTACCAGTTATAACAATAATTAAAGACAGCTACAAGTACACATCAACAGTAGCAACTACTCTACATCAGTATTTTCAGCTGAACATCCGCTTGCTTTTTTTGTGCATATCCAGATAGTAATGCCGTGGTTAAGACAACGTACTAATACCATCCAAAGCTTTCTTTCCTTTGCTTTGAGCCTTCACAATCTCATTCATAATCACTTTACTTTCGTCTTGGGCCATTTTCAAACTCTTCAATGACATAGATGGATTAGGGCGGTAATCCAATTGAGTCGAGCTTGATGAATAGTTGCTTCTCGAACTCAATTGAGTTAAAAATTCTAAAGCTCAAACTTGAACTTGATTGTTCGAGTTAGACTCGAAAAAACTCATTTGCACTTTTTTGTTTTTTTTTTGCACTTGCAAGTCTTTTCAAGCTTTACTCGAGTGCCAACTTGTAACTTTTACATCTTTCGTACTTAAAATAAATAAATACGTACTAAATAAATATATAATTATTAAATAATTACCATGCTCGATAATATTCGTAGAGTTTTCCAACTTGTTAATCTGCTACTCGAACTCAACTCTTTGGAACAATAGTTACTATTCGAACTTCGTCAATTGAAGTTTGAGTCGAGTTGTTGACCGAGCCATTTGCGAGCTACTGGGGAGTGGCTTAGTTCGACAACAACCTAAGATGGATCATACACAATCACTTTACAACTCGCGAGGGACTCAGTTCGACTAGGGGTGAGCAAATTTGATAATATCGAATTACCGACTGAATTCGAATTGAATTCAATAAATCGAATTTAGTAATTTGGTTGGTTATTCAAAAAATAATAAAAAAAGATATCAAATTCGATCGGTATTCAAAAATAAAATTCTAATTCGGTAATTTGAATTACTGAATTTAGCATTAATCGGGCTAGTAATTCAGTAATAGGTTAGGTTAATTCTTGGGTTGAGCCATTGCTTCCTTATCATTATTTTTTTAATTTTTAATTTTTATATTTTTTGAATTCAATTACCGAATTAAAATACCGATTGACCAAATCAAATTTGGTTCAATATCAAGTGAAATCAAAATTGAATTCGATTAGTAAATTAAAAAAAAATTGAATTGACCGATTTTAAATTACAAAATTACCAATCAATTCTCATCCTAGTTCCACAAAATCATAGACAGTGACTTTACCAAAAAAAATTGTTGGGCAAAAAAATAGTCAATTCATTCACATATGAATGTCATCTCATATCTTGGCAGTCACGAAATCTCCCAGATCGAATTAGATATGAAATTACACTGAATTGACTAAAAACTAAAACACGTGAAAGTACGAAATTGCCGACTTTCACAACTTAACCGACACTACAAACTTTGTTCAACTTACCGCCCAAGTCTTATTAACCAGAGAACCCTATTCAACCCCCTTTATATTCTCCTTTTTCCCGTTATGCATTCATTCATTCTGCCTCCTCCACTCTCCCAACTCCCGCCGGCGGCGGCGGCAATCCCTGATATATAGAAGAGGCATATTTCAGGTTTGTGCGTGAATCTAACGCTGTCCGTACTTTCATCCAACGGCGAAATGCTAATTGTGATTTTGATTATTTCCCGCTTTTGTCGTTTGGATTAAGTTAAGTTTATTCATGATTGGATTGGCTAAGGAGTGATAGAAATCGTTAGATTCACGCACAAACTCTGTGATTTGTCTCTTCACCGGAAGAAAATCAATTCGAGAAAACCTAACTTGTTGGAGGTTTCTCCAATCTCTCGGTAATCAGTTTTGTATTTTTGTTTTTATCTTTTAATTTGATTTCGACATCAAATTATTATGCAGATTTGCATAATTTTTTAATGTTATTTGGTGTTATTAGGTACATTGTGCTTCCATTTATTCTTTGAATGAGATGAGCTGAGATGTTTGATTTCCACTTTTTGAATTTTTTATTTTTAATTATTTAATGTGCTATAGAAATTTGTTTACTTTGATGTTGTGCTATGTGGTAAAGTTTTATGTGTTTAGGTATCAATATATCTAATGCCAAATTCAAAGCTGGGAGATGGGGTTGGAAGGTGGAACTAATGTTCTAAGGTAGCCGAGAGCAGTTGAGTGTAGCAGAATTTCAAATTGATTGATTGTTGGATGGACCATTGAATGATTTTATCAATGGTTTTAGAATTTTAGCCGCTCAAGTTTGTGATCTGAAATTAAAATTTTACGGATTAAACTCCGTTAATTAATTGATTGCATCGTCCGGATATTGTAGTAGTAGTGTCTAGTTTAAACTTTTCAATTACCAACATACCAGATGCCTGTTGTGCTTTATTCACTTGGTTAGGATGCTGCAGAATAATTAGTTCTCTGGATATGGATACAGACAGTAGAAATGTGACTTCCCTCCCTTTGCTTGATGGTGGGGTTCAGATTGGGGTTGACCCTATATTCTTGAGCTGCAGTGGGGACAAGGTGCAGTGAACACTGCGTCATGAATGTATTTTCTATGCTCAAGTTACAACTCAAAATATGAAGATATCTGAACTTTCTAACTGCCAGTCAAACACGTGAACTTGTAAATTTAGCTGTCAATTCACATCTTTTAAACATGGTTGAGTATGCATAATGGGGGAGATCCATTAGACTCCATGAAGAATGCATCAGCTATGATGCCATGGAATGGTACTGGATTCGTTAATGTATAAGTTGCAATATTCTTTTCCTCTTAAATGCACATTTAATTGTCTGGTTGTGACTAAAAATTTCTAATTTAAGTGAATTAGCTAGCAATGAGTCTTTAACCGAGGACCTTAGATGTGGTCTCTAAGTTAATTTGATATTTAAAATTCAGAGATGCAATTGGGTATCAGCGTGTTATGTGATTGGCAAATTAGGTCTCTAATCTAATGCCCTGAACGAGTATCTAAATGTTCAACCTCCATTCTTATTACTGCAAACATATTGCTTTTAGGTTCAGCCTTACTAGTTGGTGCCTAGGTTATTGGATGAATCCCCCCCCCCAACCCCCCTTCTCTCCTCCTCCTCCTCAAAGGAAAAAAAAAAAAAGTGAAAAGAAGAAACTCCACAAATTAACCCACTTGGACCTACTTAATTCCTGTATTCAGGAACTTAGGTCATACACCTGCAGCTTTCAAGGCCTCAAAACAAGGAAAATGGGTATGCTTTTTCTAGGCTGAACTTTGCAAATTTTGTATGACCTTGATAATCTTGTTAATGCATTCATGCCATTGGATCCACTATTCATTGACAAGATAATTATATGAATGCTAAATTTTGCTTTTTTACTTGTTGTCTATAGTTAGTTGTTTTAAAAAAGTGGCTTGAAGAAAATCACTTGGAAGCGTCTAGTGAGGATTGTAAATTTTTTTTTTTTTTTTTGGGTGGGAAGGTTGGGGGGAGATGAAAACTGATAAGCATGTCCCATAAGATGGAAAAGTAGAGATCAAAACTCTTGCTTTAATTTTATGATATTTCTATTATGACCATAATTCCCTGCTTTTAATGCTTTCAAAAATTACTAGAATTGCAGAGTTATGGTACTTACCCAATTCATAACATAGTGGTTCTTCCATCAAACATTTGATGTTCTGATCTTCTTATTCAACTAGCAACTCAAACTAATGTTTGTCTCGTTTACCTTCCATAGACTAAAGAAATTGTTTCATTAGTCCAGCAAATTTTTCAGGAAGATTGTTGTTGACTGAAGTAAGCTTCAAGAATCAGCAGCTCCACTTTGAACCATATAAGTGCAGAAATTTGCTGATTGATGAGCTTCTTAACTGGAGGCACTTCATTCTATTGTCGAAAGATGTAAAAGGAGGACTACTGACTTTTGAGTGGAGAGATGTCAGAGGAAGAGAACAAGGGTGGCATTAGCACCGAGTCTTGGCGGAAAGATTTAGGAAGCGGAAAGTTGGAACAGCAGAAGGAGGTAGCAATATGCTTTTGGAGGAGGTTGAGAAGGAGGTTACTCAACATGCTCATAGGAGAATTCTTAATCCTCAGATTGGTTGCCTGCTTCAGGAGATGGGACCGAGAGATTGAGAGCATGTATTTGGCATGCAAAGTAATTCATCTTGACTAAATGCTGGGGATTTTACCTTATTCTGGGGTTGTATGGCAAGTAGTGACTTCTTTGGTTTCTGGTACAATAAAAATAGTCCTGTCAGAATTTTGGAATTCAAAAATGTAGATTGCCTCTTACCTATTGAAAAAAGATGTGTATTGCCACTTTTATTGAGCATCTCGTGTCAATGGCATAAACAGTCAATTACATGTTTTTAGCTTTCTGTATTGAGCGGGTGTATGATACTAAAGATGTCAATCAAGTATAGTGGTGGAGGGTGACAATCAGACTTTTAATTGTTTGCTTTTGCATTATGAAGTGATAGTGCATGTAACCTGTACCTGTCAATCATTAATATATACATGATGCAAAGATATCAAGGGCTCTCCTGAAGAAATTAAAGCAAGGAATGCTAGTGCATGATGCGAGTTACTGTGGTGCAATTCAATTCAAGGTTATTTTATTTTAAAGTCTTAACAACCATAATGGTACCTTTTCCACAAGGAAATTGTGACCAGACACGGGAGAACATATTTTCTGATGTTAATTAAGGTATGGCTATGGTGGGTTATCATGCTGATGTTGTTGGTGCAGGTCAAATTTATGATATTAATTGAATATTTGCTATTTGCTATTTGCATATATCTCTTGGCAACTTCATCATGATGGACGCTATATTCTCTAGCAGTTGTTTGTAACCTACACGTAGCAACCATACCATTTTGAATTTTGGTTCGAGAGTAGATCATAGTAATAATTGTGCTTCCTCCAGACAGCTTTGGTCTGGCTACATTCCGCAGCTTTTAGAGAGGGATAGGTTTTTGGGATTTCACATCTGAAAGGGTTAGGTGTACAAGTTTCGCAACTACTCCTAATACTTTAGAGCATACAATTACTTAACTATGATGTTCATTGTTATCTGCACTTTGCATTCGGCATTTTTTCCAGCCATTGGGTTTGGCTCATGTTTACACGTAAAAACTAATTTGTCAATCCTTTCATTTTTGTTCTTTGGGCCATGCCACTTGATGCTTTGTAGTGAACTGCATACTTCCTTTTGTTGCAAGGCATCTACCCATTTGAAAGAAAGTAAGCTGCTTGAAGTAATTGAAATGGATTACCAGCTACTTATGAATCCTGAGCTTCGTGCAAAAGACATCTATGCTGTCCTTAATTGTGATGTAGAAATGACTGTTTTAATTGGTTGTGCTTCAAAGATAAAAATGATTGTCTACACTTTTTTCGTTCTGTTTGAATGTAACCGAATACGCAGTTGCATCTTTCCTGAGGGTATGCTCGTAAAAATTGGACCTGATAGGTTTGCAGGCATTTCAGCTTATGCAGAAGATATTCCATCCTCTAAACTGGTGATGCGATATCTACAGTTAGCTGTTTCTTCTTTAACCATATGTGCATATGGGAGCTGAGTGTATTTTCTTGTTATGCAGTATATTGATGAATTCTTAGGCTCTGGTAAAATGTTCAGTTGCTGTGACTGATGGTTTGGGAGAGGAACTGGATAGCTTGTGAAGTATCAGGTTATTGATTCGACTGTTTACTCCATATTCCTGGGCTTCCATGTTTTTGTTCAGACTTCCACGATAGCAATGCAGTTGTTTTTTAATGTCAAACGGGGCATCTATGACTGATCAAAGAGCAAAGCTTCAACCTCTGCCTTGAAACTTCTTTGGAGTCCCAATTTCGCTGCCTTGGGGACAGTGTTCAGTGTGTTTCTGATGAAGATCACTGATAGCAGAAGATGACAACTCAATGGGAAAACAATAAATAAATTGTGACGTTGCAGCTGGATCACGATGGTGATTCATTCAATGGCTTTGTAGCGGGGACATCCTATATTCCTGATTCATTTCTTGACTCATGCCGGCGGTGGTCGGATGGAATTAATTCATGCATTTTCCAATTGAGCTATCCAAAATGGAAAGGAGAAATTAATATGAGTATCCCCAAAAGGCCAAAAAGAACAAAAAAGGAAAGAAAAAAAAAACCTTCAGAAACACAAAATTCTAAATTCATCAAAATCCATGAATATGCAAAAATTCTCAAAGTGAAATAGACATACACAGGCAGGATCAAAATCTTTATTGCCACCGGTTGTGACATTGGCAAATGCTTGAAGAGACAGAAAATTATTAATCATAAAAAAATATATCTTTTTGACAAAAGATATTAAAAGTTACGTTGAGGTTTTCTTTAGGCATATAATAATTTTAAAATCATCTAAAATATGTGTATTTTTGAAGTAACATTAATTTCCATAATTTTTGAAATAGCATAAATTCCTCTGTTATATTGAAGAAATAGCATTTGGTTTATCACAAGAAAGTCATGAAAAAGTCTATTCCCCCGAACACATTAATTTAGCATTCAAATATGTTGAATGTCTCAATTTCTCAAACCTCTATGCAAGAATTTGACAAAGTTTATCATTCATTTAAGCATGTAAATTATAATTTCTTGAACCTCAAAGGGTCTGCTTTTAATTTCTTTAAAATACATAGGAGGCAAAAGTAAATAAAAGAAATTATCCAATAATGCTTAATCCACAGCTACAAACTGAAAATTGAAAGATAGGCTTTCTCCACCTCACAGGCACTTCCCTTTGCCTGCTCCATCTCCTTGGACCCTTCTTCTCTTCTTTTCCTTCTCCTCCTCCTTTTCCATTGCAAATCCCCTCTTATCCTCTTCTTTTTCCTTCTTTACTCTTCTGCTTTTTTTTTTTTTTTAAATTTCAGTTTGCTGTTGATGCTGACTTATCAGCTTTTTGTTGTTCCTTGCATTTTGGTACAGTTCTGCTGACCTTTGATAAAGTAGCTGCTGTAAATTTTGTTTACTGTTGTTATTGTAGTGCTTATGTGATTTTATTGTACTGTTGCTGTTGATTTCTGCAGATAATACACTATTACAAAGTTGCAAGAATTGTAAAATTTACGTTGCTTTATGCTTATTTGATTTTTAGATATATCTGCATTTAAGGGTTGCACTAGCTAAGCCAATCACGTACTTCTCCCCCCCCCCCCCAAAAAAAAATTGTAAATTATTGTATGGAATCAACGATGAGCTTAAGGGATAAAATGGGATGCCTTAATATAGGAATTTGCGTTTAGGGAATCATCTACATTTTTACAATCACAGGTTCGTGTTTGATGCATATTATTATATGCTGAGTTAGAGAAATACATTTGTTTTAATATATGACACTAACAACAGCAAGCATTGTTTGGCCCCGTTTGGTTTGAGAATAGCTTTTAAGCATACCAGTTGCTAAAATCTACGTTTTACAAAAAGCTACACTATGTGGGCTTTTGGAAAACATGATTATCTAACGGCTGATTCTTAAATATCTCATTTTGATAAACACTGTGCCAAAGTGGCCCTAAATGTTCTTAAAATCTATGCAATTGGACGTGTTTTACTATAACTGAACAAATCCAAAGTGACACCAAAGGCTGGTATAGTTAATGTGGATCCAACTTTTCTCTGTGCAGGTTGGAAATCATTTCCATTTCCAAGTTGAAGGTGTATCAGTTTGTTCCCACAAAGGTTTATGCCTACCAGAGCCAATTTTGGGATTGCAGAAGCCTTAGTCCAATTTTTAGTTTAGGTTCTACTTACGTGCATGTTTACAGGATAACAACCTACTAATTCTCTCACTATCCTGTCTGGATTTGATTTTTTCACCTCAATCTTACACATTGGACTAAAAATTCAATCCCATGGCTAGTTTAAGTATAGGCTCTGGCTCAATTAGAAATCCTGCATTTCAGCCTTGCAAACTCAACTCCAATTTCAGTTTCCTCAATAGGATACCATTTCACTTCTTTCAGGTATCTAAAAAACCATCAAAAAATCAGTACAGAACTTCCCACTTTCCCCCATGCTTAGTTTCAGAAAGCTCAATATCTTCACCTTTGGAAGCTGAAACTGCTGATGATGATGTAGAAGATGATCCAACAGCAGAATTATGCTACCTTGACCCAGAAGTTGATCCTCAAAACATTTCAGAGTGGGAATTGGATTTCTGCTCTAGGCCTATCCTTGATGTTAGAGGAAAGAAGATATGGGAGCTTGTAGTTTGTGATCAGTCACTTTCACTTCAATATACAAAGTATTTTCCAAACAATGTTATCAACAGTGTCACTCTAAAGAATGCTCTAGCATCAATATGTGATGAATTGGGTTTACCTCTACCGGATAAAATCCGCTTTTTCAGGTAAATTTTCTGGAAAATCGTTGTTTGTTCTATTGTTTAATGCTGCTTCTGTGGAATAATACAGTTGAAGTTGACTCTGTTGATTTGATTATTTATAGGTCACAAATGCAGACAATTATTACCCGAGCATGCAACGAGCTTGGAATAAAGCCTCTTCCTAGTAAACGGGTGTGTATTATGTAGGTTGGATTTCTTCCTCCCCAGAGATCCAATTCAAATTTAGCTTCTTAAATCGATATCTAATATAAGAGAATCTGCAGCTTTAAACTGCTATGATAAAACAATACATCAATATGTAGTCTGGAAATGTTATTATTCCACTGAATCTGCTGTAACATTTGCAAACCATGATTCATAAATTAGTAGCCATTTTGAGATGCAAGAAGTATCTTGAAATTCTTTGAAGTCGTTATAAGTATCCTAGCATGCTTATTTTGATAGACAAATATGATCCTTTGCCAATTAGTAAAGTTTAGTGGGATAACTGAAGAAAGTGATTTTGTTTTTTGAATCACCTCTGCCTATGACAGTGCTATTTAAATAACTTTTTTCGATACATGTGATGGTATACTTCTTGGCTCTTTACCTACTGCTTTGCCACTTTTTGCTTCAGAACACTGTTTGTTTTGGGTTGAGTCTCAGTTACTTGGTATTTTGTTTAGCAGCTTTGATGAGAGTATTGTGTTTCCACAAGTAGATTGCTTTGAAAATCAAAAGTTTATATTCATCTTTCATTTTAAAACATGCATAATACAAAGTACTATTATATTGGTAATTTGCAGGAGAGATCTATTGATGCTATTTAGAGCTTGAATGTCTTTGATGATACTTGAGCTCTGGAAGATATTTGGAAGTCATTTTCTAAGACTAACTTAAGCTAATTAAGTTAATTTTACTAAAAATAAAATGAACTTACATAATTAAACTAATAAAACTGAATACACCTAATCTTCTAATGTTAAATGAGCTAAATTAAACTGAAATATAACTAATTAGGCTTTAATTGAGACATAATTTAACTAATTTTGACTTTCTAACCCTGAAGGACCTGATGGAAAACATAAAAAACTGACCTTTAGGGGGTCGAACTAGGAAAGAGAATGTTAAATGAGCTAAATTAAACTGAAAAATAACTAATTATGCTTTAATTGAAACATAATTAAACTAATTTTGACTTTCTAGCCTTAAAGGACCTAATTGAAGTTTTTTTTTTTTTTGGTGTTTGGGGGGGGGGGGGGGGGGGTTTGGGGTGTTTTCAAACTAGGAAAGGGAAAAAGTAGAGGGATTAATTTGCAACATTTTGCAAGTTGCATTCTTCCCAAGTCCCCACTTTCACAAGGAACGTTATTACTGCACCATTTCTGTTTCTGGTTCTTCTTCAAATTCTGACAACTGAAATGAGATTTTGGTCAGCTCTGGACTGGCTGGACTTCTCATTCTTGCCCGCACACACTCACTCTGTAGGTTTTCTTTTCTTTTTCTTTTTCTTTTTTTCTTTTATTTGAGTTTTCGCTTAGGCATTTCAACAAACAGATGGTGGGCACATGAGATTAAACTTTTATGAAATCCGAATTGAGCTTGGCCTAAAACTTTTTTTCTTTTCTTAACCAAAACACAGATTTCAGTCAATTCAACTGCATCAATATGAAATCAAATGTATTCATGAAATTTATCTAGAAAATTAAAGAGGGCATGAACATATAAATATGGAAGAGGGGTTGGTAATAAATCATCATAATCTCGAAGGTCTTGTGTGAAAACAAAACTGAGGGAATTTGTTGTAGTGAATTTTTTGTAGGGGATTTCTAGTAATTGCACTTCAAATCTTAGTGAATTGGAACCCCACAGGCATGATAATAGCTAAGAAGTCCAATTGGTAGAAGACGACTAATTGACACAGAGTTAGGTGACTTGGGTCTAGGTGATTTAGGGTCAGGGTATCCCAGTCCATGTACAATTTAGCCAAAGCCTCCAAGGATGCCACCATATTGATAGGAATGAAGTGTGAATCTTCACTAGCTTGTCTACTACGACCAATATAGCATCATTTCCTGTTTATGAAGTCGGTAATCACATGTTCCCATTCCACTCTGTTTTTACTAAGGGGTTCGAAAGTCCAGCTGATCTTAGGTGCTTGGTTTTACCTGTTGACAAACCAAGCATCCAAAAACCAACATCACCATTTCATACTTCATCCCCTTCCACCAATGATTATACTTTAGGTCTCGCTACATCTTTGTACTCCTAAGATGAATAGAAAATCTCGAATTATGTGCCTCATTCATCACTTCATCTTTCAACTCTGGGTTGGTCCGTATACGTAGCCTTCCATGCATCCACAAGATTCCATCTTCATGCAAATGAAAATATGGAATTGATTCCTGTTGTTTCTTCTCATTTATTTTCATTTACTCGGCATCCATCTTCAAGGGCAATTTTGACTCTTTCCACCAAAGTCGGCTATGCTAACAAAGCTCCCAACAATGATCTGTGAAGTTTATGATTTCTTAACAGTAACTTTTCCATCTGTTTGGACAACATGAAAGCCACAACTCCAATTGCTTTGCAGTTATTTATACCAGTGAAAAACATTATTTGGAACATTCACTTAAAGAGATTCATCATTGATTGAGAAACTGTTTTGTAGTTAATTTTAGCCATGAAGCAGTCATACTAACACGATTTGATTTGGCAGTCTACCAATATAGCTATACTTCTTTTAAAGATTGCATATTTTTCATTGCATGCTGTAAAGTAGAAAAAAGAACTAGTAATTCAAGCAGACCACATACCAGACTTCGTTTGTCTATCCCCTTAGTCCTTAAAGCTTCAATGCTCACAGAAGAGGATATGAAACAATTTGGGGATTTTGGAATGGCATTGCCAGCATGTTTCATGTACTGTGCTGTGTGCATTTGAGGCTCTGAAAAACTATAATCCTTAAGTTTTAGCTGTTAGGTATCATATGCTATGTTACCACACTTTCTCCATATGAGCTGTAATGATGTGTGGCTTAAAAAAGTTACAAGTGCCCATCTTACCATGTTTTTTCCTTCAATATAATAAGCCTTTCCTAAAGACCTTATTAGATAGCATGGGCAGTTGCTGTCTTTTTTAATTCAAACTCTTGCATTTAAGTTTAGTCTATATGATATAAACAAAAATGCAAAAAAAATTTTCCCTTGTTTGAGTTGTGGATATTTTTGATGTTTTACCAATATTTCAGCCTATTATTCAAAAATTGATTTGAATTTATAGCCTGTCATGTTCTTAGTTTTGTAACTTCCACCAGGAGTTTTCCTTGGATAAAAAAAGGCTCCCATATGGGCAAGTTTAATGGTTCTGTGTACCTAAGTATCCTTTATATATGCACAATTATAGAAGGATAGTATCATGGAGATACGGTACAATAATTTCAAATTTCTGGTGTACAAAAAACTTAAAAAATTGTCACACTCTGAATTGCCTGCTTATTGAGGAGACTGGTAAAATGGATAGCATGTTGCTGGATTAAAATAGGTTTCCATCCTCAGTATCAGGACTAGAATATATCCAGGTATCATATTCAGCAAAAGTATAGCATGCTTCCTAGCTGCCAACTACACAGCAGATATTAGCATATGTCATGAAAATGCTATTCCAGTTCATTATATGCAGCATGACAACATATTTTTGTTGTGTTGAAGTGTAATGGACAAAACCACTATGTCATCCGTTTCATAGTTTTTGTCTCTATATTTGTTTGTTTTCTTCTTTATAACACCAGGACTCCTTGTTTACCATGAGCATATTGAACATTTTCATTCTATGCTGAGTTCTGTTGTGTTTTCTTTGCTTCTTTCAGTGTTTATCACTACTTCTTTGGCTTGAAGAACGCTATGAAACTGTTTATATGCGTCACCCTGGTTTTCAAAAAGGAGCTAAGTCGCTTCTTGCACTAGATAATCCTTTCCCAATGGAACTTCCAGAGAATCTATTTGGAGAAAAATGGGCTTTCGTTCAATTACCATTTTCTGGTGAGTATTATTTCTGAAAGTTTCATTTCTTTGGCATACTTGGCTGTACTTCATGCTGTCCAAAATGGCTACCTTTGTTTCTCTCTGGAAGAGCAAGCTAAAATCAAGAGGCAGCAGCTATTTTCTAAGAAACAAATGGGTTTCCTTATAGATATAGCTCTGAGATTCTTCTTGAATCCAGGAAATAAGGTTGAAACCTGAATTTGATAGTTTGTACAAATGGAAACAAAGATTGATATGAACAGAACAATGGAAACCTAGTAATTATACTTAGGGTTTACTAGGCTCTCAAATAAGAAATCACTCCTTTGAAGAGAAAATCTGAAACCAAAGTTTGAAACTAAATATTATTTCTATAGAATCTTCCTTCTGAAATAAGTGGATTGTACATTTTATGGGCCATTGGTTGATGTTAGTTCACCATGAAATAATTTCAAGTGTTACATCAAAGTGGCTAGGTATCTGAAATAGCTTCACCATCAAGTATTTGACTACAAGAGGCCTAGTAATACATACAAATACATGTCCCAACCAAGCTTGAACTAGTTGAATTAGATAATTACTTTGGGCTTGGACCTTAATAATAGCTTCAGTCATAGCATTAAATTGCTGACACCAAATATATGTTTTATTAAGACTTCAATACTCTGCACCATATTCACTTTCTCAGTTATCTGTCCAGTCCCGAGTCAAACTGGTTTGATCATTTACATGGTAAAAGCATGAAGTAGTTATTTTCTCATTACAGCTATTAAGGAGGAGGTGTCATCCTTAGAGACCAGATATGCTTTTGGTGCTGGTCTAGACTTGGACCTTTTGGGGATTGAAGTTGATGGCAAGACTTTGATTCCTGGACTTGCTGTTGCAACTTCACGTGCTAAACCATTAGCAGGTACTATAGTAAATTCAGATATTTCAAATTTGCCAAGGTATTTACTACTGAATCTCTTTGGAAAATTCTTTTTCCTGTAAAATGTCAATGCCACATCTGCTTTAGCATAATAGCTTGTTGGCTGGATTATGAAGTTCAGGTTTCATTCTGAGGTCTATTCTCATAAGCATGTAGTACTCATAGTAAAACGAGAAGTGTAAAGATGTTGAAAATGTCAAAATTTTTCTGAGATGATTAATAATGTTAAACAATCTCCTGTAACAGGCCTCCTACTCTACATGCTCTTTTATCTTCATGTTCTATCCCATAATGAATGTGAGTGCTGGGGAATAATTTAGGTTCCAATGCCACATTTTGCATCTCATGATCAATGTCATAAAAAATTCCCACTGTTCGGTAATAGTAACACAACCGCAAATCTACAAGCAAATTGAAGATGTGAGGGCACTATGACAGTTAGAAACAAATATCTGCATGTACATCAACCTCTAGGTGTCTACATTATTTAGTGCCCTTCCATGCCTAACTCTGGGGTAAAGATGCCTTGTCAAGTTAGTGTTGTAAGATATAGCATTGTTTCATTTTTCTTAAAAGAACTGGCATGTTACCCTGAGAATTGTTGTAATACAGGATAGAACTTCTGAATCACTATGACCAATAATGAAGGAATTACTTGTTTTTTTTTTTTTTTTTGAAATAAGGAATTACTTGTTAAAAATCTTGTCATCATAGCAACTGAGCATAAAAAAATTTTGTTGCTCAGGGAAACATTACTAAACAGTATCTAACCTCCTTTTGTTAAACAAACTTTCTTGTAATGATGCATAACTGGTTTGACATTTAATTTTCATTATGCCTTTAGTTTCCCGAGTATAGTTTCGGATCAACCACCCTTGGAATGCTTCTTGCATGCTATACAATATAGCTCTCAAGAAGCATAAACAAAGATTTTGTGAATAAATTTTAGCTAAAAAAACATATTGCATTTGCTGCTGTTGCTGGTTTTTTAATCAATAACAGCCTCTTAATTTGCTCTCGTTCCGTGTATAACTTTAACAATCTTCTGCAGCATGGATGAATGGTTTAGAAGTCTATTCAATTGAAGCTGATCTTGCTCGAGCTTCCTTGATTCTATCCGTTGGGATCTCTACCCGGTATGTTTATGCCACCTACAAGAAAACACCTGTTACTACTAGTGAAGCTGAAGCTTGGGAAGCAGCAAAGAAGGCCTGTGGAGGCTTGCATTTTCTAGCCATTCAAGATAATCTAGACTCAGAGGACTGTGCCGGATTCTGGCTTCTATTGGATTTACCACCTCCACCTGTATAATGTACACTAAAGCAACAATGTGCTTGTACAAATTTTGGCAGTAAAATGTTTCTGGGCTCCTCATACAATCAGATATATTGATTAACTTAATTTTAGGAAAAGGACAAACCAAGAGAAATATGAATAGAAAAAGGAAAAAAGAAACTTCATTTAAAGAAAGAGAAAGGGGGAAGACAGATAAATCAATTACATCGCCTTTTTTTGATTGTTTAGAATAGAATGGTTAAGAAAGGTGAGAATATGAGAATAAAAATGATGTTGCCACCACTATACAAAAGTTTCAGCTATTTTCTTCTAAGATATTACAAAACACTGGAAACTCTTTGGAAGATGTAACTGAAAATATTGATCATGGAACCTAAATGTCATTTTTTTGAGTAAAGAAAATTATAGGATGAGGAGATGGTTACCACAAACATAAAGGTCATATTATGCTAGGGTCATCCGAAGTATTTTCAGGTGGAAATGCAGCTTCAGCTGGTGGCTCTGGTGGCTGTTCTGCTGTGGGTTTTTCACCATCTGACGGTGGCTCCTTATGGGGCTCCAGGTTGGACTCCGGGGGGGCATGAGATTTTTCAGCCACCGGTTCAGTTGCTTCAGGTGGAGGTGGTGGTGGTGATGGTGAATCACAAGCAGGTGCTGCGGCGGCTGGTGCTGGTGGAGGAGCTTGCTCCGGCATGGCCTCCTCGGGTGGAGGAGTTGGCGGTGCTGGTGTTGCAGGTGGGGGCGCAGCCTCATCAACAAAATAAATCTTCAGACCAATCTCACCTTGAATCAAACTAAACAAACTCCTCTTCTCAAGAGGATAATAAATCAAAACCTCCTCACCTTTCGTCACAAACTGCCTTGAGTTCAACCTTATTCTACCCAAAAAGTTGTTACCAGTGGTTGGTCCGATTTTTCGATCATGATACATCTCGAGTTCAAGCATATCACCGAAAACATCGGATGGTTTCTCAACGTTGAATTCCGTAGTCTCATTCCAAGCTGGATTCAAGTCCTGGATCACTGTCCTACTCATCCTTCTCTGGCCATAAAAATCAAGAATTACGTAAGGACTAGACGTTCCATGACCGTCTTTCGGTAGAAGATTACGTGCCTCAACCACCTCAACAATCAGTTTCCTGATGGTGGCCATCGTATCATACGTACGTTAAAAAAGAAGAGAGCAATATTTAACAAGAATGACACTTTCGGTTCTAGTTGCTTGTTGCCAAATTGCCAGCAGTAAAGGGATGCTCGGATCACTGCATCGCCAAGTAATGTGGCCTTTTTTTTTTTTTTTTTTTTTTGGGATGGAGAGAATTAAGGAGAGAAATTTGTGTTCATATCTCTTTCATGTACTTGATATTTGATAAAGGGATTGAATTTGAGATGAGAGAGGCGGTAAATGGTGGAAATCTTAGCTGGACAGCTGATGAGGAAAAAAAACGTTATAAAGAGTTGAGGCAGGGATGGGAAAAGGTGCTTAACTTCGAGTGCAAGCAGCTGCAGCATTAACGCAATGTATCACCCAAGACCAAATTCATCTTTTGCTTCTTGATATAACATTTTCGTTTTTCTCACAAAAAGGGTAATATTAACCAACCCAATTTGGTTAGGTTAGCCAGTATAAAGCCTTTAAAGATTCAGTGGAGTGGAAGGTGAGAGGTTTGAACTTTACCTCCCATAAAAAATTTAAATGAATGTATAATGCACATGTTTGTTTCAATGATGATTTAGTTTTCGATTCCTCGGTTAAGATGATTGGCAAAAAAAAAAAAAAAAAGGTCATAGTATGCGGGGAATTTTCAAACATAACTGTTGGGCTAAAAGGTTATAGGATTAACAATCTGACCATTGTCACAATTTCATTGTGCATACTTGATGCTTGTTCAAACTTCAAAGGTGTAGTATTTAAAACCAACTTTTTTAACTATTACTAAAAAATAATCTTAAGTTTTTCTTTTTCATTCATGTGGACAAATCTTTCATTACAAACGCCTAAAAGACTCTCCAAAGTAATATATTTTTAAACAAGTTGGTTAGACTTTCAAATGTCTAATAAGAAGATGAGTAAAATATCAAACATTATAGAAATTGAGAATTATATCAAATTTTCTTTCCAGAGAAAACAAAAAAACCATAGTTTGTTACTAGTTCAATTCGTTTAACATGTAGAAGCAAATGCTAGATAAATTCAATTTGAGAGCAGCCACTTGAGTTAAAATTTCGACCGGAGCAATGTATTCTTAGCCAAAATTCCAAATTCACTTAGGGTCTGTTTGGTTCTATGGAATTTGGTTCTATGGAATTAGGGCCATGGAATTGGAATTGGAATTAGAGGCCCCCAATTCCAATTCAATTGTTTGTATAGTATGTCTGTTTATGGAAATGGAATTGAATTGCAATTCTATGGAGTCCAATTCCTTGATTTCAATTCTTCACTTAGAACACAAAAATTACAATTCCAATTCTATACCCACCCCACTAAAAACACGGAGCATTTAAGCTCACCCCCCTCCCGACATAAAAAAGCTCGTGCAAAGTTTCCTTAAGCCTCTCTCTGTTCCCTTTCTTCTTTCTTCTCCGTTGTCTCTGCTTCGCCCCTCTTTTTCCCTGCCTCTCCTTGACGTCTACCACTCCTTCAACAGTGACTTGTCGGCTTCTGGTGAGCTCCAACAACTCACTAGCATACAATTGGATTTCATCCTCCTTTTTTGCCCTCTCTGTCTAATTTTATTTCTACTAGTAAGTGATGAATTCGTGACTGATTATGGTTTGATTAATTGTTTTAAATTAGTTTTGATTTTCTCTGATATTTTCATGATACTTTTTGATAGTGGATATTTATTTGTAAGATGATATTCTTATACGAATAATAAAATTTACGTATTTGTACTTTTTTGTTGCAGTTATTGAATTGGGATTTTTTTTGGGGCTAATTAGGTTTACATTGTTCTTGAAAGTTTTCCATTTGCTTTTGATATTCTTTTGATTTGGCAATTCCTTTGATCAAATTTATCTCTAGGGTGAGGTGCTTCGTCGATTGTGACTTTTTCTAGGGATTTCAACTTTGCCCATCATCCTTGAAATTCTAATAATCTTGTTAATGTAAATCTGTAATTCTGTAATCAATAGGTATGTAGCAATGAATGTTCTTGTATAAAGTTTAGAACTTGCTTTATTTTGGAATTTTGTTGTCTTATTACTTCTTATTAGCATTAGTTGTGGCTGTTGTTCTACCTGAGCGTAGATTTCTATTGAGGTGGCCAAGAAGCTAAATTGCTTTACTTCCGGCATTTTCTTAATGTGAATATTCTGGTTTAACAGGGAGGAAGATATAAAACCATGACCAATAATATACCTGCAATATGTATAATATGATGGTGGCCTTTCAAATGGTTAAGGGGTGACTTAGCTCATTACCTTCAAGCTTTAGTATTGGAATGTTGCATCAGCTGTCCTCAAATTGATTATCTAGTCCATAGTTTTACTTGCAAACCTCAAACAGATTGTCTATTGTCTGGTCCTTAGTTTTTACTTCAAATCTGATAATGAGGGGTTATCATTTGTGAGCTTTGCTGGTGTCTTATGTTTTATGTCAGTTTGGGTTTGTCTTCATGAAGGATGCAGCTTTTCGATTTGGTGATTGGGATTTATGTCCCTTTTTCTTTCTTTCTGTGTTTCTCTAGGAAAGAGCTTGGTGCATTTTCGAAGTTATGTCAGAGAGAGTTTAGACTTCACAGTTCTTTTCCATTTATTAGTTTATTTGATAATCCTTGTTCACTTGAGGCAAGTCACTAAATAATGGTTTTTGTTTGCAGGTGCTCCCGCCATGACATCAAGGGGTTTGGTTGAGAAGGACTTTGAGCAGATTGCAGAGTTCCTCCACAGGGCTGTGTCCCTTTGTTTGAAGATCCAAAAGGAGCACGGAAAGCTTTTGAAGGACTTCAACAAGGGCTTGGTTAACAACAAGGACATCGAGGAACTTAAGGCCGATGTTGAGAAATTTTCTTCCTCTTTTGACATGCCTGGCTTCAAAATGTCTGAAATGAAGTACAAGGATTGAGTCACCATGCATCAACCTTTTTTTTTGTCATTAATGTTGTTCTAATGCTTGATTTGTATTTTTTTTTTTTTTTGGCCTTTTAAGTTCATTGAGTGCTTAGGAAAAAAATAATGTAACTTTGCCACCGGTGCACTGCTTGTGGTATAGAGTAGTAGTCACGCATGGTTTTCGAAAGTTGTAGTTGCATCAGCATTATTATGAGCTTTGGAATAAAAATGCTCCAATCTTGTTGGCTATTTTTACCTTATAAATTAGATCAAGTCAAAATTAATATTTTTACGATTACATTACAGTTTTATTTGTCTTGTACCAACCACTTCGTGGCCTTAACCCAATAATTGGGGGAACGATTTACAGTTTAGCAAGTTCAGTTATTACGCCCATACAAAACTCAGAGAAAATAATCTTGAGAATCACTGTTTTGGAGATTGGGATTGGTGAAAGACGATTAATTGACGCCCCTCATTGAGATTTACGTTTTTGTTTTGTTTTAATTTTCTTCATTCATTTTGCAAATCAGTGGAGATAACTTGTCCAATCAATAAAAGAAATATATAAAATTTGATAGAAAGAAACAAGCATGCAATACATGCACAAATATTAGAAGTGTAGAGATTTTGTTTCGAGATATTAAAGCGTTTATGAAAATTTAGACGATTTTTTTTATAAAAAATTCTCTGGTAACTAATACTAACTTTTATTCTTTTGAAAAGAATCCTCCCTACCAATCATAAATACAAGTAATTCTAATTCTCTGTGAATTCTTCTCCCATCCAAACAAGGAATTTAGAATTCCAAGTGCATTCCATACTAATTCTACACGTTTGCCAAACAAAAGAATTTTACTATTTTGGCATTGCAATTCATGGATTTACAATTCTACAGAATTGTGATTCCAATTCAATTCCAATTCCGTGAAACCAAACACAGCCTTACGTTACTTGTTTTTATAGCTTTTGAATATGAAAATTATCCTTCTGCCCCAGACAAATGAGAAAGTATAAATAGTCTTACATAGGATGAGTAAAATTTTCCTAATTATTTTTTCCCATATTTCCCTTCCAACTACATATGAAATCATCTTTCAAAAAAGAACAAGAAAGAGAAAAACTCGTAAATTTAAACATGATTTGAAAAACTAAAACCGAAAATATCCCTCTAAGTTAATTACTGCAGTGGTCTTTGAACTTTTTTATAAGTATCACTTTAGTTACTAAATTTCTAATCGTACTTATGAAATCCTTCAACTTTTCTATTAGTGTTTATTTGATCCCACAACAAATTTATACAAAAACTGTCCTTCTATTTAACACATTTTCCTTTTTTTATCCATTTTTGTTTAACCTTTATTTTATATTTCTTTTTAGTATTCCTCCTCTTCCCCCATCCCAAGGACAACCCCAACCCTTCACCTCATTTTCTCCAGTAGCGTGATTGAAAATCAAAATAAGTCATACAAAATATTAAATCCTCAGCAAACGGATTATTCATCATACTCAAAATATTTTAAGAAATTGAAGAGCAATGGAAGCTTGAGGTCCAAGGGGATGAGTGAGTATTGTGTGCACCACGTGGCATGTCATGTAATGCATTAGAACCAATCACATATCGTCAAATAATACAAGGTGTGACCCACTATCACCGTGTAGTAATAATATTAGTTTTAGTACATCGCGTGGTAATGCATCTAGTGCATTTAATACTTTTTTTTCCTAGGGATGCGATTGCAGATGCGGATGAACAAGAAGAGGAGGGATAAAGGAAGAATTGCAAGAGAAAGGAGAGGGGTAACTTTGGCATAAGGGTATATAGGGAAAAATCAAATACTAATCTAAAAGTGAGGGACTGATTCTCAAAAAAAAAAAAAAAAAAAAAAAAAGTGAGGGACTGAATGGGAACAATTGAAAGTTTGGTACTAAACTGCTACTCATGACAAAGTTTGAGGACGTGTAAAGTAATTAACGCTATCCCTCTTCTCTTACTATATATAGTAATTAAGTTCTTTCCGGTTCGCATCCTCTCTGCAAAATCAAAATCTCTCTCCCTCTGTTTTTCCTTTAACTTTTTATTCTCCTTAATTTACTCCCAATTTTATCACCCATCTGAAAGCAATCATGGGCTCCGGTAAGATTCTATCACACACACTACACACAGTGACTGACTCTAGTTACACTTTTGTTAATGATTAGATGGCATTTTCTCTAGGAGTATTTGTTCTCTGACGAATAAAGTTCATGGATAATTTTGAAAGTTTTTGAAATTTTGATTTTTTGTTGGGTGCAGATGCGGATATGGAGGATTATGGGTTCGAGTACTCGGACGAAGAGCCGGAAGAGCAGGATGTCGATATTGAGAATCAATATTACAATTCCAAAGGTTTTCTTTTTATATGATTTTTGTAATTTTTAATTCATACGTATTTGATTTCGTTGGGTTTAGCTGTTTATGGCTTGTTTGGATTTTCAATATTGCTAATTTTCTTGAATTTAGTGTATTTTAATGGGTGTGGTTTTTAGGGTTTAGGGTTTGCCTTTTACTGAGTAGAATACACGACAATTGTTGAGTTTTTTTTTTTCCCTTGATTTATACATGTCAATTTATGAAAGAAATTGTGTGTCGGTCTGTGGCTTGAGTGGAAAGAGCAACAAGTTTATCATACTATCTGAGTGAAGTTTGTAAATTTGATTATGCATACAGATATGTTTATGCTTCTATATGGGTGTGAGTTTGTAAGAATACTGTATATGGGTACTTGTTTTTGATCTTTTAGATGGGGAAGGGAAAGAAGATGTGGGAATGAGGTCTTTCTGTGTTTAAAGGATGTCAGGACGTGTGCAATTTTCCTTTTGTCTTTGTTTTAACATTCTTTTTAGAGAGGGATAAGGGAATGAAGAAGTGGGAATGTGGGATGCTGATAACGATAATCAAGGAGGTATGTGTGAACTAAAGCGAAAGACAATAAATAAGGAAGGTGTTACACTTGATAAATTTGTTCAAGGATACATTTAGAACATATATATACATGTATATGTAATGATTGTGTAACGGGATAAGTGGAAACTGGGAAGCATATCATAGTAGACAAAATGAACCCCTCCCTGCTCCCGAGTTGATATCCATTAATATCTGCTGTGAACATAACTTAGGTTCCTGAATCCTTATTGGGAATTGAGGGAAAATTATGATTTAGCCTCATTTGGTATTCGGATAATCAATATATCCTATCAAATTTTCTATGCCCAATGAAAAGTCCTGATTTTTAATAAAGACTCTGGATAGAGTGCTGGATGCTAATGACCGTACATTTTCTTTACTGTCTGTTTAATTTTGCCGGGTAGTCTAGTTTTGGACCAAAAATGGAATCTAATTTCTCAATATTATGCCCAAACCTCATTGCTTGAAAGATATAAATTATATACTTTGGCTACTGATAAAATACACAGGTTGTAATATTTTGATTCCATCCTATACAATTCCTTGGAATCATGGAACTATGTAGTTCAATAAAATTTAAGGGCTGATTGATAGAATGGGAACATAGTGGCTTATCATTATCATGTCGGATTTAGTTGCCTCAGATTTTCAGAAGATTCTTAGTTTGGACACATGTTTAGGGCCTTATATTAATCTGAATGGAAGAGAGTCTAAATTTAATTTGATTTTCTTTTCAAGTTCAAGTTCAAAACTTGGGTTCTAGTATTTAGAATATGACACAAAGATACGACCTCTGTAGTGTTTTATTAATCACATTAGTACAAATTATAATTATATAGAATGTCCGAGAACATACTTTCTCTTTCATTGTTGTAATTGTTGTCTCAGTGTATCTCTTATTGATCTTTCCTTGCATTTATTGGTTGTGAGTTGCTTCTGTTGCACTTCCAATTTCTCATTGAGCTGTTTCAATATTTTCTCTATGCATAGGTATGGTTGAAACAGATCCCGAAGCAGCGCTTGAGGGATTTGCTGAAGTAGTCCGCATGGAACCTGAGAAGGCTGAGTGGTGAGTAGCTTTGAATTTCCTGTCAAATAAGGGTAGTGCAGTGCAATGTCTTCTCAAAAGTAAAGGATAAGTCATGATAAGGAAAGGAATGTTTCTTGATCATTGACTATCATCTTCTGTATCTTATTTGCATTTTACTATTTCTTGATCATTGACTATCATCTTCTGTATATTATTTGCATTTTACTAAGGAAACTATTCAGTGTGCTTGTGCCCTTAGAGATTTTCTTTTCAGAGTTGATTTCCTCTATGCAATTCCTGTGTATCTATTGATACAAACTCAAATCAATGTTTGCAATGATGTGTGTGACTTTCAAGTAGCTTGTACTTTTTCCCCCTATTTTATTCTGACTGATGAACCTATTTATGTTAGATATGTTCATTTGATAATATTGCTCTGACCTTAAAGAGTATCACTTTATAAAATAAGTTAAATGAAAAGGTGTTTCCTTTCATCTGCCTTTGAATTATGCTTTGGCTGGGTGATTGCACCTGAATCTGTGGTTATCATGATCAAATGATGAAGATTAGTGAGCTGATAACTTAACTAAAGAAAAAGGGAATGGAGCTAAGGAGCTGAACATAAAAAGGGAGCTAAGGAACCGATTATTGTGCATTAGGTATCCTTAGGCTGATAGCTTTCCAATAGCTCTCTACCTTTATCTACTCATCTCACCAGATTACAAAACAAATAAATGAAAGGAAAGGTAATATTTACTTTGGTTCTTGTCTTCAAATTTTATGTCTAGAGTTGTCTTTGCTTCAAGGATGGATGGAAACCTCTTCATTTTGTTGTTTGGTACATCCAGAAGAGCTGTGATTTGGGTAAACAGAACTACTGATAAAGGTGATATTTAAGTTTCTTCTTTTTTCTGATTTTCTTCTATAAGCAATGATAATATGAAATTCTTACCTGTTCATCTCCTCCAAGGACTATCATTTGGAAGGGAATGAAAAAGTAGAATGGGAGGCTGAGTTATTCATCTGGTTGTTCCTGCCAAATTTAACTGAGAAATCCACTAATTAAAATATAATATGACAAAAAGAAGCTCTCTTTATTGCTGGTTAATTGTGAATTTGCTCAAATAGCTTTCCAAATGCAACCAGAAACTTTTTTCAGGAGTCTGCCCTTATATGTTGCATCTTGCTATGTGCCATCGATACGAGGTGGCTCATTTCTTTTAGTTTGGATTTTGAGTCATGTCACAATCTGGGCTGTTTCCTCTTGGACTTTGGATATTAGTACCCAAAAAAGTCTGTTTGTACAAACCTTGCTCTGCCTTGAGGAATGGGACTGAAATCATAGTTAGAGAAGGCACGTGTATATCTTGCCTTAGATATATTCTTTGTTAAATTCTTAATTTGCTGGCTGTTGGATATTTACCTTTTGTTTAGTGTGACTAACTAGTTTTCTTTTTCTGTTTTCAGGGGATTTAAGGCTTTAAAGCAAACTGTTAAGCTATACTATAAATTGGGGAAATACAAGGAAATGATGGATGCTTACAGAGATATGCTGACTTATATAAAATCGGCAGTAACACGAAATTACAGTGAAAAGTGCATAAATAATATTATGGATTTTGTCTCTGGATCTGCTAGCCAGAACTTCAGTCTCCTGCAGGAATTCTATCAGACTACACTGAAGGCACTTGAAGAGGCAAAGAATGAGGTCAGATGCCAATTTTGTTGCAGTATTGAGTGACTTGTGTGCTCAAGGATTTGCAGTAATTTTTATTTTTATTACTTATTTATTTTTTTTGCAGAGGCTGTGGTTCAAGACAAACCTTAAACTTTGTAAGATTTGGTTTGATATGGGTGAATATGGTAGAATGAGCAAGGTAATTTTTGGTCGGAGCCAATTTTAGCTATCTGTATATATTATTGGATACAATCATAATTCAGGTTATTTAATTAGATTTTGAAGGAACTTCACAAGTCTTGTCAAAAAGAAGATGGCACAGATGATCAGAAGAAGGGAACACAACTTTTGGAGGTTTATGCTATTGAAATTCAAATGTATACAGAGACTAAGAATAACAAGAAGTTGAAGGTTCGTCAGACTCTAATTCATGTTTAACCTCTCCATTAATATAGATAATGTGACACCATTCTATGTGTATTCATCTGCATCTTGCTTATGTCGTTTACATTTGTTTACACCTGTATGGAGCACAGATTTATTGTGATATCTACGTTGTACATCTTTTCTGCTGTTAATTAAAGTCCCTCCTAATAAAGACATGTAACCTATGTCTAGAGCTAATGAGACTGAGAAAGGCAGGCAAATAGTAGATAAGAATGCCATTTTTCCCTCTTAATGAAGGCATGTAACCTATGTTTAGAGCTAATGAGGCTGAGAAAGGCAGGCAAATAGTAGAGAAGAATGCCATTTTTCCCTCCATTTTAAATTGTGTACAAACAGAGATACAACCCCTGTATTCGCAAGTATGAATGTTATGCTTCCCTGGTGATTTAGAGCTTGAAATTACTGTTGAATTAGTGGTTGTGGAATGAAAGATCCTTGTTATATTATGTATCGTAGGTTTTTTTGATGTTCATGAATATTTAATTGTAAGAAGTTGTCAAATAAATGCTTTTCAGAGGGGGGAAAAATTCTTGTGAGCCTACGCCAGATCAGCAGCTTAATTCATTGAGGCTTTTCGCTGAGAAATTTTTACGTTAATCATTCTTTGGGTTTTTGGGGGTAAATGTGCCATGTAGTTAGATTGGATTGTGAATATTGATGCAAACTTTATAAAGCTTATCAGACAATCAGAAGTGACTTAAAGTGCTTCTGAGAAATTGTGTTGGTGAAATTACAAAAGCATGAGAAGTTTTCTGGAATTTTTAGTTTCTTACATTTATGTATGATTTTTATAAGATTCCAAAACTCACTAGCATGATGTAGTGAAATTTAAAAGACACGACAGGTGTATCTCTTATATAAGCAATTGCAAATTAAATGTGAGGTTGACTTTCTGTTTGATGAGGCCAAATGTATTGCTCATGGCAAAGAAACAAGACTTCAGGGGCTACCTTGATATCACCTCTAGCCTGAAATTTCTGTCTTTTAAAAAGAATGGTCCTTTCAGCTTCTGGATGTTTAGTGCATGCATGGGTGTCAGTCATTTACTGAAGTTTCTTAGTAATTCAGTCGCAGTCAACACAATAAAGATTGATCAGAGAATGGGGAATGTGGGGATTTTTTATGGACTTGGTATCAACTAGATTGAGTGGGATTATCTCTTGCTTCAGGGAGAGGATGAAAATGAACTGAGCATTTCTTTTGACCAGGCTGTATTAAAATGAGTTTTTGAAATTTTTGATTGCTTCATCCTGCTAATATTTTAGAATGATGTAAATATGTTTTCGTTGCAGCAACTATACCAAAAAGCCCTGTCAATAAAGTCCGCAATACCTCACCCCAGAATCATGGGGATAATTCGTGAATGTGGTGGGAAAATGCATATGGCAGAGCGGCAGTGGGCA
This sequence comes from Mitragyna speciosa, assembly GCA_024721245.1. Classification (NCBI taxonomy): domain Eukaryota; kingdom Viridiplantae; phylum Streptophyta; class Magnoliopsida; order Gentianales; family Rubiaceae; genus Mitragyna; species Mitragyna speciosa. Next base: position 14,963,469 of record CM045565.1, on the reverse strand, counting down.
GAGGCAGCTACTGATTTTTTTGAAGCTTTTAAGAATTATGACGAAGCGGGAAACCAGAGACGAATTCAATGCCTAAAGTATGTCTATATTCCCTACTTTCCTGATGGAATTCTTGTGTGGGTGATCGTATGTTTGTATGAACCCGTTAATATTTGCTTCTACATGGATCTGAATGTCAATTTGTAAAGTGCGATTAACATAGTGTTTGTTGAAGTTATCTGACATTTTTGTTTAAAACAATACCTAAAGGAAGGAGAGAAAAATCAAGGATTTTCCTTTTTCTCTCACTATGCATTTTTAGTGAATTCCATTAGTTAGTCATAATTGTCCTGGTATAGGCTGTAGAGTGGATTTTGATCCAAATTGGAGGCATTTTATTGGATCTGGGTCTGTATAAATGTAAATATCCAGATCAGATCTTTGTCCCTTTTGTACTTCAAAAATGGGTGGGGTCAGGAATTTCTTGTTCCAATTTGGAAGGACCAAAGGCCTAGATCCTACTAGTTAACAAAGCCTGTTATTGATAGTAAGCCATTGGGGCTACACTGGTGCGCATGGCAGGCCAATTTCTATTAAGTTTTATGTGGTCATATAGCATTATCTTCTCTTAGCCTAGTAAATCATTTATATATGTTGAATGTTGAATAACAAATGGTGTTATTCTAAATTTAATTTGTTTATTCCCAAGTAACCTGTGTTAAATCTGGATTTATCTTTTGGAGACTGGAAAATCTTTTTGGTGGTTTTCTAAATTCCTCCTCCTCGCAGATATTTGGTTCTTGCCAACATGCTGATGGAATCTCAGGTTAATCCATTTGATGGTCAAGAAGCAAAACCGTAAGATCAATAAATTTTTTTCTGTTGTAAATTTAATCTATGAGGACCCATCCTCTTATTTTAATGTCTGCCATAATATTTCAGATATAAGAATGACCCGGAAATATTGGCCATGACCAATCTTATAGCAGCATATCAACGGAATGAAATATTGGAATTTGAAAAGATTCTCAAGGTGATATTATTTTCACCATGTTGCATTGTCTATGAGTATAATATTATACATATATTTAAGCTGTTATGTGGAATTTCTGCAGAGTAATAGGAGAACAATAATGGATGATCCTTTCATCCGAAACTACATTGAAGATCTTCTGAAGAATGTCAGAACCCAGGTTTTGCTTAAGCTCATCAAACCTTATACGAGGATACGCATCCCCTTCATATCAAAGGTGATAACCTGAGTTTTCCTTGGATCTCTCTTCCGCACAACCCCCCCCCCCCCCCCCTTCTCTCTTTCCCCAAAAAAAGAAGGAAAAAAAAGGACCAACAAGAACAACCCCAGAGGGGAGAGGGAGAGGGAGGGAGAGAGAGAGAAACCAAAAGTTTCCTTCAAGATGATGTTAGATTAGTGGCAATAAAACTGGCTTACTCAATGATGCTTAAGATAAATTTTTGTGTGTGGTATCGTGCACTTCTGATTGAATTATGCACCGTGTGCATCTGCATATTGCTGTTTGGTTTGCTTTCTCTTGATGGTTGGAAACTGGTTTGCTTGACTGAGCTTCTTTCCTGGAGGGTGATGGAAAAGCCAGATTCATGCTACTGAATTTTTTTAAACTTGTTCAATTAACTAACTGAATTTGTCTTGAAGAAATCCTTATTTTTAATGGTGATTTAACTCAATCAGTGACCAGTTTTTACAACTTTTGCTCTGAATAGGACATGCACTTATGCCCTTCTTTCCTGGGCTTGTGATTTCGGTTTGGTGACGTAAAAAAACTGATGGTTTACTTGAGATGCATTGCATTGGCGCTTTATTTTAGTACTAACCTTTGCATAGAACCTAACTGAAAGTAGTTGGCATACAGGAGCTTAATGTGCCCGAGAAGGATGTAGAGGAGTTGTTGGTTTCCCTTATCTTGGATAATCGGATCCATGGGCATATTGATCAAGTGAATCGGCTGTTAGAGCGTGGCGACAGGTTGAATACTTATTTCCTCTTCTTTAATATTTCTTTTCTGACAAGTTTTCTTAAAATTGCTCACATATCTTATGTTGATCATCTTCCATTGAATCAAAACACAGTTCAAAGGGAATGAAGAAGTATGCTGCAATAGATAAATGGAACACGCAGCTTAGATCTCTCTCTCAAACTGTTTGCAACCGAGTATGTTGAGATTACTTTCAAGCAAACATGGTGGCAAGTTTTGTGTCATAGCCAGAGTTGGTGGCCTTCTTAAAATAAAGTTTTTCCTGTTCCTGCCGGGCTTCTTGGAGTTGGTGCCATGTTTCCAAAACAAAAGTGGATTTGAGTACATACTCGAGATAGTGGAATTTTAGAGATACTGTTATTGGAGATGTGGAAAAGAAGGGTTTCCATTTTTGATGTTTTGCTACTCATTTGACAAGTATGCTACTGAGGCTCACAAATTAAAAAGTATTCTGCGTGAGAATGACTGCTCGTTTGGCTGTCCGTACGTGCGACTGCTTGAGAGTTAGTTTCTTAGTGTTTGTCTGTTGATCATTTACTGTTCCACATACTGTGGTGAATGCTCTCTGATGTCTGAAAGTCTTATTTGCGGTTGCTGTTGATCATATATGAACAATGTCGTACAGGCCAACAAAAATTTGCCAAAAAATTACCATCCGATTTGGTAAGGGAGTAATCGGTTGATTTAAACATATCTGTGGCATTTTGAACTACCAAGTTATTGTCCGCTTGGTCTTTCTCTGCACTTATGAAAAGTGTATTTGCAAATTGGATACCATTACAAAATAAGGGAGGTTTGCCACATTAATTGTTGCTTTATGGCGTCTCTTTTGTTGTTTATTTATTTATTTTTTTTGTTTGACCTTTTGTTTTTGAAGCGTTACTCTAGGACGCGAGATGCTTTATTTCGATCTTTGTATGGCTTGCAGCGTTAAGTCACTAGCGGATTCAACGACAAAAAAACGTACTTTAGGAATCTGGATACGCTATAAATATTCCCCAAAGTGGGCAAAGATGGCTTGTCATTTGGTACAAGTGGGGGTTGAGATTTATATGCACAGCAGGAGACTTCCACTGTTAACTGTATAACGTATTAAAAGGGAAAAAAAAAAAAAAGAGAAGGAAAGAAAATTGGAGCTCAAGTGTTGTCTATAACCAAGTCGGTAAAAAAAAAAAAAAAATTAAGGACCAAAAAGTCTAAAATTAACCTTGAGGAAGGATATCTGGAGATTATAAAATAGGGTAGGGACCTTGATAGTTGCTTGCCCAATTAGGACTTTAGTTTGTATTCTTGAAAATGAGATTTGGCCGTAATTTTATTTTTGCAACTATCTTATAAAAACAAGAAGGGAAAGTTACTGTAATAATCCAACGTTCACACATGGTTAGTTTCTCTCTTGTTTTTCCCCCCTTATAATTTTTTTAGAATTGCAGAAGTCAGGGCCTTGTTTGTAAATAAATTTAAATTGTTCGACCTTTCTCTAGGTTTTCACTGACACGAGTCGATAAAACCTTTCTCCTCATATTCTAGCTCTTTCTTTTCCGGAAAAAGAAAATGAAAAAGCTTCGTTTTCCCTCTTTAAGAATCTCTCCGATCACCTGGGGAAATGAAAAAATAAAGCCATCCACCATGCACAAAACTATCCTTACCCGTCAATTATCTTCATCTCAAGGGTACTGGGTGCAAAATGTACCCTTAACTTTTCCTCCTTGTTATTTCAACCCCTTGAACTTTCTTGGTTCGTACTTTTATCTCATATATAACCTTTTGATTTACTAAGACCAGCCGCGGCAATGATCGCTCTATTTCTAATGGAAGATTAGATTTTGCTAGTATCAATTGATTTTTTTTCTTTTAATTTACCGTCTATAGTTTATGATTTTAATTTGTAGTGGGTTGGTAATATTTTTGGCCTTTGTGCTAAAAGGCATGTGTGATTTTCCTTTTTTTTTTTTTTTTGTCTTATGGGATGGCAAATTTTTTAATCATTTTGGTTTTTTTTTTTTTTTCGGTTGAAGCATGACCTGTTTCATATTGAGAATTATAATCATAATTGCTCTTTTCGCCTTGAGCTGGAGGTAAGTGAGCTCAAGCAGTTGAAGTTGAAGTCCCACCAGCTTGATTTCTTTCTTTTGCTTGATTTAGAGGGAAAGCTCCATTTGGCCAAAATTTTGTTGGGTAAAAGTTTATTAAAATAATTATGTAATAATCATCTACATATTTTTCCCTAAATTTGTTTACTCCTTGTTTATATATTAAAAAAAATGCAAAGAAAAAACTGAAGTACAAGAAACAAACAAAGAAGAAAGTAAGGGAGCAAAAAAAAAAGTTGAGAGAGAGAGAGAGAGACAAAACAGTATCACGCAAAGTGCAAGAAGAAAACCAGCCATTGATTTGAAAGTTATTGCCATATTTAACTGTTTTTGTTTTTTATCAAATTTATCTTATTACATTTGGTGAAAGAGAAATAATGTTAGTGTGATTATAATTCTTAATTGTGAAATGAAATTATAAAGTTTTAACTGTTCGATATCTTATTTGTTTTCATATTTAACTGCTTTAACTTTAATGCAACTTACATGAATCTGTTTGTATACAAACAAGCATTAGTAGTACATTATACAGTTAGATATTCTATAATTAATCCTTTTGTGTACATCTTTCATTAAAGAAAGAGAAAAATAAGTTCAAACAAAGTGGAATCTCTCCTCAATGAAAATGTAGCTAGATGATTAAATAACTAGCAACCTCTGAAGTGGGACCAAACTTCAATGTTTTTCCATGCAGTGGGGACAACAATGATCTCTAAAGGTCCACTTGACGATTCTCCCCAGATATTGTTACTCCTGAAACGTGAAAGAGTGGTGAAAAAAAAAAATTTGTACCTTGGATGACGGAAAGAAAAGCAAAAGTGAAGGGGGAAAAATTGGAAATTAAATTTAGATTTTCATTTTAACCCTTACAATTGAACTCAAATGATGTCTAGAACTAAAGTGATACAACATACGGGGCTTGTTTTTAATAGATTTTAATTTTTATAGAAATTGATTTTTAAAAAGATAAAAAATAATTATTTTTGATTTTGTCTTAAAAAATTCAAAAGCAGAATAAAAAAAGCAACTGAAAATGTCACAAAAATAGATCTTTAAAATCAGAAACTAAAAATAGACAGAATAAGAACGATCCAAAATTTTGAGGACTAATTGATTCTTGAATATCTGTTGTGGTATAATTCTCGTGTGACACATTCTCAAATTTTACACATGTAATACATGTCTCTCTTATTTTTTGAGTACTAGCCTTTCTGTTTTTTCAACTACAGCTCTTCGTGTCACAAGCCTTTTGTTCGGCTCGATCTTTCATAAGTAGAGACAGAATAAAACATTCCCGTACAATTGGTTCAACATATTTTATGTATAGACTGAATCTAAGTTGAATTTTAGTGACCGTTTTTTTCTTTTGAGAATTTTTTTTAGTGACCCTTTGAAATTGTGTAAATAATTTAGGCATGTTTTTAACATTGGGTTTTAAGAAAAGGGTGCAAGTCAATAACCTATAGTTAGATGCTTGAATTTGTTGCATCCTATTGGGTATAGCTTAGTGACCCTTTGAAATTTTATAAATTTTACTGACCCTTTGAAATTGTATAAATAATTTAGGCATGTTTTTAACATTGATCCTTAAGAAAAGGGCGAAAGTCAATATCCTATACTTGAATTTATTACATCCTATTCGGTATAGCATTGTGAAGAATGTCATGTTTTTCATACGTCAGTTGGTCAATATGTATCTGTGCACATAATGGCTGAGGTGATGTCCAGTTACTACCTTATTTATTATCCATTCTTATTACAATATATGTTTTTACCTTACATAATTAAGGTATGGCTCAGTTGGAAATCTACTCTTTGTTTTCCCAGACTTGTACCACATGCATTGCAGATTCATGCATCATAGTGTCAAGAATTTAATGCCCAATCTTTGCAAAGATGTGGCCCATGTCATTGCTTTTTCTTTACAAATACAAGCACAAATTCTTAACCATACCTTGTTTTGGAGGAGATCTATATCCTAAAAAGTTTCTACTTTACGAGAGACTATACAGTTTTCACGCAATTTTAGAACACTGTTGTAAAATCCTATTTGTTTTTTTTTTTCTAAAATAGGAAAAAGGTCAAGTCCTAAAACTTAATTCTTCTTATCATTAGAAGAAATTTTACGTTATAACACCTTTTGTAAGTATTAGATCTGTATATTGGGTATAATGAAGGATTTATAATGTAGGGTTGGCCACCACAAAATTTTTAAAGGTTAAGTGGGGTGGGAGATCTTGGGTTCAAACCCTGACTCCCATCAAAAAATCCAAATGGGTGCATAATACATCTATTTGGTCCGATGGTGGTTCAGTTTCCATCAGTTCCTCCAGAGCTCAGATGAGCCCCTCCCCTTTAGTGTAGTTTAGAAGTAGGATAATATACTGTTGACTATTGACAAAAAAATAAAAAGATTTATTTTCATACTTTTTTTTTTTTCTGTTATCTAGCGCAAAGGTCCATGAAGCGTTCTTAATTTTTCCTGATAAAAGCATATTGATGAACCCAAATCCAACAAGAAGTAATGCAGTCCACACACTTCTAGCTTTTAATATATACTAGCAGTTAAAGTGAGACAAGGACATAAAGTAGGCAAAATTTGAATTAAGTTAGTGTACGTTTAAAAATGGATAAATTTCCAAATGGTAAATTTTAATGAATGGATTGAGAAAAGAAAATATTTGCAATGACATATAATTTGACTGAATTTGAAATTCACCTGTTTTATCTCTTTAAATTAATTCTCAATTAGTTAGTGAATTTTACATTCAAATCTCTCTGGAGGATTTCATATCCAAATCCATCAATCCAAACGAACCTTACTCTTATCAAGCTGAATTGAACTGAGTTGGAAATGGTGTTCTATAGATAGAGGATTAGTACTTTTGTGATCCATATGTGTACATTATGATTTATGTGCTGCATTTTAAAGTTTTAAGATCAAATTGATTAGTTGAAAGCCGTTTTTTTTTTCCCTTAAATATAAACTAGGTTTCTTAAAGTATTAGGGAGCTTTAACACTTTAGGAGCACGAGGGGGGGTTATATGTAATTTTCCATTTAGTATTGATACGTTTTGAGACTAATTAAAGCTGTGTCCTCATAAGATAATTATATAATTATCTTCAAAGACCATATCTGATATTTTCTCATTAGCATAACCAGCCAACCAACCAACTCCTTTATTTTTTAGCAATAATCTCTACCAACCAACCAACCATTTTGCTGTGGAAATTCTCTTCCTCTTGTCTTTTCCTGTTTCCTACCCTGTGCCCCACCACGTTCCTGTCTTTTTCTTCCTGATTTAGAAAATTGTTTTTATATCTTACTTTTACTCAGGAGTAGTGGTTCTTTATATTTTAGGTGAATTGACTGCGACCCCATTACTTGTACTAGATTAAATAGCCCTACTTAATATTATTATTATTATTATTATTACTATTGTCATTATTATCATCATTATGTGAGGAAATGCAATCTTTCTAGATTACATCTTGTTGCAATTTTCAATTCCATTATCCATAAATGAAATAAACTCGATAGCTAAAAGGGTTTGCTTTCTACTCCTGATTTTTGTAAAGTTGATTTTGTAAAAACTCAGATTCTAAATCAAAATCCAGTACCATAATTTTCTATTTTTTTTGTTTTTGGATTCTTTGACATGGATGAACTATTACGTTTTTTCAAAACAATACAAATAGAAGCCGTTTTTACTTGAAAAAGATACTAGGCAAGTCTGTTGATCACGTCAAACAAAAAAAAAAAAAGCGTAATAATAGCAAAATTCAAGGACGTTATTGTAATTTGACAAAATCAAAACGAATATTCTGAATTGGATAAATTCTAGTCGGATATATTACGAATTCGAGTCGTCTGTCTTTCAAAATGCTAAAAAGGTAATTAGAGAAAAGTCTTGGCCAGGATGTGGGGCGAAAAAAGGACTGCTTCACCACAGATACGATGAATGAAACAGCAATCACTCACAAAAGCAGTAGACAAAATAAAGACATACTGTGATACTAATGAGTCAAATATGGGTTGTAGTGGAATTTTCCAAAAATTATAAGCCACAGTAAAGTCAAATACAAAAAATAACAAAGGACAGAAAAGATAAGATTTATCCGATTCTGTTTTATCTGATAAGTCGAAAAGAATTATAAAAAACACTTATTTTTAATTGAAAAAAATAAAAATTTCTTAATGAAGAATGTATTTGACTACGTTGTTTTACTATAACGAGAAATATGATCGAAGTTCTAACAATTTCTTTTTGACCTTGTTGTATCGAAGTATTCATACTAGGACACTATCAACTTTAGTCAAATCATGTTTAATATTTCTAATCTCAAGCATTTAACGTTGTACCGTTGACGATGATGCCTTGATGTGTTAAGGATAAACGAAGATGAATTGGGATGATCCTTGATCTTTTGGTGAGGCTTTTAGTTAGGTCCTAAATTGCAAAAATTCATCAACTAAATCACTGAAATTTCACATTTGATTGAAAGGGCCCATGTCCTTTATTTAACCGAATTCATCTCGGTTTTCAAAAGGATAATTATTTTCACGCACCTTTTTTAGTTTCTAGCATTCTTTAAATATTTTTTAAGCTAAATGATAAGTATGTATGGTAGGTAAAATGCATAATACATACATACATACATACATACATACATATATATATATATATATATATATAATAAGTTTAAACGAGTATATGAATATCACTTATTTTATGAAAAATATGTGTTGGCCATAGATTCATTCACTAATACACCTAACATGACATCCAATCGAATATTTTAGGGCGAAATTTATAAATTTTAAAATGCAAGAACTAAAAGTTCAAAGACTTCTGAGTACTTTACACTAGATGAAACTCGGATCGAAGTCCTCAAAGGAAAATATGATCACATGCCGAAAATTTTACCGTAGTAAATTTCAACAGCGTATGTCGTGACATTTTCCAACTTGGTCCTTTTTTTCGCGTAGACATCTTCCAACTTGATCCTTTTTGCACTTTTATCCAGCTAACACAAATGACTAGATTGATCGTTCACCTAACGTTAATTATTGGAGTTGGTAATCACGTCACAATTTTAAAAGAAGATTATGTTGTTGCCAGCTAAGAGCATCCTTCTTTTGGCAAAGATAACAAATTAAAAAGAAAATAGACACGGTAAGCGTATTGTATTAGAACTGAGAATATATCAAAAAAGAAATCGTAAAACGTAATTTAACTAAAACTAATAATATAACTTCAATATTGTATAGTGTTACGTAAGTATAATAATGCATGTTGATATAAGAAAGTGGTGTAAAATAATATAAGAATACTTACATGGTTTTATTTCACACCACGAGGTTCACAAGTGAAGTCGTGGACTGGGTGCGTATAAAAAATTTTCCCTATACTTGTGACAAAAATTCATTATGGTCCATGTTATAAAAGAGGATATAAATTGAGCCTAAGGAGGTCAAATCAAGGTTGTTTTTATTTTTCAAATATAACCTATTTAAGCTTATGTCTTATGGTCCAAACCCATGCCCAAGATTTTTCTCTCTTTTTTTCCCCCGCACCTTTGATAGGTGAACTGGCCAAAGATTGTTCTTATTTTTACTGTCCAAAGATTTTTTTTTCTCCTTTTTATTGTCCAATCTACCTTTATATGTATCTTCTTTCATTCGGGATTCAGCAATTGCAAAGACCATTCTCTGTGTGGTTTACAACTGAAATTAATTTGAATCGGAATAAATTAATCTCAAGATATTTTTTAAGAAAAATTTAAATTCTGCATTCGATAGTTCATATTAGAAGCATAAATGACTCAATTTAGACAGAAATCGACAAATAAAAAGGTCTCAACAATTGTCATAGGTCAAGATGGTCTCCGTTGGTTTGGATAAATCTCGACTGTACATTTAATATAAAAAATGTTTTTAAAATAGAAAATTCGAGTTTGATGATGGAGATAAATGTCATATTATGCGTTCAAATAAATCCAGACAAATATTGCATGAACTGAGGAGTTTGTCGAGACATCAATCCCAATCCAACTCACAGCAATTATCCCAATTCTTCATTGCACTTCCAGAAAGAATCAATAGATGGGCACACAGTGATACACAAAGACAGAACAACACAAATAAGTTCAGTACTTGTCTTTTTCCTTGTTTTTCTATTTTTGTGTAAAGTTGTCGTCACCTATTTCGGATTCCCAGTACCATTTTCTTAATACCAAACTTAGTGTTATTTACAAGGAATTTGCTATCTTACATTCATACTTGCATAATTATTTGACTTATCCAAAATGTAACAAGTGTGAAGAAGTGGTAACACTTATGAATGGCATTGTATTTTGTATTGGAAAAATGACATTAAGAATCCAAAGTAATCGTTACCCAATTGAGATTTCTAATGTCATTTTTCAAAACCAAAACCTCTGGCGTTAGTATGAAGTTTATTACCTCGCATTCACATTTTACTATTATTAATTATTTAATTTATTTCAAATATGATAAATGTAAACACGAATTGATAACTTCTTATAAATGGCAATGCATTTAATACTACGAAAATAACACTCAGAATCCAAATCGATCGTCACCCCCACATGAAAAACGAAGAAGAAGTTGTGCCTTGGAGTTTGTATATAAATTCCTGTTGCGTGTCTATGTCGTACTGTCCCAGAAAGGTCCACTTTACCGTACAAAACACGTGGCTCAGAATTCTTTCCTATCTCCCAAGAATTATTTTCGAACACTCATACATGCAATAATTGCAGTAAAAGGACTGGAAAATTTTTGGACCACTGTATTGAAAATTATAGGCACATATAATAATATCCAGACATATGGAAGACCGATGTAACCTTAAGCAACTCTTAAGAGCCGTTAATTAGGTTGATAATTTGAGTCAATTTGCCTTAGTTTAGGGTTGATTGGCATATTCATTTATATTCTGAATAGACTTTTTCTTATGGGCTTACCATATGTATGGTGGAGATTTCTTCACATAATGAGTAATGTGACCAGAATCTTTAGTCCAAACACGGTGCTGGTTGGGATATTTTTTTTTGGAAACATAAAAAGAAGATTTATATGATGCACAAATATTTTCTTCAGGTGTCCTCATGATAGTAACTGTTTTCAAAGAGATCCTAATAGAGAGTCTGAAAAGAAGGAAATGGCAGAAAAAAAAAAAAAGGAAGAATTTTTTTAAATTTCTTGTGTTTGGCAGAAAACCTTTAAGAAGGAAAGAAATGATTTGGACAGATGTTCCTTCCCAAAGCCAAAATCTTTTCTGGCCAAAATTAGATTGAAATGGAAAGAAAAGTTTGTTTCTTTTATCATTCCTTCTTTTCTTTTCTCACCCACTTTTTTTTTTCTTTTTTTTTTTTATACCAAAATCTCAAACTAGCCATATGTTTCTGCTGGGAGTAGCGTGTTGTCCATCGCAATATATTCGCAATATAAGATCTTTATGATAAAGAGACCTAAATTTTGGCTATTGTTTGATGTGACTTTGTTGTGTTCTATACTGATGAGTTAATAAAACTTATCTGTTTTTACCGAAAGAAAGATGTAATTGCGGTGATAAGTATCCTTAAGTTATTTCTAGATGTTTATTGAATACAATTATTTTATAACACAAAATGGTATGAGAAGAACATAATAAATATTTTACCTGTCTTTTTTTTATTTTATAGTACAAATATTCATGTATACATATATTTTTTTACTTTTGTAAAGTGTAGATATCTCACTTTCTATTTTATTTTTTTCACCTAAAAAAAAAGAAAACACTATTGCTAGGATTACAATAGAATCCAACTTTCTTTTTTCTTTTCCAATCATTGGCATCCAATTAATCGCTTTATGTTTAATCACTTTAATAGCTATTTTAAAGAGATTCTATAGTATATCAAGCCATATAATTTTAAGCTTAAAACATGATATGAATGTTCTTTGTTTCTACGAAGATGTATACGAAGTAGGATTATTTGTTTTTGAATATTCTATGGTCGATAATAAATATCTTAAATATCTTTTTTTTTTTAGTGTAATTTAAATAGCTTACTTACTTAACTTCTCTCTCGTCTTTTATTTTTTTATTTTTTTAATTTTGTTTTTTTACCAAAAAGAAAACTACTGTTGGCCTTTTAACAGAATCCAAACAACAATCTTTTATCCTTTTCCAATTATTGGCATACGATTTTATCGACTTTCAGCAGCTCAGTGTATGCAGTTTTGTGGGCTGCTTCGTCAGTTTTTTTTTTTTTCCCAGTTTGCTTAGTTTGTTATAAACCTGTTAAGGCTGCTCTACAAGAATTTGACCCAAACAGACTCTCAAAAGCCACATCTATCATCAGAGTCAGCAGCAACAACTCAAGCAGGCTGCGTTGTTCTTATCTGGTTTTGTAATAGGAGCTTATATAAACAACTCTTTCTGCACAGCAATCCAGCTGAATTTTGCACTTTTGCAGTTTCTTTTTACCTTTTGGTTAGTTCAAGAATATGCTTTGAATTGCTCTTTTAGCTGAAATTCAGTTGTGGGTTCTTTGAGATTTGTGTGATTTTGACTGGATTTGTTCTGGTAATCTTCAAGTTTATTTGTAATATTTTTTTTTCTTTTGGGATTTCAAGGTTGGCTATAAAGAACTGAATTTAGCTGAGTTTGGTTTGAATTTGGTGTGAATTATTGGAAGAAGTTGAGGGCTGTTTGTGAAGTTAGCTTAAATTTGGTATATGAGTGTTGGATTTGCAATTTATGCCGATTTTTGCTCTTGTAATCTATTGTAGATTTGCTGAATTGTAGCTTGGAATTGAGGATTACAAGATTTCTGTCCTATTTCTAATTGCCGCCAGTTTTTGTTCGTTGAATCGTTTCTTTGTTTAGTACAAACCTCTGTTTCCTTAATTAATCATGTGCTCACTTTATGTCCTTAATCATTATTTATAGCAAAAGATGATTGTCTTTCACACTTAAACACAATTATTAAAGTGTTATTGTTGCTTTCTCTCTCTCTCTCTCTCACGCACACTTTAACCTACTACACACACTGTACAGACGGACGTTAGAAATTATTGAATTTTTTATGGTTATGCAATCATAAATTGCTTGAATATGTAGTTCTGCGGTATGTTTTATCCCTCTTTGTTTTTCTTTAGAAGATTCTCCCTTCTCCCTTGTATTCTTGTTTCTGTTCTTGATTTTTTTTTCTTCTTTTTTGTCCTGATGATAGGACGTTTAGTTGTATACGAAGTAGATTGGTTAAAGAGTCCTTCAAACTGGAATCATTAAGATTAGAAGTCTCTTTGGTTCAAATAATGGCTTCTTCATCTATTTGTCTGATTAAAAAGTTTAGAGCTTACGACAATTTGTTTGATAATTTTGTGATTGATTAACTTGAAATTACATAAGCGCATGTTTTCCTTTAGTCTGCATATTTTGTTAGTTGGCTGAGAGCATTATATGTAACCAACTGCAGATTCTTACAGAGTTGTACGACACATTTCAGATAACGGAAGTTTTTCTGAGGATTGAGACTATAAGTTGAGGAGGACTTGTGGTTATTCAGTTATGAATCCATCCAAAGTCAAGCGTAGAGTGGGTAAATATGAGGTCGGAAGAACAATTGGGGAAGGAACATTTGCAAAAGTAAAGTTTGCTCGGAATTCTGAGACTGGGGAGCCAGTAGCTCTCAAGATCCTGGACAAGGATAAGGTCCTTAAGCACAAAATGGCAGAACAGGTTGGTTATTCTTTTCTTTCTTTTCTCTCATTTATGTCAATGTTTCCCTTCTTCCTACCCTCCCCCACCCCCCTTTCCCCCAATGCTTCATTTAACTCCCTCTTACCCTAGCCAAGAAAACAAAGAAAAGGAAAATGTGAAAATGTGAATTCATTAAAGCATACGAAATGAAAAGGTGCCTAAAGAATTTCAAGCTGTCCCATTTCAAGGCCAAGTAATTGAATTTCTATTAACTTCTACTTAAAGTGTTGTTATGGTCAGTTCAAATATGTTTTACTTGATTTTTACAGATAAAACGTGAAGTAGCTACAATGAAGCTGATAAAACACCCACATGTTGTTCGCTTGTACGAGGTAAACTCTCTCTCTCTCTCTCTCTGTGTTTTTACTTATGAGTAGATGCATATGTATGTATGTATGTGTCTCTGTGCATGCCTGCATGTGATGTTTCCTCCTGATCCATCTTACAACTTAACCACAGGTGATGGGGAGCAAGACGAAGATATACATAGTTTTGGAGTTTGTCACAGGTGGAGAGCTTTTTGACAAAATTGTGAGTTTAGAATTCCTTTTTCTTAATGAAGTTTAACCTCTCGACCTTTCGAGGGAGGAAAAACATGTAGGAAAAAAGTGAGGTTGGTCGTTAAATTTGTCATCTTGCTCATGCACATTGAGTATATTATTATTTGTATTTTGATTATCTCACTGCTTGCTAATTCCAAAATGTCAATTTTGGCTCTCTTTCAATGTGGGTGTGATAAACCGCATTGGTATAGGTTGTTCATGAGTTATGTTGTTCCTAAATCATGTAGTCCTGGAAAGGCTTAATACTTGACATCATTTCTTGATTACCCAGGTAAATCATGGACGTATGCGAGAAGATGAGGCAAGAAAGTATTTTCAACAACTTATTAATGCAGTTGATTATTGCCATAGCCGGGGAGTGTATCATAGAGATCTAAAGGTATTTGAAATTGGTTTTTGGAGGTAGCTGATGATAATTTAGTTGCATTCTTCGAATCCTTCCTTGCTTTGAGGAGCCTGGATTTAGCTTTTGTCTTGTCTGTGTTTTGTTCTGTGGTGCAGCCAGAAAATCTACTTTTGGATGCTTCTGGGAACCTTAAAGTTTCTGACTTTGGACTGAGCGCTCTTTCTCAGCAAGTCAGGGTACATATCAAATCATACATTCTGAATATGCTACTCTTTAACCAATTTGCTTGTTATCTTTTGTAGCTTTGACTGCTTCTACCACAGGAAGGTTTTTTGCTCCTACCCTCCTCTCCCCACCAAGGAACATGTAGATATTAATATTTCTTCTTACAACTGGAAGTAGATGATAAAGTATGATGCAGATAAGTTACCTGTCCCAGCATGATGAGAGTATTATTGAGCATGATGACACAAAAATGGCAATCAATTAGTCCATACTGAAGTCATAGGACAAAGAATTAAATTTTATAAATTATTGGTTTGCAGAACCTTGAGACGGTACACCTTATCTGCATCATGATTTGGGGAAAATTGTTATCTTCGCTTCAAAAGGCGTGCAGTCGTTATCAATCTAATGAGTAACTTCTATATAGAACCTTTTTAAAAAATTTAATTCTTTCTAATATGATAATTCTGTATATTGCGTTAAGTGCATTTGGAATTGGCTCTATCATGGCCAACAAGGAATTACAATATTAAAGTCATTTCATGTAACTCTACAAACTCCTTCCTCGTATTCCTTGTGTTGTATAGTTGAAGGATGAGCTATTATGGTAGTTGGATTATGGGTTTTATATTCTTTTCTTTCTTCAGTATTAAGCAAATTGGGAAAATGGTTCTGTCATCACATTTGGAACATAAAACAGACTCAAGTGGATGACAGAGTATGCAGACTAAAAGCTATTAATGTCTTTTAATATATTCTTTGCCAAATTATTAGTTTCTGTTTTCTGGTTATATTGTACTCTAAAAGAATCCAATAATGGTTGTCAGTGATATGCATAAGACAAGTATTAACTTCTTCTCATAGGTGCCTCTTCATTTGGTGTCATTAGATGAATGTGAGTAAATGAAATTTGTTTTCTATTATAGATTTTCGTTTCACCTGAGAAACAGAGTTCATTTCTGATAGAATAAGGTTGATGTAATTTGCGTCAGCTGAATATCCATAAAATGAGTTAGGAAAAAAAATTCTTATTCAAGGTTTGTTTTGCAGGATGATGGCTTGCTTCATACTGCATGTGGAACTCCAAACTATGTAGCTCCTGAGGTACTAGGACTGCAAAAATTGCACAACTTTTTTCTCTTATATAGTAAATTTGTAATATTTCCATTATGCATGTAACAAATGTCACTCTGCTTAGGTACTTAATGATCGAGGCTATGATGGGGCAACTGCAGACTTGTGGTCTTGCGGAGTCATACTGTTTGTATTGCTTGCTGGTTACTTGCCTTTTGATGATTCTAATGTTATAAACCTATATAAAAAAGTGAGCATTTTGGAAATTTTGCTGCACAGTTCTGTTCAGTTTCCTTGTAATCTTTTGTATTTTCACCGTGTCTGATTTGGCTCATGCAGATTTCTTCTGCGGAATTCACTTGCCCACCTTGGCTGTCATTTACTGCCAGGAAGCTGATTACTCGCATCTTGGATCCAAACCCTATGACTGTATGCCTTCTAAATCTTACTGATCAATGTCTTTTCATGCCTCTCCTTTCAATATGTAGTTTCCATACTATATGTCCAAATTGAAGTTTGAATGAGTACTTTATTAATATTCTTTGTCACAGCATTGTATGATCATTTAAAAGTTTCATCTGGACCAATTTTTATTTTGGTATTGACATGGTGAGATGTAGAAAAGACAAGCTTCAACGGGGCTGAATTTTTGCATGTAGTTTCAATCATAACATTGTCATTGGCAGAGCCTTGTTAGATTGAGAGTGGACACATTGGTACTTGAAATGAAAGGGGCATAATGGAATATAAGTCAGGCATTTAAGTACTTTGAATGATTCAGTTCCTTTGAAGTTGTGGCCAAATAAGAAGGGAAGGAGAGAGAAAGCCACTAAGTCCAACTTCCAATTTAATTTAAATGACGTGGTTTCGTAAAGAGAGAGGTTTGTGAAAAACCTGATTAGCAGAGCCCTTGTTGTAGTGCTAAGTTCTTAATGGTGATACTTTAACCCCATCTGCATTTGTGCAAAGGTTCCAATTGGGAAGTGGAGGAACTTCAGGTAGGTTCATGGGCTTGTAGAATACTAAACTATTTGGGGCAGGGGAAGTGGTGTTTATTTCTTGTATTTGAGGTTTGGACATATGAGAGACATAATGTGTCAACGGCATGTTGAGGGTACAAACACTGGCACAAGAGGAATTTGAAAGAAATTGGTATGCATATTAGCCTCAAAATACTGCATGCAATTTCAGAATTAAGCCAAGCATCCACTAAATAGGAAAAAAAATCCTTTATTGAAAATATAACTTCTAGCAGATCTATGACACTCTGAACACATCCCGATGCGTTTTTCAAAACCTGATCTCCAAATGACTGTAATTGTATTTGTAGTTTATGATATTCTGTTTAGGAAATGCTTTAGTTTTGAGTTTTACATATGAAAACAACAGAATTATTATTCTAAATTTCTATTCATGAATCTGATGTGGCATATATCTAGACATGACGGTTCTTAAATATTGCCGGTGAAATAAATTTATTGACCAATAACTTTCCAGTTCTAAACTTTATTTGCAGCAATGTACTCTTTTAGGTGATTATTGTTATATTTAAAAGGATCTGTGCATATAATTATATAATTGCTGTGGTATGCCAGATTGTTCTAGAAAGGGCAAATTACCTTTTGCCATCCTGTGATTAAGCAGCTTGAGCCTTTAGTACTCATGGATTCAAGCTTAACCATTTGTCCCCTTATACTTCAGGCTATAGCTAACTGGTATATTTTTAAATTAAAATTTATGCTCAAATTAAGTAGTCCATCTGTTCTAAAAAGTACTGTTACAGAAATGTGCTTTTTGTGCTGTTTTTCTTTCTTTTATTTCTGCCACAAAACACACAACCACACAAAAAAAAAAAAAAAGAAAAGAAGAAGAAGCGATGCTACAGCTGGTAACAGCAGCGGCCAGTATTTGCCACCCAATTATATCTCTATACTGCCTTTCTCTTGTATAATTGGAATTTTTCCTTGATTGATTATCTTAACACCATCTGCCACTTCCATCCATCGATTTTTTTAACACTTGGGAGTTACATTCATTAATTAAGCCTGTAAAATTCATAAGAAAATTAAGCTGGGTATGTAAATTAGCAAACTGAAATCCAAAATTAAGCACATCGAATCATGCCTTCTTTTCCCAAAATGCTACAAACACCTTTAGCTTCCTTAGAAAGGCACCAAAATAATACCCACACCCAACACACATAACCAAAAAATGCTTTGAGCAATGGAGGCTTGAGTGGTGGAATGCTAAGCGTGGAGCTTTGCGTGGATGGAGATTGGGTGCTGGGACTGATGGAGATCTGGAAAGAGAAAGGAGGAGGAACTGAGGAACAAGAAACAGAAAAAGAAAAAAAAGGAAAAGGAAAGATAGAAAAGGAAAAATGATATCTGAAAGAAAAGCAAAAGATGAAGAAAAACTTGTCCAGAAGTTATATTCATGATTGTGTTATTTGCTTATTGAAATATTCTGAACTTTGATTTTGACCATAACTGTTTATAGAAGATGATGTTTCATTTTACTGTTGGTGTATTACAAGACATTAGGTAGTGTTGGGACTGGACACTTAAAGATGGGGATAATAGGCAATGTGCCATTTTAAGAATGCTGCAACATCATTTCCATGTTGCTCGAAATCTGCATCATGTGCCTACATTTTGTGGTTTGTGTTTCCATTTAGGTTAGGAAGCAACTTCCATTTGTATGATTTAGGTTAGGAAGCAACTTCCATTTGTATGGTGCTTATATCAGAGTGGAATCCTTTGTGAAGGATTCATGATTCCAAAGTAGTTATCATATGTTTTTGGGAGCCAAAGATAAAACCTCAATAATCCATTTGGTACAACAAATTAATGTGTTTGGTTTCTCACCAATCTGTATGATATCTTTGTATGAGTTTGTTGTCTGTAAAGGATTTTGCTTTCTCTTACTACCAGACTGAAGAAATAATTTTCTTTTTGGTCACATTTTCTTTGTGATGTTTTGATTGTATTCCTGTTAGTGTTTCCCAGCTACTAGAGCGTTGAATCTGGTCGATTTCATCAATTCAAAGCCTTGATGCTTCAGATATTATCCAAAGTGAGAAATTAGCAGTTTCAAACTATCCAATAACAAAATGATATAGCTGAATGAAGCTGCCATAGGACTTAGAGAGTTTCTCTGGTTTTGTCCAGAATTATACACAGTTTCAAATTCTTTTCTTTTGGTAATTGTTGTAGGGGAGCATAGACCACTTTGAAGCAATAGGTTCCTTCATTTCCATCTCAAAAAAGCATGTTAAGGGAAGTTTTTTCTTGTTTAGGTCCCTCTCATAATACCTACTAGGTTAAACTATGCTTTCTGAAAGACATACTTAACTTGGGCATTTGCACAGACAAACTTCAATCTTTGGGCTTTCTTCTTTGACTTGTGGCGGCCATCTTAGTTCTACATTTGCCTAAAATTTTTGATGTCTAATATGTTGCAAACTTGTTAAACAAAATTTTCAAGTGTATGCACAAGAAGAAAGAATAAAAATGTTCACGATGTTAGTTATCAAGAATCCAGTTAGTTATATATTTCAAATTGATATTTCCCATACCTGGCATGTAATTTGTATTTGAAAAAAGTCCTTTATGTACTTGCTGTTGGGCTATCATTATAAGTCTAAAGATGTGCAGTAAATATTACTCATGGGATACAGATTAAAACAATCATGAAACCCAACTTTGGTTAGCCAAGTGTATTATCACATTATCTGTGTGGAAGATTAACGTCAGATATATATGAATTATGTTAGAGGAATTAAAAATGTATGTGGTGATAGCTTTGACATTTTTTCGGTTCATATGGATCATTGAACTTGTTAGAAACAAATTTATTTAGTTATTTTCTGTTGCAAAGTCCTCATATGTGAATTAAATTTCTTGACTGACAGAGGTCTATTGAACTTACTAAGCTAAAACTTCTAAAGTTGATAGCTCTTCATCATTCCATTATTTACCATTTGCAGAAGCAGACTGTAAGTATAGCCGCTATGAAAATTTGGATGAACAACCAAACTACTTTTTGATGTCTTCCCACATTTCTGTTGCATTTACTGTTGGGGCTGCTGTTGCACTATTCTCTTAAGCTCACTAACTGTTAAATAAGGCCATTTGACATTTATTTTCTATTAATTGGTGTTGTAGAACTTAAATATTTTCTAAAGCTTTAGTAACATTTCCATGTAGACCACTTCACTTGCGTAGTTAGTAGTCCCTTGATCTGTAAGGCAATTCTCAGTTGGTGAGGTAATTTGGCACGGACCTTGTGGTCTGGCAATTACAGGACTATCAAATTGTCTCCATACCTTGTTACATTAGTAATCAGTGCCTGCTGTGTTGTGGGAAAGAATTAAATGGTTCTTAACATGGATATTGTCAATTAACTGAAGTAACATGGAATATGGACAATGCACGGGTTTGAAACCTCTTCTGATTTGACTTGATCAATTATCCAGGCTAGTTCTGTGAATGAAGTGATCCATTCTTCCATTGCTTTATTTTTTATTTTTTAAAAGCTATTATATTAGAACCATTCAGGTGAATAAGATAACATGATGGACAGAAATGATATGAAGTGTTTCATGGTATTTTATACTTTTCTTACAGGTTTACCACCTGTCACCAGTGCGTAAGCATTAGTGCTTACAAGTTTCATTATCAAAATTACGCATTCTGTTGCTGTGATATGACATTCTTAGGGTAATTGGTTTTACTCCTGTGTTTTCTCTGCAAAGAGTGGTAAAGAAACTGGTCATATACTGAAATTTATAATCTGAATACTCATTAATTAATTCTGTATCTATACCCTCCCTGTCTAATGGTATTCCTCTATCGCCTTTTCAAATTAATAAACTATTTATTTCCTCCTTTTTTTCTTCTTTTTTGGGTACATTAAATAAAATATGAGACTTTTGTATGTTGAGCATGGCTATATCTGGCCTCTTTCTTCCTCAACATCTTCCTTTTGCTTATGACTATGTACATTGTGCAGCGCATCACTGTGTCTGAGATTCTGGAAGACGAGTGGTTTAAGAAAGATTATAAGCCACCTGTGTTTGACGAGAAAGAAGATACAAACTTGGATGACGTTGAAGCTGCTTTTAAGGATTCTGAAGTAAGTTTGCCAAATATGTAGTACAAAGTGATGTACCTTTACATAAATAACGTGACTTTTGGCCATAAAAAATTGACTCGGAATGTTTGTCCTGTTATTCGTTAGGAATATCATGTTACAGAGAAAAAGGAAGAGCAGCCTGTGGCAATGAATGCATTTGAGCTGATATCAATGTCAAAAGGACTCAACCTTGGGAATCTGTTTGATGAGGTTTGTTGGTAAAATAGGCAGTAAAACACTCAAGTTTTTGGGAGAAAGATTATATTATTTCATTTCACAACTAGGCGATTTATACATAAATTATTGCAACTAATTAGAGAAGATCACTCTAATATCTTCAGGAAATCCTCAAGGATCCTAAAGATTTCACCAACAAACTAAAAAATAAATCCTTACTTTCTCCAGTAATAATTTAAAAAACAAATATAACTAATTGGTAACTCAAATAAAAACAAATAAAATTAAACTAACCCAAATCTTGCATATTATAATCTGACAAGATTTTTTAATTTTTTAATTTTTTTCTACTGACAAACTTGCTGCAAATGTAGCACTTGCTGCAAATGTAGCACTTGCTAACATTCCTCCTTGCTATTTTTGCTGCAAAACCCCAATTTTGTCACTAAATGCTTCAAATCTCGACTTTGATAATTCCTTTGTCAACCTTCTTAACATCATCTTCTTTGCTGAATTTTTTATTTTCCGAAAGAGAAGTGCTTATTGATTTGTAGTCCTCCATATTGAATTTCTTCAACACCTTATTAGCATATTTTTGTTGTCCAGTTTGATTGTTTTCGATCGTACTAATCTCCTCCTGTATTGCAACAATCCAATTTGGAACTTTAGCTGCATCAACATATCCTGCACATCCAAGAACTGCCATATTACAGCTTGGATAAATTTCTGCAAGTGACCTTGTACCTTTACAGGAACATCATCAATTTTGCTGTCTTCATGCAGTTCTAGTTTGTCTTCCGTTGCATTGACATTTTCAAATTCTTTTTTGTCCCAATCAAGGCTAAAACTCTGTCAATTAGCCAAGTATCCACTGTCAATTAGCCAAGTATTGCTTTTGCTTGCAAAGTACGTTGCCACAAAAAGTAGTTGCTCCTTCTGTTGCTCATCCACTACTTGAGCTTTTTGCTATTTGTTTTTGCAGACTTTTTCCATGTGACCCAGTTGACTACAGGACCTGCACTGAACATCAGGCCTAAACCAACAGTATTGTTCTGAATGTGAAGTTTTCTTACAGTGTCGGCATTGGGGAAATTTGCCTCTATTGTCACTACTTTGACTTTCTTTCTTCTTCCACTGTTGTTTATTGCCTTTGCTTTTTGGTTGACCTCGACCTTTCTCATTTACTTTAAGTGCTCCTTCAATAGTTCCTTCAATCCCTATAAACCCTCCTTTGCTCCTGAGCTTGAAGCGCATTGATAAGTTCTGCTAGAAATATCATCGTCAAATCTCTAGATTCTTCGAGGGAAGAGATTTTGGATTCAAGCCTCTCTAGTAAGGTTCACTAGTATTCTTTCAATGACCCGATTATCAGAAATATCTTTTCCCAATAATCTGATTTTGTTGACTACCTTTAACAATCTGTTTGTGGAGTCCTTCAATGGTTCCGTTTCCTTCATCTTTTGCATCTCCAATTCTCGTTTCAAGTTCAGGACTAGCATTCGCTTTGTCCCGTCATTTCCTTGATGTTCTTGTTTCAAAAGATCCCATGCCTGTTCTCCAGTTTTACAGGTCATGATATTTGTGAGTTTATCCCATGCCTGTTTTCTAGTTCTATTCCAGTTCTACAAGTCATGATCTTTGTGAATTTTTCTTCTGATACTGCAGAGTGGATACAAGTCTTGGCCTTATGCCTCTTTTTCCTTTCCTCACTATAATATCTCATTTGAGCAATTGTTGGGTCCTCAGGAAGTGGCAGAATTTCATTTGTTTCCACCAATTCCCGTAGTCCATTTGCTTCTAAATAAAACTTCATTTTCACAGCCCATGCGTGATGATTTTGTCCTGTGAAAATTGGAGAAGCAGACAAGGAACTCCAGCCATTGATGAAGGTTAGGCATTTTAGTTTTTAGGCAAAAGGTTCCTCACTGATTCACTCTCGTAGGCGCCTTAAGAAGAGGGCTGGGCTATGATACCACTTTGTTGGTAAAAAAGGCAGTAAAACACAAGTTTTTGGGAGAAAGATGGATATTATTTCATTTCACAACTAGGCTATTTATACATAAATTATTGCAACTAATTAGAGAGAATCACTCCTCTAATATCTTCAGGAAATCCTCAAGAATCTTTAAGATTTTACCAACAAACTAAAAAATAAATTACTAAACTTTCTCTAACAATAATTTAAAAAACAAACATAACTAATTGGCTAATTCAAATCAAAACAAATAAAAATAAACTAACCCAAATCTTGCAAATTGCAATCTAACAAGATTTTTTAATTTTTATTTTTTTTTCTACTAACAAACTTGCAGCAAATATAGCACTTGCTAACAAGGTTGCAACCGGTGATCCATTATACTTTCCCCAATTTCCTCTTCGTAACGTAATTAGTATAGAGTAGCTCAAATTCAAGATAAGCTTCATATCAATGTTCAGTCCTATGACATAGACCCTACAGCCGAGCCATTGGAAGAGTGCATGTCAAGAACTAAACTAATTCTGCTAACAGGACATCTTTCATTAGTCTCACTGAACAGAAATCGAACAGATCCCTATGAGATTTACCTTTGAAATTCGATTATAATCTTCTCAACTTGTTCCCCTTTGTTTCAGCTATTTTTATAAAATCAAAGCCCAGATTGAATTGGTTATTACTTGTTGATTATTTGATCACTTGGAGGCTCATTGAACAACCAAATGAAGATGAATTCTATTTCGAAACATTTGATAAGCTGCTTAAGAGCATTTGATTACAAAATCATACATGGTAGAAATAATCACTTCCTGTACATTGGTAAATTTTTAGGGAAGAACACGTATTTCAATAAATTATTATTATTCTAGTTATTATTTTTGAAATGACCTACAATTTTGAAGTACTGTGCGCGTCAGGAAAAACTGGATTGAAAGATCTCTTTCCTTGTTAGTCATCACAATATTATCTCCATGCCAAGTTACTTGGTGAAGGTGGAACATGTTTATTTATGTCTTGGAAATAAGTCATGTTCACCAATTCTTCCTATATTTATTTGATCTTATATGTTAATAAAAGACATTATGACTGGGAAATGCAAGGTAATATCTATTACTATTGACATTGAATGGTTAAATAATATGAGCAAGAAAGTGAATTGGGAAATTAAGATGAGGAGAAGAAGCTCTTTCAGATATGTGACCAAACTCGCTTGCTGTGGGTGCTATTCTTTTCTATAGAATTTATTTGTATATATTTTATCTACTAACACGTGCATTATTTAACTGCATGATGATAACAATGATATTCCATTAACTTGTTCCAGAGTATATTGCCTTATGGCCAAGAGACAAGTAGGCAATTTATACTTAAGATGAAATATGCCTATGTCATTGTGTGTTGTTGATTAGAATATGCTAGTCATTGCTTTCAATCTTTGGTCAGGCCATTTAATTGTTACTGCGAAAAATCTTCATTGAGCAAATCAGAGAAATGGAAGACTATTGGAATCTCTGCTTGGAAAAGTTTGAAATTTCATCCTGTTTCTGACTTGATTTTATTAATCAGATGTTTGTTTGTTTGGGTACATTAATTGTAGGATTTCAAAAGGGAAACGAGGTTTACATCTAAATGCCCAGCCAATGAGATAGTCAATAAAATTGAAGAAGCTGCAAAGCCCCTGGGCTTTGATGTTCACAAGAAGAACTACAAGGTAATCGTCAAATTTGAAAAAAAAAAAAAAAATCAATTCACACCGTAGAGTAGGGTGGTTGAAAAAGTTCATGTATTTATCAAAGAACTGATTATGCATTTACCTATGTTTGATCACAGATGAGGCTTGAAAATGTTAAAGCAGGAAGAAAGGGAAACCTCAATGTTGCCACTGAGGTGTGGAATATAAATCCTGCTTGGCTGGTTCTGAGTTCAGCATCAGTAAGGTTTTTTCAGTTTCAAATTTGACTGTTTGGATTTTGTATCAGGTATTCCAAGTTGCACCTTCTTTACATATGGTTGAGGTGCGGAAGGCAAAAGGAGACACTTTGGAATTCCACAAGGTACGTTACTTGGCCAATAACAGACCCTGCAATTCTACCAAGGCATATCCATGTTGTCCAGTCATGTTCCCTATTTTCCAGCCAAATAATTAAGCTAGTGTACCAAATTGAGGTTGAAATAAAATAGTCTCAAATCTGTTTTAATTGGGATCAGCATGGCGCGCTTTTAGATGAGAGAGACTTTTTTTTTTTTTTTTTGAGCTGAGAGAGCTCCATATTCCAGTGAGGTAGATGTGTAAACAAAGGCAACAATACATTCAATTTCATTAATCGATCAAAGGTTAAAAAACAGTTCCAGTTTGATTTGAAAAGAAATAATTGTTATGGTCTCCTTGCTAGAGAAGGATAAAATAGTGTGGCCATGTAGGAAAAGGTGTATGCCTTCTAGAGATTTCATCAATAAATAATGTAATTCACTTTTACCAGCGAAAGATGAAAATTTCTTGTAATTGTGACTTCAACTGAATTCCTTGTCTACCTGAATAGTTTCTGCAACTGCAGGAAATTAATTAAGAGCATGAAATATTCATCAGGGAAGTATATATCGTGGCAGAACAGTTACGACCAGCAACTTCTCATTGAACTTATAAGTTAAGGGAAGAGGGGTCGAGTCTGGGTGTAAGAGAGAAAATATAGTGAGCTGGTACCTTGTTTATCATACCTGGGTAGTTGATAGCCATCGAAGTCTACTTATTATGTAGTCCACAGAAGCATAACCCGGTGTAGAACTTTTTACGCTAGGTAGTTACTATCTTTGTTCAGTTCCCAGAACTATAATCTGTATTCTTAATAGTGTTGGTTAATATAGAAATTATGAAGCTGTATACTGAGTATTTGTAGTTGTATTGTGCTAATCCATGTGCCTTCAGTGTGCCAATCTCAAGAAGTTCCAATATTAGCTGCATGAATGAAGTCAAATGGTTATGGAAGATTAAGCTGTTGGTATAAGTTATTGTCAAAACTGTTGAATGGTATCAGGTGTTCTAGCTCACGGGAGATAAATAATTGTATCAATAATTTTACCAGAGATGGCTGCAATACAATTTCGTAGCTCCTAAAAAAAGTTTTTTTTTTCAATATATGTCAACTACTTGTAGTTTCTGTGATGCCATGTTGTGTTAAGCAATTTTTGAACACTAGCATGTAATTCGTTAGTTAAAATTTATTTGGTCTTATGTTTTTTCAATGTTTGCAGTTTTACAAGAATCTTTCAACCAGCTTAGAGGATGTAGTTTGGAAAACGGATGACGATATGCAAGCAAAGTAAATCTCTTGGCAATATCAAGAGTAGTGTCAGCTCTTTTTCTATGTAACATTCCAGTTGTTGTGATTGTGTGTTATCATTCTTTGGTTTCTTGCTTTCTTTTATGGGACCTTTTTCTCCCATGAGAGAATTTATCATTAAGATCGTTCTCAATTGATTGTTGCCTTAAATTTGGGATTGCTACAAGCTCATCGTAGATGGTAAAATATGTACAAATGACTTCGAGTTTCAATTGCAAGGACATTTTGTTGTGTTCCCTATCATAACTCCGTCAAATAAACAGAAAAGATCTTCCCTCTTGGTCAAAATTTTTAGCAAAATACAACTCTCTCTCTCTCTCTCTCTCTCTCTCTCTGCATGCATGCTCACACTGATTTTTTGAACTTGCCTTGTTCAATTTCTGACAGTAAGTGAGCTCATCGTGTGTGTGTGTGTGTGTGTGTGTATTGTGTTATTCAATTTCTGACAGTAAGCGAGTTCATCTGAGTTGCTGGAGGACCATGACTTTTCCTGTATATTGGTCTCTCAGATTTTATTTCAATAATGAGGAACCATAGAGTTATGAAGAGAAGGTTTTATTTATAACCAACCGTTTATAGGGGGAAAATGGATAATTACCGTCCGAAGTGTCATGCATAAGCAAGTAGATAAGAATTTCATTTCCCATTCTAAAATAGAAAGTGATTTCATTGTCTCTGTGCCTATCGCTTAAAGTATTATCTCCTCACCAAATTTTGGTGCTTAACTAATTATTAGTTGGGTAAAATAGGTAAACCAATGGCGTAGGTCTCTTTTTATCAAATCTAACTGTGAAATTAATACGTAATACAGTCATGTTTTATTGTGCACAAATTCATTGTACACATTGGAATATGTGAATGTACTGGTGTGGATATCTTTTTATTGAATCTAACTCTGAAATTAATCACATAACACAGTCATGTTTTATTGTGCACAAATTCATTGTACACATTGGAATATGTGAATGTAAACCTCTTTAATTCATCACAAATTACTTAATTTATTAGACAAACAATTTGTCAGGCCCAAAAAATAATCAACACTACTAGGATTAAGCTACTTCGAGGAAACATGGTTTTCTATTTACAAGTTTATAAATTTTTACATGCAAAATTTAGAAGAAATGCCAGTTTGAGGTAATAATACATGCTATAATACAAGCGACAAGAATTACATTCTCTCTCTTCTCATTTCTTCTTTCCCTTTTGTTTTTAACCATGTTCCTTTCTATCCTTTCTTTTTATCTCACAGTAATATCTGATAAGCAAGAGAGTTTAAACTTATACAGGACCAAAGCATGAGCTATCTTGGCTGTGAACCCATTCTTACATTCTTCTGAGGAGAAGTTAATTTCCCAGCCACATTATTTTCAGACTGATCATGGAGTTGAGGCCTAGGAATGTCCCTGGGTGTGAGAACTTCTTCCAAGCTGGTGAGAACCTCTGACATTGCTGGTCTTTGCTTAGGATCTGTGTGGAGACATAGTAATGCAACAGCAGCGACAGTTTGGGCACCTTTCTTGGAGTATTGACCCCCTAACCTTGTGTCCATGATTCGCATAACTCGCCTGCTATCACTGAGGAATGGTATTGCCCAATCCACCAAGGTTTCATCAGCACCTCCAACATTTTCATCTCCCATTGCTCTTTTTCCTGATAATAGCTCTAATAAAACGACTCCAAAACTGTACACATCGCTCTTGGGAGTCAAGTGACCTGTGCCAATGTAATTTGTTAAGAACATCGAAAAAATTCAGCTCAAATTGGTCTATCATATTGTTACATGACACATTGAATTTGATAGGATAATTTCGCTGCCGTAAAACATTGCCTTGGATGGAAGAAAAAATTATGTAGTAGATCCTAGAATTTATGATGTAGGCTTGAGTTGAATAGAGGTACAGATGGTATCTCATGTAACTTAATTGCGTGGTAGGATTTTTTTTCTTTTGAACCAACGGTTTCAACTATCACAAATGCAGTAAAGACAGCAATGAAACACACTAATATTACCAAACCTAAATACAAGTGCCAGATAAGTTCATTTTTACGCAAAATATTTTGCAAAATCTGTGGCAATATATGAATAAGGGAGATAATTTTGCCAGTATTCACGTCATTGTGCCAGGCCTCGTGTCAAAATTGAACATGAATACTAAAAGATAAACCAGATAAGGAGACAGAGAAAAGAAACCTGTTGCAACATATTCTGGTGCCGCATAACCCCGGGTTCCTATGACTCTAGTGGAGACATGAGTTCTATCTCCACTAGGACCATCTCTTGCAAGGCCAAAATCTGAAAGTTTTGCTGTGAAATCCTGCAGAAGTTAGGCCACGGAGTCGTCTATAAATTTGGACTACAAGAACCGGTAAGAGTACTTGTTACCAAAATATTGAACTTAACATCTGAATACATACTGAATCAAGTAAAATGTTCGAGGCCTTCATATCACGGTAGATGACATTGGCGTCTAAGCTATGCAAGAAGGTTAATCCTCGCGCCACATCTACTGCAATTCTTATCCGAGTAGCCCAAGGCATAAGTTGAACTCCTTCTGCAACAAGACAATTTATGGTCAACATGATTATTTCTTGGCTTATGAATTCTTATTCATCCAGGGAAAATCATGATAATTAACCTCCTATGTGATTAGGCTGATGAAAATGTATTCACCAACATCTAAACAATATTGAAATCCAAAAGTAAGTCCGCTTCATTTTAGATCATGGCAGAAGGAACAACAAAACTAGAAACTTGTTGCCGAAAATCGAAAACTGGTGGGAAAGAATTACTTACGTATAAGATTCTGTACTCCATTTAAGCTCTATTGAACATGAGTTACAAAGTGAAACACCAATGAATATTTTCTTTTGAAGAAAGGCAAAGTAGAGTTCAAAGACAGAGGATAACCAACAATTTCACTGGAACTACAATTTTGACCTCGGTTGTAATACATTAAACAATTAACTCAATCTCATCTCAACTCTGTGTTCCCAAATATCTCAGCCATAATTAGAAGAGAACTAGCTACAGAAGATACTATTTGACACTTCGACTGTCTGTAATCTAGCGGGCAAAGAAAAGAATTTCCACAATTTCATTAAAATAAATATTCCTGGGCTTATTTCTTGCAGTGATGCTTTTGTATTCATCTAAAAGGCAAAGGAATAAAATTCTTCCAAGTGCAGACATTCAAACCAGAAACGGTGAGAAGCTGAATGAGATAAATTTGGCTTAATTTTGATATTTTCCAAGGATGGAAATTGAGCAATGAATACGGGCAGTTTGAACTTAAATGAATGAACTATCAGAACCATAATTTGATTTCTTCCAATAGGAATCGACCGTAGAAGTAACATAAGAGATACAACCTTATAGCAATTTGGTGCATAACCTAAATGAAACATGCTTACCCATAGAAGTCTCCAAAACTATTTATTGGCATACTTTTAGAATGTGAACATATAGATTAAAGGTGAGAATGTCACCTTTTTTTTTTTTTTATTTTGGTCCAGTTTCACAAAACCACTCTTGTTTCTTCTTTAAGCCTCGGCTTGGGGGCAGGGGTTGTGTTGCAGTTGGGATGGATAATTATCAGAAATCATTAGCTGACACACTAATTTGCGGAGAATCTTTGCAACAGATGCTCAATATAGTGGATTTATCTGTTGGTAAATGTCAAATCTTGAGAAACCAGTTGGGAGGACAAGAATTTGAGCTTCACACCAGCCGTTTTGTACATTTAACTCCAAAGAATAAACTAGAAACCACAAACTGAACCATCAATTTTCTATGTATTAGCACAAAATGTATAACATCTGTTAACCTACTAAAAATTTAGGACATTCAATTCAGTCTAGAAAGCGAAAAGTAAATAGTTTTGAGTAACAATTTTGCACCAATACTAGTATTCACTATTTCTTAAAGCCCAATCTCTCCCTTAGTAGCAAATGAAGTTGAGTATTCAACAAGCTCTCTCTTAGGCTTGTGTGGCAAACTTTAGTTACATACATGGATAAAAAAGGGAATGTAAATGAAAAAACTTACTTCTAAATAGATGATTTTCCAAACTTCCCCTTGGCATGAACTCGTAGACTAAAAGCCTGTTATCAGATTCAGAGCAATACCCAATAAGCTTCACTAAATTTGCATGGTGAAGCTGACCTAAGTAGTTAACCTCAGCCTGCAAAGAGGAAATGATGGAATTAAGAACAGAAGTGGAAATTCTAACCAAGTCTCTAAGGGAAACAATTAGGTTAAACTTCTTCTAAGAACATAATGACCATACCAGCCATTCCCTGTGACCTTGAAAGCTTTCTGTCTTAAGCTTTTTTACAGCCACTACCATCCCACTTCCTGGTCTACTGGGAGCCAAGGCGTGCTCATCAATCCATCCCTTAAAGACAACTCCAAACCCTCCTTCACCTAGAAGACTATCAGGCCGGAAATTCTTTGTGGCAGTCTTGAGATCATTAAAGTTAAAGGACTTGAGGTTGCTTGAGATAGATGGATCACATTTGATCACTCGAAAAGGTATGTTTGTACTCTCTGAAGGAGCTGGATCCTTTTTTGTACTTCCAGGTTCAGTTTTTGCATCTGGAAGATAACCAAAATCGTAAGTGAATGCAAAAACTATTTCAATATAACAAACTAAAACAAAACTTGAAGGTGCGTTATAGTCAAAGATTGAATGAAAACTATATGTATGTTCTGATCTTCATCTTTGTAACCGAACCTATACAGTTCATCAAGTCATGTTGATTTGCAAATAAATTTTCATAAGCAAATCTAACATTGCGGGATTTATCTGTAATACAGAAGGAAAACTGCAGCGTATAATAGTCATTTATGACTAGTAAACCTCACTCCTTCGTAAACTTATCACTGCAAAATCACATCAATCTTCATTTTCTGGCAGACTTCACTGTTAGAAATTTGAATGTAAGCCAATGTCAGGGCCACTAATTTATCTGCAGCTAACGACTACATATGCAATCAAAGTAAATTACTGAACATCAAGCGCACAAGTAGTTAATTCGTGGAACGGGGTTGAACTGGAAAGGGACAATTTAACAGTAATAGAGCTGAGATAACAGGAATCTTAGATTTCAAATTTGTTCTCCAAATGGACTTCATTTATAATGGTGGAATTTCCCAAATAAAGAATGCACTTACTTAATTGTACTAGTCAATTTAACTGAATTCTTGCTTTATCTGTGCAGCTGTCAAACCAAAACTCAGATGCAACACAGACAAGAAAAATTACTGTCGTATGAACTTTTAAACTTTGAGGCTATCAATCTTTGTTAAAACTCCAAAAAGATCATATCATAAGAGGTAAAACAAAAATTTTTTTCAATCTTGAAAAGGCAAGTGACTGCCCCTTCACGTCCCCTTTCACTTCCGTCTATGCATGCAAAACATTTTCATCTTTGCAGAAAACAAGAAAATTACTTACAGAACACTTTCATGGTTAGGAAGTATTGAGTTAATAATGGTCTTACCCAAAAACTGGCTAGAAGAAGCACTAGCTAACTTTGCTGGCTTTCCCAAGCAAACTCCCATGGTAAGGCTAATTCTTAATTTCAACTCCAAGCAGTTCTCCCAAAAGTTGGAAAGTTAGTAGAGGCGGCCAATGAAGAACAAGTTGAAAGAGTTGCAAATTCAAGACTAATAATCCCATTGATTTTTAGTTGGAGTGGTGATGAAGCATTGTCAATACTCCTCCAATTTGGTCTTCAGTCAAGGTTGAAGAAACGTTGTAGTTTGAAAAATGTACACAGCTGTTAGTTTGGATTTTAGTCACCCATGGCTGTGGTCCCCAGCAAAGATCACCAATGCGCCTTCACAGTTGCTATTTGATACAAGTTCATAGTCTAGATCAAAAGAGTTAAAAGTAAACTGGTCAGATTCAACCAGCAAGATAAAAAATGAATCTAAAAAATAACATCGTTTCGAATAAAAATAATTATTCGACAGTAACACCTAAATGTTAAATAGTTACATTAAAAATGATGAACAATTATATTGTGTTCAACTTATAGAAAATAGAAAGATGGGAAATCGTGAGGCCCGATCCAGAAATCCATGTCATTGTCATGTGTTAATTGGAGGCGAGCAAAAGAGTGTGCGTAGTTTGACCTTTAGCAATCCCTTCACAAAATTGAAGACCATTCATATCATTATTCCAAAAGCCAAAGGCTGAGTAACCTTTAGTTGTTAATTATCTTTTGTTATAGTTGGCATTTATTAGTTCTACTTCTTTCTTTTTCTTTCCTGCCAAATTTGATTCTTTCAAACTAATCAAAGTTCTCAATCTCCAATCGAGTTGAATTTATTTTGGTCCAACGCCGTTCCTTAATTTTTCTTGCGAAATTCCTCTTTTCGAGTGCTATGCCATATCCATTTTTCTTTTTCTTTTTAAATTTCTAATACATCAACAATAAGAAATAAAATAGAGAAAACTTCTACATATATGGCAGTATGTTTGGCCACGTTTCCTTTGGGAATTTTGACTGGAAAGTATTATCATAACATATCAGCCAATTGCCATTTTATGAGGAAAAATCAAAGTCTTTGGTAATTAGTCTAAGAAAGAAACTAATCATGATATTGACTAGCAATGATATCATTTGTAGGATGTCAATGAGAATGTCTCCGGAGTTACGTTATTATATTTGAAATCAAAAGTCATCAGATAACGATTTTTCTTATGAAATATAGTGTGTATTTCTTCCTAGGTAGGCATTCTTCCCATTGGTGCTAAAGCATAATCAATTCTTTATTTTCTTTTAGGATAGGGATTCTTCTTCCCAACAATGCAGTATTCAACTTTCTATTTACAGTATGAACATATGGAGAATGTGTTAACATTTCATTGGAAAGTCTATGGTAGAATGGCCTAGCACACCCTATACGAATTTTTACACATAAAATGTTAGATAAATACCAAATATTTGATGCCAGAAACGGGATCAAGAAACACGTTGAAATATCATACTTCACAAAGTTTAATTATTTACGAAATACGACTTTTAAAATGTGCGAAGGACGACCTTTAAATA
The DNA here is from genome assembly GCA_024721245.1 of Mitragyna speciosa. Lineage (NCBI taxonomy): Eukaryota > Viridiplantae > Streptophyta > Magnoliopsida > Gentianales > Rubiaceae > Mitragyna > Mitragyna speciosa. The sequence continues at coordinate 14,929,712 of CM045565.1, read as the reverse complement.
TACGGTGAAATCTATAGGTTTATGAAAATAAAATTAATTCATTAAGCAAATTCAAGAGTAGAGTTTGATATTTTTTGTTAGGAGCCTTCTAGGAGAAACTGGAAAGTCCATCCACTTGATGTTAGATACATCAAAAGTACTCATGGTACTCGTGTCCATCTGTAATGAAACATAATATGATCAATTCATAGACTTTTGTACATGAACGTAGCGGTTCATGTTGGGGCGTCTGCGTGCGAAAAGACATTTCAACAAAAGACCGCGCGTTAAGTTATGACTATTCTATAATATCTGCCTTTTTTGTCAAAAGGCATTTGTAGAAGTTAGACATCCCTTGATGAAATTCACCTCTGCTCATTCACATTTTTTTCCAATTAAAGAAAACTGTGCCAGTTGATTAGACAACTTGAGTATTTTCTTCATAGCTTAGGATTTGTGACAAATATCCCCGTTTGGATTCATTATTTGTGGCATTATTTGATCAAATTTTGGTCAAGTAACTAATCACTGTTCATGTCTTTTTGGACAAAAGCAAGTGATGCGACTAAGAGACAAAAGAGGTCAATATTTTTTATATGAAAAAGACCGCTGAAGAGTGGTATATCGGATACATGTCGGAATGAAAAATCAAAAAATATTTTTTTTATGGCCATCGGATATTGGTTTACTCTTCAGCGTCCGATGCCCAATGTTTGTTCTTTTAACCTATTGAAATTGGGTCTTATCCTAATTGTCGTGATTTTTTCAAATTTTCAGAACAAATTTTGTACAAAAACTCGCTATCTTTTATTAAAAAGTGCCTAAGTTTTTATGCACTCTTTAAACTTAGTCAAAAAAAATTTTCTAATCCAAACACTTTTTTACCTTTTTAAAAAAGTAAACAAATAATTATTCCAAATAATGCATTCCAAACGGAGAGGAATATCTTAACTTTTTTGTAGTTGGATATAAATTCTTATGAAATAATGAAATGAAATATCATCTTTTTCTTTTAAACCCCCCCCCCCCCCCCTCCTTCCTTTTTTTTCAATTCTTTGCTACAGGTTATTAGGAACAATTTATTGGAAATTTTCACCAGTTTTTTGAAGGACACGATTTCTAAAATTGACTCTCACCCCCCTTTTATCAAGTCTCAAGTACATCAGCTTTAACCATGTTGTCTTTATGCAATTTAATTACCTAAATTTCCTTAGATTTATCAGCTAAAGTTAACAAAAGTTTGGTAGTTATGTACTACCTACGTGCATGTAATGCTATTCATTGTTTTACCAAATTATACCATTGCTTCTGACTTCCAAAATTACAAGATGATTCTAATACTCATTCAAGGTTGTTTTCTTTGAAAATGAAAATAAAATGCATTTAAGTGACTCCAAATTTCTGGTTGTTTGTTAATAGACTCGGTGAATGACAAGCGACTACTCAATTTCTGTAATAGATTATTCCCTTTTTCCTCCATCATTAAAACTATATTTTCATAATCAATTCGAATAATGACTAATTACTAACTTTTGTTGACCTTAAATTTGTCAGAGTAACGGAAACTGGTTTCTGATTTGCAATTATTGTTAGAAGTTTCATAACTAAATGGGAGTTGAATTCATGAAGGCTTCAGCTAGTGGATTTTTTCCTAGGTATTTTTTATGATTACAGTGGCAAGAAGATCAGAAAGGGAAGATAACGGGAAAATAAGAAAGTCAAAACAAACAAGGCCATAAAAAAAAAAACAAAAAAAAAACACAAAAAAAGGAAAAAATAATAAGCAATCATGAGCTTACTTTCTTATCCTTCCAATATCAATACAATTCAATCACCTGAAAGGTGTACAAAATTATACAAACTCGTTTCAATCAGCTTGAGGCCCCCCAAAAAAGGGCTGCCTTGCCTATGCAGAAGAGGGTAAAGAAAAAAGAAAGGGAAAAATACAGTGGCAAAAACCCACACTACAATCAAAAGGTTCCCTATTCTCTACTGCAAACTTGTATTTTACATAATACAGTGGGTATTAGTATAGTTACATCTCCTATAAAAAATAACAAGGTACCCCTTTTAAGTTCCTAGAGCTGCCCTGTCATCTGGCCCAGCAAGCATGATCTGAAAATGAAATATTTAGCATTCTTATTTCATTTCTTGTCGAGGGCAGCAATGTTTGGAATAACATTAAAGCATTAACAAGACTGCATAGAATACTTGATTATATATATAAACTTTAGGCCTTTATTCACTTAAGAAAATGTTTTTTGTTGCTTACATTGCAATCGAAGGCAAAGCGCCTGGCCAGCATGATGGCTGCATTTCTCTCTCTTTCTGATTCAAATGCTAATACGAAGGTCAGCCCCATCTTTGCTTGCCAAAAAGCAGCTTGAGCTGCAGCATTCCCACCGCCTCTAACACCACATAGCTGAGAATGAGAGAAACAATTACTACCATAATCCATGCTTATCATTGACAGCAAAGATAAAATGCAAGCATATTTAAGAAAGGTCAAAGAAATAAAATGGATTGCTACTCTGAACAAAAAATGTGTAGCAAAGAAAAAAAAATCATCAAATAGTTTGGGAAATGTGAAAAGGCAATACTGAAAACAAAGCCGCACCTAGGGTCAGGATTGAGGATTTCATGTCAAAATATTATACAATCGCACATTGTTTATCAATGTGATCCCAATACAAAACTACTGCACTTCTATTCATAAGTTTTCTGTTGCTCTGCCTTGCAGTTATGAAGAGCTGTAACTAATATTGTGGGCTTTTAGGGAGTGGCCACTGCAAACCTGGGCCATAGCTATTTCCTGAACCATATCTCAGGATGGCATGATAAATTTTATCTAGTGGGGAGAGCCTTGCCCACTCCAGCACACAAACAATCCCTACCATTCCTGCTTCAACCACCAACCCAACAGTATAAAGACAACTTTAGAACAGTAGAAAGACTGCATCAAATAGTCTTACTCAACCAAATATTGAGCTACTACAAAACCTAATAGCTAAATCAGCCTTCGTGATGCACACATCAATATCACCCTTAAGCCTACATGACTCTTGCCACCAAAAATAACTCAAAAACTTATGTATGCTCTACTCTTCCTACTTTCCGAATGATGACCCTTTTCACATAGCGGAACATCAGACTAACTTTACAATTTTGCAATGAATATAACATAGCTCCATACTGTAACTTGCAACTTTTGTTCACATGAATTGGGGTCCCACTGCTTAATCACTGATACTTCTGTCTTGACCATTTTATGCCGATATGCTGTGTACAAAAAAATGTGCAAAAATATCTGCTAAGATTTTGTTAGTTGTTTACCTAGATGGTATCGTCATTACAGGTGCTGATACTTTGAGATCCAATAGCTTAAGTTCAATCTTTAGTCACACTTAAAAAAAAAAAAAAAAGGATTTGGGTCAGTTAAAAGTACTTTTTGGGTATTGAAGTTGCTCGGTCTAGATATGGGATCTATTTATGGCAAAGAAGTGTACGCTTGATATCTTAAGTGAAGCTGGGATGTTAGGTGGCCGACCTCTGGATACTCCCATGGATACTAATGTGAAATTAATAGTAGACCAAGGCGCATTGTTAAGTGATCCTGGACAATATCAAAGACTTGTGGGCAAATTAAATTAGCTCACCCTGACAAGACTTTACATCTCATTTGCAGTTAGTATAGTTTTAGTCAATTCCTTGAAGCTCCTTGTACTAACCATTGGGATGTTGTTATATGCATTTAAAGATATCTTAAAAGTTCTCCCAAAAGACATTTGTTGTATCAAAATCATGGGCACTCTCATACTGAAGGGTACATCAATGCATATTGGACTGGTTCTTCATCCTATTGAAGCTCAACCACAGGGTATTGTCTGTTTGTTGATGTTAATTTGATGTCGTGGAATAGTAAGAAACAAACAGTTGTTTCTCAGTGAATCTCAATACCGTGCCATGGCTGATTCCAAATGAGAATTGATACGGTTTAAAAACACGTTACTTGAGCTTGGGTTTGAGCATAAACAACTTATGAATTTGGTGTGTAATAACTAAACACCAGTTCACATTGCATCTAATCCGGTCTTCCACAAGAGAAGAAAGCATATTGAAGTTGATTGTCATTTTGTTCGAAAGAAATTGCTTGAAAAAGTGACAAGGACATCTCATGTAACGTCTATATATCAGTTAGCTGATTTATTTATTAAGGGTTTAGGGGATCCGAGAGTGAAATATATTTGTCACAAGTTAGGAGCTTATGCTATTTATGCTCCAACTTGAGGGTGAGTTGTTAAGAGAATAATTAAGGGTGTTCGTATAAATAATACTTCTGTACTACTCCTACAAATACAAGTAGATCACTCACCACGTGAAGTGACGATGTTTTCTTCCAAAATATATTGTCCCGATATCATAGCCAAACTTCAGGTTTTATTTTCACCCTAATCCACAATTCCACCACAACCTGTGCCCGTTCAGTTCATAGGCTCCAACGAAGTCCCTTTGTTTCATGGACTCTTGTCAAGCCACTTCCAGTTTGTTTCATGGGCTCCAATTAAACCCCTTTATGTGTGCATCTTGGATTCCTATGAAGTCCATTCCAGTTTATGGACTCTCGTCAATCCTAAGTCACGTATGAGGGGAGTATTAAGAAATAAATTCCCACATTGGATCCCAAAGAATTCTAAACTACTTGATAAAGTTTATGAGTCACTCCACTCATTACCCATTAATTTTGAGATAAAAGTCCAGGTTCTTTAAAACGTAACATAACCACTGGCTTTCTTTGTGTTTCTACTCTTACTACTTGATTAAGTGGTCCCAACTCCTGTTTGAATACCCTGCTTATCACTTGTCGTATTAACCATTATGAATTTGCTATCTCACTGAGGTTTGATACTATGTAATCCGTGTTAGTTCTTGCAGTCCTAGTTTTGTAGCCATTATCTAAGATTTTTTCACAAAGGTACCAAACAAATGAATGGGCTTGGAGATAATTGAATTTTCAAATATGGGAGACGTAAAATTGAGGGTGATCCAAAGAAAGGAAAAAAGGCTTTGCCAAGTATATTCATCTGCATATTAGCTTTTGTTTCTTGATATTCGTTTAAAAGAGGGAAATAAGCATGTCAGCAAATGACCAGCCATAGAGAGCTCTTATTTAGTTGGTTTCTGCTACTGGATAGGTAATTACCCCCGCATATGTATTCCAACTTCGGTGACTTATTAAATAAATCAGTTACTGTTAAAAATTCTCCATATGACAGGCTGTTCGAACCAAATATAAACAATATACCTGCATTGAAGTGGAATAGTACTCTTTTGTCATGGTGGTTTTTCCTTTACGGAGTTTCATTCTCATCTTTCCCACATGCAGCACGTGTATAGACTGTGACGAATAATCTAATCCATTCATCTGCACAATAACTACCTGCAAAACAGTACAAAGTCATCAGCAATTTACACGTGAGCATTAATGTTACTTCAACGACTTAAGACAAAAAATGAGAAGAGCTGTGGGTCGTTAGATTTAATGCTTCTAAACACGTGTCACAATGAAGATAGGGAAAGTAATCCAGCATGTAACACAATACACAAAGATAAATACATTGGAACATTCTAATCTGCATTTAGTAAATAATGGGACACTTACAATGGAAATTTGCAGTTTCAAATGAAAAATAATATTCATCATGCGTGCAAATTATCTAGTTAATTAAATAAGTAAAGTCCGTTTAAAATAAACATAACAGAGGTAAGATTCAGCCCTATCTTGAAGTATCAGATTAGTGATGTTTATCTGCATATCAGAAGAATTACAAACCATTACAACTAGTTCATTGTAACAGAGGATGTTAAAATACTGCTTCAGCGTATGTAGATGGCAACTAGTGCACCCAGAGCAAATAAGAATACCCATGACATATGCACATTTTGAATTCATAGACAAGTTAAACATACAGTTTGATGCGCTTATAATTAATTCTTCAATAACCAAGAGCCTCCAACACCATAAAAAATTCAGGAACCTACAATCCACTTCCCAAAATAAGAATATGCGAGATTCAATATTGAATATTGCTTTCTCTTTTTTTTTTTCTCTTGATAGTACAACAAAAAATACTTTTAGATAAACTAATCAACAACAGATCACCTTTATGAAGGGGACTTTAATACAACTAAAATTAGGCCCTGTATGTACATATGTAAAGTAACATATCGAACATTCCTTCTTCGTTAACTTCATATGGACGTGTAAACTTTGCCTATATGTTACTCATGAGAAGTAACCATCCTATACATTTCAAAATGCATAACCAATCATAACCCCCATACTTTCTCCTGTCTTTGCAAGTACTTAAAATTACAACTAATTAACCATGATATAACATAGTTTTCATCTGGATCTTTAATAACATGGATAGAACAAAGTCCATAATAAGTCAATTGCATCACAGTTACATAAAATTAGATCATGAAAAACTAGTATGCAGTTTTATATTAGTTTCATTGGACTACTTAAAAAGTTCTCACTGTATCAAAGTAAGTATATTGCTTTTAAAAATCAGCTTGCACAATATTTGATAGCTTAGCCTCTTCCGAAATTGTGAATTATTACAGTCAACCCCAAGAAAGATCAACTCAATTCATGCCACACAATAAAAGACATATACCTGTCACCATTTTTCAATTAAAATGAGCAGGAATAACCTACATTGAATTCAATGTCATGCCTCCGGACCAATGCTTCCACATAGTTCCCTAGTCCCGGAGCTGTTAAAGAAGATTATATCAATCACACTGCAAACTAACTCCAAAAGGTTGAAATATACAAGATAAGTAGCATCAAATTTAACCTAGTTATTTCAGAAAGTGAAGAGAAAGAGGGGGGGAAAAAAAAAGAGTATATTGCACATGCAAGTTAAAACATGAACATTTAAACTTAAGGATCAAGAGCAAACCAGGATCGATAGAACCAGTAGTCGCCACCATTATCATCTGGCCATCAAATATTACTTCAGCTTGCAAAATCCGACCAACGTCAAAAGGCTCAGGTGCGTAAACTGGTTTTGTGGCCCCTGTCATTCGGAAAGTCAATTAATCATAGAATGAAGTCACAAGCAAGCCATGATTCTCAATTATGGCCAGAAATAATTGAGATGGAGAAAGCTTCCACAAGGAGGGGCTTTCATTACAGCACCTGAAAACTCATCAGTCATTGTGTTTGCATGAAAGACAACCTCATTAACAATTTGTTAACATAAGAGCCAAAGTACATGCATTTCAGATCAGCTTGATGGAGTTCCAGATATGGTATGGAAGCACCCCGCTGCGGGGGCCAAAACGCAAAATCCGAACAACTCAAAGAAGGATAGCACGTTTTACCAAAACAATAGGAAGCTAATACTGGGTATCAAAGAGAGATCAACCATACTACCATCATTATTGTATTTCAGAATACAGATTGTAGTTATAAAACTATTTGTCACATGAAAGACCTAGAGGATACATAATGAAACTCCATTCGTGTCATAGCATTACTTGTGAAATCAAAGATACCTGATATAAGTTCCTTTTTCCCATCTTCAGATGCTAACCGATACCATTGAAATGAACATTCTGACAGTTCTGGAGCTCTCTCTGAACATGGACATATCCGCAAATAGGAACCCAGTGCTTCAGTGCCATCTATTTCATACATGTTATCCTCCCTCCTCTTGCTTACTGCCAACTATAGAAAATAAGGAAAGATAAAGGAAAATGCTTGAGCCAATAAACCATCTTTTATACCATCCTGAATGCAGAATGTGTATCTTTAGTAAATGCAGTTCATTACACATAGAGCATTAATTAACATTGTCAAAACTAGCCACTTTCATTCTTGCAGGGAATTTCATTACAATCCAGATTTTTATATTAAAGTTTTCAAAGTTGGAAGAAAACTACTTGAATAAAGTAGATGCATTTTGCCCAAGAAGTCCAACAGAGACTTAATGCATGCTAGCTAGGCAATTTAGGTATCATCCTTAGATATTGCAAATTTATAGACTTTGAATAATATAAACAGAAAATAAAGCCTTTTATCCCTGGAGGGCCATTGCACAGATACAATAATAATCTTCAGTGCGCTACTCCCCCATAGTCATCTTCTCAGAGGAGTTCTAGCTTCAACAGAAGGTTCAGCAAAAACTACACAACAATTGGTCGAACCATGACCTTTTTCGCTAAAACAGCAACCCTTGCCTTCCCTCAACATATACTGTAATATGCATGCCAATTCCTCCCCATCAAACTCTACCAATCTTGAACAATGGCTGGATCCGGATGCCTAAGCATGTGGTGGAGATTTTTAGTTTCAGAGTCTTCACTCTCAAGGTCAAGATTGATATTATGAAATCTGTATATCATTATTGTATATCATCCCCCTTTTAGGACTACATTTATGGGTGTTTTACAGACCAATATATGTTAACAAGTATGGATGAAAGCAGCGAGTATTGAAAGCCTTTAGGCCTTGAATTCATGGGTGAATGACAAACAGCAACACCAGAACACTCCTTTTGAGTTCATATTCTGCAATTGCTTTTTAGATGTCTCCAATTTCTTGAAAATTATCAATCCAGACACTCAAAGCCATTCTGAGATTTATCATTGCAAAAAAGGAAATGAAGCAAATAAAAAAACCTCTTTCTGGAGCTGAAGTGAATGCTTAGACTTTTCTGCTAGCTGAAGTCTTAATGCCTGAAGCTCCTGTTCCATGTCCATGACCTGTGGAATTCGATTTCAATCAGTAATACAAATGCTGATGGAAATAATATCTTTTTCCAAATTAAATGCACAAACATGAAGAATCAAAACTGATGAAGACAAAAATCTGTAGACCAGATCGGGTTCATTTCGATAAAAGGAAACTAAATCAACAAATAATCCAGAAAACATAATTGTTAAAAGAATCTTTTGAATGATCCATATAAGTAAAAATCAACCACAAAACAGCATATGATATCATTTCACAGCGTGATTTCGTACATATTGCCTTGGTTTTCTCTATTTAACCTCCTTCAAAAAACTGTTTACCAGAGTTGATTCAACATTAATGATAGGAGTCGTATTGTTAATCATATGTCACAAGATCCAAAGGAGGACAATTTGTTTACCATATGCAACGATCAATTTTCTAGCCAAAGGGAAATTGCCTTGCCCTTGAAAATGTATCCCAAGAAGTAAAAGACAGTTGAAACAAAAGGAGATGAGAGGATCTTGCCGTAAATGGCAAGAATTGTATGGCATCAACAAGACAGAAAGCAGCTTTAAATGGTCAGACTGACTTGAAACAGAAAAATTGTCACCCATCTTTTGGAAATAGGATACTTAGCGACCTCCACAACTGAAGCCTCATTATTAACCAGCACTAATTTGTTAAAGTTACAAGGAAAACATCTCCAAAGAATTTAGTTTAAACCAAAAATTAGATATTAAAAACACACTAATGTGTGAGGCAATTCAAGGATGTGCTTATTTTTCTTCCCAGCTAAATAAAAAACACATCAGCATTGAATTCATTCAAAAACGAAAGGAACACTATATAACAGGCACAATCAAAACAGAAAAGGAAAGAGCCAAAAAAAAAAAAAAAATTTTTTTGTTTGATGAGTAGAGATGAAAAAAGAATTAACAACCTTACTAGGCTGATGAAGCATTTTGATCCGTCTAGCCTCTTGAACCTCCTTCATCAACTCATCAATGTCCTGATGATAAAATCAAAACAATGTATAACAATCATCACAATGATATGTACCATACAACAAGTCAGCCAAACAAAGTGCCAGAAATAGGAAGGTTTTAATATGCAGAAATTGTTTTTACTAAATATGACTTCATAGCCACATGTAAGGTTCAGACAATCAAATGACACTGCAGAACACTTCATTGATCAATACTACTGGTGCAATCTGCTTTTCCTTGCCATTTTCTTTTTCTTTTTCCTTTCTTTAGGATGACTAATGTTCAATACAATGGTTTTCCCATATTAATATCTTAAGCTTTTTTCTGCACGTGATAAATTCAGAACAATAAGATGCATAATGATTAGAGCTGCATTTGTTCTGCATTTATGCGAGATAATAAGGAATCTCATAAGAATCTGGTACATGCAAATGCTTCAAACATTTAACAATAGGGAAAAAAAATAGGGCAAGGAAAGGAGAAAGATCAGTTGCAGTAAATTACTTACAAACATTCTAGGGCTTGATAACTTATTTAGAATGTGCAAACTGTAAAGTACCTAATCATCAATTTCAGATACTTGATACCCATAGGATATGGCTAAGAAATGTCTCTCAAGGTATAAACCTAAAAGGAAATCTAATGATTCTAGTTTGCTACATTCCCTTACATATAATTCCTTGAAATATAAAGTAAGCATACAGCTTCCGCTTTTGCTATGGAAATTAAATTCAACTGCCAAATTTCAACATATTTTCTGTCTAGCTCTGTGTAAGGTGTTCACAGAAACCGCTTGCTAATGCGGAGCCTTAATCATCTCAGATGAGCCCGCTGGGGAGGGGAAGCACCAATTTTTGAATGGCATACTCTTATTTAATTCCCAAAAAAAAAAAAAAAAAAAAAAAAGGAGAGAAGAAGATCCAATAGCCTATTTTGAGAGGACTTGCACTTAAAACCTGATACTCATAATTACTCCATGTTAAATGGGTGGCTTATTGGCTGAGGATCAGGCATTCATGGTCAGATTCATGGTGCCATTCAATTTAGTGAAGTCAACAAAACATACTAAAATTTGAAAAGATACAAATCTTTGCAACTATCAAAGAGGAAATAAAAGGGAATGTGATATTGTCATGGACAGCAATTCCAAGAATAAAAACTTTGAAGAAAACCTGCTGCCCTGAAGCCCGGGATATCCGTTCATGTTCCTGAAGAGCCTCTTCAACTCTTTGAACTGCTTCTCTGGCTTTCTCAATTTCAGCCCGAGCAAAAGCTCTTTCTTCATCAACAAGTTTTTTAGCATCTTCAGAAGCCTATAAAGCTTTGGTGTTATTAACTTAAACCAACAATATGATAAGCCAGGAAAAAAAAAAAAAAAAAACATATTAGGCACAGAAATTGATGATGAAACTAGACTCCAGCCTTTTCTCAACATGTCATGCAGGTAAACGCTTTGTTATCCAGAAAAAGATTGCTCCATTAAAGTTGCGGCATACAATTTTATGAAACAAAAGGAAAAGAAGCAAAGAAGGTTTACAAATGGATTTTACTGCATAAGATTTACGTTGAATCACTCCAGAAAAGTACCATATGTGGTGAAAGACACAAAATCTAAGGCACTAGATCATGGTCTTAGTCTACTACATCAATTATGCAGACTGACCAGAGCTATCATCCAAATCCATCCACAGGGAAAAATTATTCTAATATTAATAGCCATTAGAAAAAATAAACCAAGTTGCCAAAGAAAACCGTGGGTGAACAAGAATATATATTCTTAAATCTACCATCTTGAATGTATTTAATCTACAGAATTAATGTTAGTTTTGAAAGAGGTTGGGTTGAGGCAAGAAGGCCAAGGATGCTCTTAAGATGAGAGCATACTAACAATATCTAACTTTTATAAAACGGCTCCAAGTCAAATAGGCACAACTTTGGAAGATGGTAAGTATAGCTTGCTTTCAAGACTGTATGAGCAATCACCAACATTTAAAAGGCTTTCATAAATGAGCATTGGATGTTTCTTATAGGAATTCTACTGGCAAAAAAGAGAACAAGTTTGATCACTTTAGTTAATTATTAGTAAATCTGAACTGCACAAGTGAGTATATACAACCTATACACTTCAAATATCATTTAAAAAAAAATTACTCCTACAGTAGGAACACCATAGTAATTCAACGTAATTTTTAAGCGCTAATACATACAGCACTACTTGCTACGGCTAACTTTTTAGGTTATTACCGAACCAAGCTACCATTTGACCCCCTAATCCTATGAAAAGAGGATGATGCAGTCTCATAGATAAAGTCTCTGCTGAAGATAGATGCATTTGAGAGGTCATTTATACTATTAAAATTAGCCTGAAATGAGGTGTTAATATATATGGTCAAGAAAGCTCCAATTTTGATGTTTATATTTAGGAAGCTGCAGTTCCAATTTAAGACAGAAAGCATGCACCAAGTTCTAAGTTCAACCTAAACGTACCAAGGTATATTAAAGAAGTATAGGTATGAAAGCAATTAATTACTGAAGAAATGACAAGCCTTTCAAAGAAAAGATATGGATTTTTTTTACTTAACTGTCCTTACCGTCTTTAGCTTCTGTATCAATAGAAACATCTTTGAAAACCACAAAAAAACAAAGGCTCACATAAATTATTGTTTTGCGTATGAATTGTCACTCTAGATGTATAACCCTGAACTAAATTATACCTGCTTCAAAAAAGTTGCAAGCTTTTTGACTTCTGCTTTCTCCTGACTTAGCTCTCCTTCCCTCTGGGTCAACTGAACAGCTAAAGCTTCAACCTAGAAATTTTGAAATATCAAAAATTAACAACTTTGAGATAATTAGCGTAACCAACCACCACAGACAGTATCCCTGTTTGAGATTATGGTGATATAAATAAAAGTATCTAAACTTAAACTGCATATACAGATATGCCAAATACTGAAGTCCTATAGTTACTTACTAGAATTTGGATATATAAGATTCTTGTATACAACTCAACAGCAACTTTTAACCAAGGAAAAAGCAAAAGATGTATAACTGATGGCCAGCAAACCTTTTCTACAGTTATATATCATATAAGACAGATTTAGAATTCAAAACAAAGAAACCAAAAATGGCATAGAACAAACAATTTTGTTTGCAATCTTACTTGTGAACGTTTCATGTTATCATATTCAACAATTAAAATTCTTCTATACCTAGAAAAGATATCTTCTTATTTAGTTGGATTCTTCAAACAAAAGCAACTTTAATCACCATCCTGAACAACAAAAAATTTATTCGTATCTCTGGGATTTCATGAAACTATAACAAAAAGGATTTATTAGTTAGCTTATTTGAAATTCGATTTTATTTGACAACAATAAACATCCAGCTTGTGAAACTAAAAAGCATCAAAAGCATGGATATAGACACATACATTTACATTTAGAGATGCAGGCATTTTCCAAATTGTTTCCAGCAATTTTTTCCAAATTTTTCCAAGCGCAGTAAGCATTTGTAAAGAAAATAAAATATTCTGATAACTAGATTCTATTATCTACCTGTAACAGAAAATTGAAAAAGAATTTCACCATATGACAAACAAAAGCATGAGATAAACAAGTAAAATACTTCATCTACAGAAACAATTTAAAAGACGTGGAAATTTTCATGACAGTTTGTTTTGCACATGCCACATGAATCTTAGCATTTTATCCAAAATATCAAGTTGTAGAAAACAACATAGTATATGCTTTTCTAAGCATAAACATATTCCCAAGAATTGTATGGAAAACTATTAACTGTCAACATATGGTTAATAGGTCAGGAAAAGCCAGAAAAAACTGACCATAGCAATAGCTTCCTCTACATCATCTTTGTTTTTACCAGCCACACGTCCTCTTAAAGCTTCAAGTGCATCTCTAAGCTTCTTTAACAAGACATGTTTCTCCAGGGAAGCAGCTTCTCTGAGTTTTGCCTGTAACACAGGCACAAAATGGCTTTTAAAGTCATTAAAGACGCCTGTAATATCATGTTCAAGCTGGGGACAGGATAAACAGAAAGTAAAAATCTGATTCACAAAATGCCCCTCAACTTTCCAAGTAAGGTACTTATGTTTAACTATTATTTCATCGTACCCCACATGCTGAATATAGAAGCCTATCTGTCTGGAAGAGTGCATAAACAAGTACAGGTCATCCAAAAATCTATATGTTTTAAAAGACAATTCCACGAAATAAAGACAATCTCAATAAACAAATCCTAACTAAACAATTAAAACTATTTTTCAGCATTACTCATACAAAGGCAAAAGCATATCAGTCATACAAAAGTTACGGATAAAGATTAGTTTTTGTTTTTCTGCAACCATTTAAATCAAAATGGTTGTAATCAAAACATGTTTCTATTAACACATCAACTATAAAGGTAAACACAGTAGGGGATCCCAAAAAAACAGCAAACATATTAATTGCTGATTTAAGAAGAGTGAATCATGCAAAATTTGGCTACCCAAAGTGCCGTGTACCCCAATGAATAAAAGCAGATCACTTTTAAATTTATCGAGGCAAAAAAACCTCATCAGACAACTTGGCGGCGGCAGCCAAACCCTTCTCAAATTTGCTAGCTAGATCACGAACTGAGAGGCGTTTTTGCTGCTCCAGCAACTGTGCAGTCTCCCGTGCAACCACCTCTTTCATTGATAGTACCTTTGGGTCCTCCTTCACCTCCACAATCTGGTTATTTGCTCCAATCTTGTAATTCGGGAACCGACTAGAAGTAAAGACCACATCTGCTGAAACTGGTGGAACTGCCTCCTTTTGCATTGTATCACCAAAATCTCGGCCTACCCTCGTCATAATTTCAAGACTTAACTACAGAAAATACAACAGAATAACCAAGCATTATAACAAATATGAGCATATTCACATTTGTAAATTATAAGGCTGGCATGAATCTGACTACCTCTTTTTAGATAATCACCATTATAATGGATAGTGAGATTATGAATCTCGAAATACCAGGGAAAAGTGAAACTAATAGTTCTGAGAAAACATCATTTTCCAGTGTAGTATTATTTTTTAATTTTAACTATATGTAATACCTACAAATATAAGTATATTCACATTTTGTAAAAGTTGAAAACAGAATTTTCTAGTTAAAAAAAGCAATTAACCAAATAGTCCACAAAAAAAAGCTAAATTTCAAATGTATTTCAGCTCAAATTAGAATGTGGGGCATTGTAACATTAGCACAAAAAAGTTGCAGAAGCACATATTGAGAATTGATTTGAAATCTGAAGAGCCAAAAAGACTCCATCAAACCAAAGAAAGAAAGCCCAAAAGGAAAAAATTCCAATCTTTGCCACTGTCCATTGATTCATGCCTGATTAGATCGATACAAAGAAATTTCACCCCAAAAAAAACCCATTAAAAAAAAAACAAAGGTATATGATCCTACAGTCATGAATATGTAAAAGTAAGTCAATCAAAAAAAAAATCAAAAAATACAAACTTTATGCAAGATTAATCAAGAATATCAGATGAAAATTTACTTATGCTAATATATCATGAAAATTTACTGCATACCCACAAAAGTTCGGGATTTTATGAGTAAATATTAGAAGTAAAATGGAGGACAATTGAAGAGTAAAGGTAAAGTAAGAGTCAAGTGAGAAGAAGGAAAGGGACTGAACTTACAGATCATGTAAAAATATGCGAACTGAAAGTATAAATATAGGAAGCTTAAGGCCCTTGACTGCAAATGATACGACTGTTGGATCAGCAGCAGCAGCAGCAGCAGGCAGAGGCAAGTTTGAATGATGTTTTCCACAGAGAGAGAGAGAGAGAGAGAGAGAGAGAGAGAGAGAGAGAGAGAGAGAGAGAGAGAGAGAGAGAGAGAGATTTTTATGTCGGAATGTTAGGAGAGGAAAAGAAATAGAGAGGGAAGAAAGATGGTTTAGTAGTACTGGTTGTTTGCTTTTTGATAAAGTTAAAGAAGAAGCAAACTTTTTGCACCAGCATCATTTGTAGAAAATTCTTGTTAATCCTATGTCAACTGTTCAACTGGGAAGGAAAAATGCTAACCTTTTTTTTAAGGAAAATTATCATATGAACAGATAGAAGGTCGACCGATGGCTCCACTTCATAAATTGAGAATTCGAATCTTATTAATATTATATTCGAATCTTATTAATATTATTTTTTTTTAATTATAATAATATAAATTTGATAAAAAAAATTATCATAAAGAGCTTAAATATATTAATAAAGAAAATATCATTTTCTCAACTACTGGGAAAGACATGACCGTAAAATGCACTATTTGGCCAAGAAAATATATATATTATGTACAGAATATAATTACACGATGAAGAACTGATGCCCTTAATAATAAATTGTGGAAAATTGCTACCTTATTTATTGAATACTAGTGCTCTTAGCACAGTCTTATATGTGTGCTTATATTAATTATCTACGTCAATTATTGAATTTCTTTGAAGAAATTTATTTGTTTTAATTGAATGTTATAGGAAAGCAAAAAGGAAATATTGGTAGCAAAACCAACCAACAAAAAGAGTATTTTAGTATTACAAAAATGACAAAAAAGATATAACATCACAATTTAGTCCCCCTCTTTATACATAGTTAGATATGTCATTTGGCTTGCTCTCCTACTAATTTTTCCTAATTTATACTCCAAGAAAAGATGAATGATTTTTTCCTTCCCTTTTCTTATTTAACGAAAATGTAATTTAGTTATTTATTCAGGGTGGTTTAGTAAAAAATGTGAAACTTATGCATTCAATTATCACTTATTGCAATTAACCAAAAAGTCTTTCATTTACCTAATTGTGGTCACTAAAATTATTGTGTATTAATTTGTGAGTGTTATGTCAGTGTCAGCAAATAGTGGTCTGACATTAACACCATTTGCCTTCGTGATTAATGCATTGTTCTTTGTTTAATTCAGAATTAAAGCAAAGCCACTGAGCTAGCTTCCATTTCTAAACTGAAAGCCAGATTTGCTTGGAAGTTGAAAATGGGACGAAAAGAAACGAAATGGAGAAAAAGTGTAACCTTTTCTCTCATTTGGGAGTTTAGTAATAAAAATGAAAGGTCAAAAAGATTGACTTGAAAAATTTTCCTAAAAAGTTTTCTATGTAAAAGAGGAAAATTTTGAAAACTAAAACGATTTAAGAAAAAAATTATGCATCACCAACACAGCCCTTAAACAGCTAATTGAAAAATGACGAACAATTCTCGCACCAATAATCTCTTTCGTACATGAGAAATTCCATTTTTTTCTTTCTTATTGTAAAGTTCTCTTTTTTTTTTTAATCTCACTATAAATTCCCAAACAAATCTAACTTATGACATCAGTACTGTTAATTGGCATCTATTTACTTGTGCCAGCTCTAATTAATTTAGCACAAGATAAAGTGACCAGCAATGTTGAATCTAAGTCCCCCAATACATATGTGTATATATATATATATATATATGGACACACATACATACAAATGTGCACACATACACACATATCGCATACACACATATATTTTCAATGTCAAACTGTGATTGAAAATTAACATATAAAAAAACAGGATTAATGGGCAATTAAGCCATGAATTCACGCGCTAATCTTTTTTGCTACCTAGGCTAAAGTTCCAGTCGCCTGGTTTGTAGGAGGATCAAATTTTGGAATGCCACACAGCAAAGCTACTCAATAAATTAATTTTCAAAAACATACCTCCGTTTGTTTGGTTGTATTTTTTAAAAATTTTGAAAACGTTTTTTAATTAACTTTTCATCTCACAAACAAATTTATTGGGAAGAATTCTCTAAAATTACTACAGTAATATATTTTAAAAATACCAAAAAAAAAACAACCATCCAAACAGAGATTTAAAAAAAAAAACTAAATCTGTATTTTTCTTTTTTTTTTTTTTTGTGTGAAATGTGTGGTTAAAATGGTGTACTCAAGTGTAAGTTATATGTACCCGTAAAATACTATTCAAACCACCCGTGAGTTGTGCGTGTTCATTGTCAATAATTACTATTTGTTTAGGCATCAAAACTTCTGCTTTGAGGGCCCTCTATTGTGTGGCTTATGTCATTTTCCAGATAGATGTTATAATAACAAAAAGAACTTTTTGTTTTTTAAATTTTCTTTTGGATGAAAAGCCCAAAGTCGACGGCTAACTCCAAACGGTTTCCATGGATTTACGTGTTTGTCTAAGATTGTGACTATGGAAATGGAAGTCCGGTGAATTGTTGACTGTCCATTGTTGCAATCCAAGGGAAGGGAATCTAGTTGACTGACTGACACAGTATTATCTACTAATCACTGGGACGGTACGTGTGATGATGGGTTTGGATTCTTTTCCCTGTCTTCTTTTTAATTACCAAGCTCTTCTAGACATTTATATCTAGGCCTGTTTACAAGGAAAAAGTAAATTGGAAATTTTCAATAACTTCCTCTGAAGTTTTGACATTTTCAAAAAGTTATCATTAAGTTTTAAAAATCACACATTCTCTCTCCTGCTTTCACTGTTTGTGTTAGAAAGCA